>JAJLTG010000062.1:0-61279 GCA_030568095.1 Naumovozyma baii
AAACACCAGAAATATCTGTCCTTTATATACGTTTAATTCATACATGAAAGTTGGTCTATTTTAATATTCGAGCTCATTAATATTTGTAGTTTATTCCTAAAGTAGTAATAAGTAATATTATGAGACGTTTCAGGATGAGTCATAGTTGAAACACAATATCTTTGACCTCACGAACCTAGGTGACACCGATTACATTTTAATTATAACAAAACAAAGTATTAAAGGCAACTTGGCCGAGCGGTTAAGGCGAAAGATTAGAAATCTTTTGGGCTTTGCCCGCGCAGGTTCGAATCCTGCAGTTGTCGTCATTTTTTTGCCTGGTGAAAACCATATTAAGAGCAAAAATTAGGTATATGTTTTTCCAAATTGGAAAGATGGAGATATATCAAAGAGTCTGACTAGAATTTAAGCTACTAAAACCGAGTCATCATAAGGTAAAAATAAGATTGACGGATTATATTCAAGGAATGAACAGTATAGAGCCAATACCTTCCACTTTAAAACTTTCCACAGAATCTGACGTGTTGAAACTGTTTCAAGATTTTAACATCAGGCAAATTAAAGATTATGATATCGAATTAAAGAATAATTTACAACAGATCAACACAAAATTCTCAAATGAATTGAAATTGAAATACAATGACATCTTACAAGTTACAGATAAGGTAGATTCTCTGTTCCAAGATCTAAAAGACATTGATTCCAGTTTCAGAGATCTCTGCTTTAACGATAACTTGTACCAAATAAGAAAATTACCTGAATTGGAACAGCATCTAGAAAAAGTAATTTCAGAAACAGTATCGACCTCTACCATTGAAGAGAATAGTGAATGCACACTAATTTTAAATTTATCCAGTTGGTGCTTATCAATTTCTGAGTTTATAAGTAGATTCACAGTTTCATCAACATCATCAATCTTATTTGATAATCTGATATCTCATTTTGAAACTCTACAAAAAGTTCCAAGAGACCATTTAAATGAAAATTACAAAATTTTAATACTGTCTAAATGTAAAGAATTACAATTATTCCTAATAGATTCTATTAAATCCTCAAAAATAAGTTTTAACTTGATTCAATGGATTAGACTCTATTATTTATTTTTCCCTGTGGCAGAAAATGAAACTAGATGTTACTGGAATGCTGAAATGTTAGAGCAATTGGAAACTTCAATATTTAATGCAATATTGCAATACGACATAGATTCATTGATGAATGATAATATCAACAATAACGATATTAATTATAATAAATTCTCCGTTTCTGATACAACCGATGGAAATGAGAAAATCATCATTAATTTTATAAAGATGGACAAGTTCCAAGAAAAATTAGTAAAGGCAAAAATTTTTACAGCGAAATCTCACATCAAATTAATGGAAGAATGCATTAACGATACTACTGAACTGAATTCGTTTCAAACAGAGTCCATACTGTATTCATCATTGTTGGAGGATTCAATAGATATCAACTTTATTGTCGAAACAAGTAAAGATCTGGCGTTAGGTTTAAGTATCGAAAAAAGATTGAGACTATATAACAATTTTAAACCTGTTTTGGATACCTTGAAAAAATTAAAGAATTACAATTGCGATATGAAAATTTTTAATGAATTGAAACAGAAATCTATCCAATTATTAGAGATTAGCTTATCAAATGATAAAGAAATGAAAAATGAAGTAGAAATGCAAGAAAATAATGACTATATACACAATGAAAACACATATGTCGTAGAAGGATTAGAACTTATAGATGATTTCAACTCAAATGCTACTGAACAGGTTGAGAAAAAGGAAGATATTACAAGAGACAACAAGGAGGGAAATATAAGCGATGAACTCTCAGATAGAGATTCAGATGTCAGTAAACGGGAAAAAGATCCATTAGAGACTTTACCTGCAACAAAGGAAGGAAATGACAGTATCGAAATGGAAAACACCTGTTCTAAGTCTAGCGGAAAAGAGGTCAAACAAAAATATAATAAGAGTACAACTGAATTCATCAACAACTTTGTCTCTACCTACCACCACAAAAACTTTAAGAAGGTTATAGAGGCTCAGATAAAAGAGTTGAGTTTATTATAATTAAGACTTGGATTCTATAAAATAATTTAGCATACATTGAATCGAATGGCAACTATAGATATTTGAAATAAATTTTCGATGCTATTTCTCTTAACGCTTTAGAAACAATAGAATATAGTTTTATATACGAAATTCTTTTAGACTGAATTAAATTAGTCCAAACAGCGTTCGTTAAAAAGAGTTGATATGTATGTCATGATTGACTCCAAAGATAGACATCAAATGATTAGCAATCCTGGTAGACTGTTTTGGAAAATACACCAATTCATACATCAACATGTCTTAACCACAAAAACCAAACAGAGCGAACAAAAGAAGATTAATAATATCATCAAAGAAACTTTCAGAAAGCAAAACTGAGAATCAACAAATATTACCTTGAGAAGAAGTTTACCATATACAACGCTAAACCCATAAGGCTTGTAGTAAGAAATATGCTAAAATGGATAAAACCTCGAATGTCAATCAAGTTCAAGTTCAAGTTCAAAGGCCTAATTATCATGACGGAAATAATTTCAGTATCGACAAAGCAATACTTTTAATCAATGTCACTCAAAAACACAGAAGACTCCGAGAATTACATCATGTTTGACAGCGGTGTTTAAGGTCATGCTAAAACGGACTCGGAACTCCCACATTCCCTTTACTAGTGACTTAGTTCCAACTGCTAATGAAAAAAATATTCTCGGTGTTTCAGAAATGCCTTTTCTAGTCATCCTCTCTCAGTACCTTTGGAAAGGAGAAATCCACTTATTATTTCAAAACAGACCCCAGGACATCATATTAACCGTAACTTACCGAGAATATTGCAAGACTAGAACGCATTGATGAATGTAATGAATTGCCGATTAACTCTAATAACATTATGAATCAACTCCAACGTCCAATACAGTAGGTGACCTAAATAAACTTTCTGAGCACTCTAATATCAATTTTGTTTTTACCAAAGTTAATCCAGGTGGCTCACTTAGCTTGCTAAGCGTTATTCTAAATGAATTACTCATCTCTGTACGTAAACACCACTGGTGCGATGCATGTATCCTCCAAATCCAGACTGCTGCAATATAAAGGTCAGTTATTTTCAACTTGCCACTCAAGCACTAGAACATCTAAGTGCTCGGATATTATATTTGGTTTTACAATCATTTCTTGTCTCTATCGATCACTTCACACTTGGGTTTACCAACTCAAACCTAAGACATAAGTGGCCGACAGTATGATTTTCTATTTCAAATTGGATTGGCTTTAGATTTCCACACTATCCACTACAATATTATTGAACCTGGAATGTCCAAAAATTCTTGTTTCAAAAAAAAATTGAATCTTTAAAACAATATGGGAGTACTGTAATGAAATACCCACTTACTCACCAGTAGCTACTGCTAGAAACAAATATGTAAACTGTATACTGATTGAAGGTGTCAGAACTTTGTTCAATGCCCATGCAGGGCAATATGTCGCTGAATCGTACAATTTACCACCATAGGATAAAGAACTACGATTACCCAAAGAAGAATAATTTGGCACATCGTATATCGCAAAAGAAATATTAGATCTCCTAGATTGCATATTATATTATCTACTCATACCTTCTTGGGGTGGTAAATCTAAAATTGAACCAATCTTTCATCAGCGAATGTAGTCAAAGTTTAGATTTGAAGATACATCGAGCAGCCTGTTGTGATGTAACATAAAGAGCAGTCATACGCACAGTTCCTATCTATTAAAAACGAGTCTCTGAAAAAGCTGATTCGAGGAAGCTCTGTATTATCGAAAACTAAATAATGAGCAACAAACAAATATTCAATGGGTAGCTAGTTGAGGGCAGTGCACTAGCGTAATTTGATCAATGCACTCGTTGTAGACACAGGAAATAGAGATATTGAAGTGACCCCAATGGTCTAAATACCATATAGAGTCAGTGTCAATGGTAGGAGGAATGGGCCATTTGATGGTACAAATGATTCGAAGGAATTCTTGATTCTGTCTGTTATCCTCGTTTCCCACGTAAAGCACCGGAATTATTATAGGTGCTTTGTATGTCCGTCGGATTTATGTACTAAAACAAAGAGCTATGAAATGGTTTATAGAGAGAGAAGAGATGACTAAACTAGTAGTCAGAAAAGTTATTGGTTATAATAGAGATTAGAAGCTAAAGTAAGTAACATGACTGCCGCAGAGGACACTAGCATAACATATAAGAATAAAGTTATTCATCAGCTGGCCGTAAATATGGCACATCTGGAATCGTTAACCCATCCCGGGTCTCAAGTGACATTTGAAGTGGATCCGACTGTGTTGCCCACCCCAGATCCAAATTTGAGGGTGTTCTTCTTCGATATTGATAACTGTTTGTATAAGAGTTCTACCAAGATACATGACTTGATGCAAGTGTCAATATTAGAATATTTTAAGAATCAGTTGAAGGTGACACATGAAGAAGCTCAAACATTAAACAACACTTATTATAAAGAATATGGGTTAGCCATTAGAGGCCTAGTAATGTTTCATAACATCCAAGCCATGGAATATAATCGATATGTGGATGACTCATTACCTTTACAAGACATTTTAAAACCTGATTTGGCATTGAGAGATATGCTAATTAAGTTGAGAAAAAGTGGTGTTGTGGACAAATTATGGCTATTTACAAACGCTTATAAGAATCATGGGCTCAGATGTATTAGACTATTGGGCGTTGCTGACTTGTTCGATGGGATTACATATTGCGATTATAGACAAACTGACACATTGATATGTAAACCTGATGTGAGAGCATTTGAAAGGGCTAAAATACAAAGTGGACTCGGACAATACAAAAATGCATGGTTTGTGGATGATAGTGGATCTAACGTCACCCAGGGGATTAATTTGGGAATGAATAAATGCGTTCATTTGGTAGAAAATGAGGTCAATGAAATACTGGGGAAAGCACCATGTGCTGATAAAGCCATTACCATTAAACATATAACAGAGATTCTCGATATTGCTCCTCAATTATTTGGGCAAAAGATGGAAACTGAACATTTAAAGTTAGCATAAGACTTTCTGAGGGTTGAAGATATATGGATTTTACTTCATTGAAATTATTTATGAATTTTTTATAGAACAAAATCGTAACAGAAAATTTAATTTATCAGTAAACAAAAGTATACATATTAAAAATCATTAATAGTATAGTATAGTAACAAAGAAAATTGAAATATATATATATCATTAAGTTCCTGTCCACTTAGATATTATATCTTTGAGATATGAAAAATGCCAAGACTTTTCATTTTCTACTTACGCAATGGAGCTTGTTGCTGTTTCTTTTGCTTAGCAACAGCGTAAACAATACCAGAGAGGAAACCTAAAAAGATAGAGAAGATGGATAAGAAGTTTCTTGGTGCATCAAAGAATAACAACCCAGATAAGGCAATTGGTAATTTGTTTAGAGCACCAACCATGGAATAAGTGGTAGAGGATGTAACACGAACACACCAACCGGAACAATAAGAGATACCAACTGAAGCCATACCAGAAATGATCATAGCGGATAGGGAGTCACCAGATAAATTGACGGCTAAGTTATCAGAGGACCAGTCTTCTACACAGAAGGAGAAGAATAATAGGATTGGTAAGGCCAATATATTGTTGTAGAACATGGTATCGAAGTCTTTGAAGTTCGTCAATTTAATTCTCTTTCTCATAATTAAAACGAATAATGCAGATGAAATACAATTGGTAAACATCCAGAAATAACCTGGGTTGAATAAAGCCATAGAAGCGCCAGCAACTTCTTCAGCTAAATTCTTTTCTGCAATAGCTTGTTGGTCACCCCAAGTGGCCACAATAGAAGACAAAACCATCAACAAGAAAGAGGATAATTCCATGGAAGTGACAGAACCACCAAAGAACAGGACTTCACCGTAGGCAATTAAGATAATGGTCAAATTCTTGAAAATAGTATAAATTGGAACAGCTAAGAATTGTAATGCCTTAGAAGAGGTGTAGATCATAACGACTAATAACACAGAAATTGGGAACCAGTTCTTAGCATCTGCCTTATTCAATGGACGGAATTTAGCATAACCTAAACTCTTTAAAACAACTAAAGTTAAGGTACAAACCAAAGATTGCACAAATAACATGACAAAATTCATGTTAAAGTTATCCAAGTTGACGACAAACTTGTTTGTCACGGTCATTAAGATAGAGGAACCACAATAAGAAAGAATAGAAATTGGCCCAGAGTTGGCAATAGACGCCCATGGGTTGTGACCGGTTTGTAGCTGTTTAATATCAGACATTATGACAAATTAGCAGTATTAGAGTAGCAATGGTATCCTGATCCAACTGAAAGAGAAGCGTACAATAATAGTCATTCGTAAACCAAAAAACAGCAATATTTAAAAATGGCAAATCTTATTGCAATTGTTGTTGACGCGTTCACTGAAAAGTTTTGCTAGTTACCCGAATGGACACGACAGTTGATCATAGTGGAATATTGGTTAGATAATTGATAATATTGGCGTGTTATTAATATTAGTTGGAGAACCAAGATGCTATAATAAGCACTATGACTGTTGCCTGAGATTCAAGTTTGTCTCTATTCCAAGAAATAATTGTAGTGTACAATGTGTTAGTGGACGCGAGTCGTTAAATGTATTAGAATATATAATTTAATTCGATCTTCTTGTTACATTTTAAACGTAACGGTATTATTAGAAAAACGATGTGGCGGTTTACAATTGGTTTTTGGACTGTGAATCATATGGAAGATTTTTGTCCTTTCTTAAATTCAAGATCGAAATGCCCACAGCACCGAATAGTAGAAGATTGAACACACTTCTCATCAGTAGATAAGGTACAGAAATAGGTTCAGGTTCTGCTTTACCATTTGCTTTACGTGGTCCCCAAGAGCCATACCCAATATAATAGCTGGCCCGTTTCTCCGATGAAGACATCAAATTCCAATTATCTTCCATCTTCCAATCTAAATACTCTATAATTTCATCCTTCAGTGACCTGGGTTTCAGTATGTTCCACTTTGTCGCCACCTCTTCTATCTCCTTAGGAGGTGTATACTCTTCAATTTTGGCTTCTGTTGTTTTAAATCGTCTTGTATTTTCTATAGCTTTCACTAGTCTCAGACAGTCTCGTCCTACTGTTCTCATACCGACGGATAACGTATCCCATCTGATCATCTCTTGCCGTTCTTTCTCAGCTGTTACTTAACTTCGAGCATGTTGTTCAAGCCTGATAGAGTATTTTCTTCAACTTTTCTTTGGCACCGAAATTTAACAGCTCCGCTACTTGCTACTAATTACAATGAACAACAGCAAACAAATACAGTATTCAATAACCAGTAATCCATACATATTCGCCAATGTCATCGTATGAAAAATTATTTGTATGTCATTCAAAAATGAACCTTTTACCTGCACGTTTGAAACATTTTACTAACTAGTACATGCGTCATTATAATCCTTAGAGAGAATATAAGGAAACTGACTCCTTTACATCAATAATTCCACTATCACGCCAGCCTCAATTGGCTTTGCTAGCCACCATAGTTGCAGTTCTATTTATTTCGGGTGCAATTGCTACTGCATCCTGTAAAAAATCCATACTTCCAAAGCTTTCACTTTATGTTCTTCTAAGTGTTTTTGGAAGCTTATTCTTTGGTATTGCTGCTGTATTCTCCGCTAACTCATTTGGTGTTTATGTTTAAATCAACCATATGTATATATATTGGTATAACTAATAAAATTAACCTATATGAACACACTATAAATTTAAGAAATCTTCATCAATGTTGATCGCTTTGTAATATCTGCATTCTCTATCACTACCTTCATCAATTTGTCCTTCAACTTTATAATTCATCATTGTTGATAACATTGTTCTTGTATAGACAACCATGTCTTCCAACGAGCAATCACTTTTTTTATGTAGGAATTGTAACACTTTCGAATTGATAATCTGGAATAATCTGTCTTGCAAATATTCATTCGACACATAAATTGATAAGTCTCCAGTGACTTCGTTCACTGGATCATCATATGCTAATAATGCTGATGCATTATTTAATTGAAATTGGAAACTTTCTCTCATATCAAGACTTACCGATTCATTACACACAAACTTGTTGAATAATTCTTGACCATTTTTGAGTAACTGAGCGATAGAACTGGCATCTTTAGTAGAAGAACATTCAATGATAGCAACCAAATATTGTCCCATCTTCATTTCAAATAATAATTCTATATCGCTTTCTAATAACCCTGGTAATTTAGAATTAATCCACTGTATACATCCTTCGATGTTTCTTTCATTCACTAATCTTCGAATCTCTTGCCTAATAAGAACTACAGTTTCCTCTTTATGTATTTGCTTTTCGTTATACTCAATGACTTGACTCATCTCATTGTTACCGTCAGGTTCAGCGTTTAGATTATCATGAATGCAATTGTCCTGTAAATCCTTCAAGAAATTCTTGGCCAAATCAACCATACCCTCATGAATCAAAAAATCATTTATCATCACATTCAGTGTATTAGGGATAGAGTTATTGTTCACATTTAAATTACTAATTCTAGATTGTTCCGGTTTTGCAATATTCACTCCATCGACTCTTTCATCTTTCCCTAATAAAAATGAAAACTTCATTTTATTATGAATTTGTGTCTCTTCTATTCCACTATCCGCATCATAGTCTAAAGATTTGAATATTTTACTTAAGCTTTTACCCTTCCATTTGCTTTGATAGCTGTTAATGTCAAATACAAATTCTTCATATATACCAAAATTTGTTCTTAACGAATTGCCTAGTTTCAATGCAACGGAGGGAACTACATTAAGATCCCAAAGATTGGTGAATGCTGTCCCCAGATAAACTCCATTTTTGGTGAAAAAAATGGTACCGTCAATATAATTGACACCACACCCAATGATATCATCAAGCCCAAACATTTGTGAATACTTCTTACTCTCACTACCAACACATATATAACCATTATCACCACAATATCCAAATACCCCATCCTCTAAGCCAGCTTTACCAGCACGTGCTTTGTCCATGCTCATACCTAAATTAGAACTATCGTTACCTCCCTCATTATGGAAAGTACCACTTTCTATCAAGGCATTTATGGTAGCAGTGTCGACGTCTACATCCATATCGTCATCATCGTCATTATCATCATTATCATCGTCATTAAAATCATTGGATGCATGTCTAATACTACTTTCATTCGATATTGTACCTGCATTACCTGACCTGGCTCTGCTGCTGTTAGGTCTACTTGGTACAGAATCGAAAACTGAACCAGCAGTATCTTTTGTAGGCGGGGCGTATTTAAATCCAACAACAATATTACTATTTTGGGCATTTAACGAACTGGTGACGGTTAAGACTTTGATCTCATAATAAAAAATAGAAACCTTACTACATGGAATTGTGTTATTTGCACATACCGTAATGTAATCAGATTTATTTTTAGAACCATTTTGTAAATTACCGGTAATAGAGTTCCTTAACCTGTTCCTCACAATACTAGCGGGGGTACTACTAGCTGTAGTACCTTCTGTTACTGTTTTCTGATAATTTGGATTGGGACATAAATTCATCACACCATCTGCTGTCAAAGATATACTATTATCTGGTGGAGGAACCCATTGATTGGGTAAGAAATAACCAATTATTCGATAAATGTCCGGAGCTACATTATTGTTCTTCAATTTCAAAGAACTCTTAGTTGAACTAGCTGTAGAATAAAATTTGACCATGTCTGCTGTTTTTAATGAAGGTGACTTTTCTTTGTTATGTGATGAGTTCGGTCTTGAAACATGGCGTTGGTGATGTGAGTGTAATATCCTTGATGTAAATAAGTCAGAATCACTATCACTTGTAGCATCTCCGGTAGCTTCACTAGCTTGCTGTCCCTCCACAGCCACATCTTCCTCACCTTCTTCACCATCACCATCATTATCTTCTTCTTCGTCGTTGTCGTTACCATCGTTATTATCATTACTTGTACTTGAACGCAACTCAACATCTTCATCATCGTCTTCAATAACACTGTTGGAATCATAAATACCAAAACTGGCTCCATTGTTATCACTGTTTGGAACAAATGCAAATGAATTATCTTCGTTAATAGGAATGTTATCAGTATTAGTTATATTTGTACTTTGTCCTAACATAGATTTCCATGCATCACCATTGTTATGTCTCGTAGTTGAATTATCAACTTTTGGGGAGTCGGAGCTAGAACTACATTCTCCTCTATAGCCAAATGATTTGACATTAGATCCAGGATAAAACAATTTATAAACTTGAATCAAATAATTATCATTAGCAGATTCAAATGAAATTGTCCCTAATACACCTAATTCCATTAATTTATGCCATATCTCTTTCTTTATATGGAACGGTAATTTTTCGATATCTGTGCTGTTTGAAGAACTGCTGCTTATATTACGATAACCTTCACTGAAATGGTCTACCCTTTTAGATAACCCTGATTTAGGTTTGTTGGTTGAATTCAAATGATCAGATTCATTTAATTTAAAGAAAAGCCTCTTATGTTTATGGTATAATGCAGTCAGTTCATATGCGATAGGTTGTTGCAATAGATATTGCGGGTACAAGCTTTTAAGGAATTCTTTATCAATCCGTTCACTGTAACTAGTCATTTTTCAATTATTATGAAATGGTTCTATTAAATTAATAGATGCAAACTGATATGAAGTGTTTGATATGTAATTGGATATGTTCTTTTTTGGATTAGAGTGGCTGTTCTTCATTGAGGTGGTCAACCGAGCTCCCCTTTAAGGAACTTTGTTTTCCCGAAGATTTTATAAACAAAGAAGTATTTTTTTTTTTAATAAAACAAATAAAAAACATACAAAATATAAAACAAAATTAGAAAATGCGATTGTAAGCAGATCCTGACAATCTTTCTTGCTCAAAAATCTGCCACAGCTTCAAGGATCTCATCCACATCACCGGCATTTAAGTCAGATTCTTCATCTTGTTCCTGTTCATCAGCAGTTGCCGTTTCTTCGCCTTCAACATCGGGTTCAACGACATCTGTAACGGTTGCAGTTACTTTCTCAATTTCAGTAGTGATAGATTCTAGTTCTTCGCTAGATTCAATAGTGCTGCTGTTTCCGAATTCTGATGCTTGTGTTTCCACGCCAGCTACAGGCTCAACAGTTTCCTCAACTTCAGTAGTAGAAGCATCTTCAAGGACTGATTCGCCTTGTTTAAAGAGTTCTTCCTTATTTTCTTGTTCTTGTTCTTCTTGCTCAAGAACGTTTTCTTCGCTTTCTGTGACAGCAATTTCCGTCTCAGCTGGAACACCATCAGTTAAAGTTCTAGTAATTGTTTCAGTACCAGGTTCCAAATCATCCTCATTTTGTGCTTCTGATTTTTCACGTTCTTGGAATGCTAAATTGGCCTTGGCTCTTAAGATATATAGATATTCACCAGCATCCTTAGATAGCATTTTTAAAGTTTCCTGAATTTGGTTCAAGAACTTTTCCATGTTTTCAATGTTTGGTAGATGGTTACTTAGTGCGTCTCTAGAATTAATCACTTCCTTTTTAATTTTTAAGAATTCCTTCCAATTTTCTTCAGATATATTGTTCTTATCATCTAATTCATCACCATGATTCATGTGAGCTGCGACGACATCGACATAGGCCATTCTTTTCGACCATTCATTGACCATAATATCACCCCATTCTTCGTAAACATCTAAATGTTCAGAACGAATAGATGAAATCTTTTTGTTAACCTTTTCGATTAATGCAGATTCATCTTCTTGAATATCGGCAATAAGATCGTTCAAAGTGCTATGAGTCTTTTCGAACAATTCTCTCAGTAAGGGACGGTCTATATATCTTTCCAATTGAGTGTTACCATCCTTATCAAAATAAATAGTTTCATTAGTTTCTGGGTGGATAGACTTAGTACAATTGATGTCTAATATAGCCTTATTAATATCTTGGAATAGAAGTTCAGATTTTTGGTTCAAATCTTGAATTTTACCCTTGAAATGTTCTTCATTTTCCTTCAATTGTTTCTTCAAAAATACAGCAACATCTTTATCAAACAGTTTATTAATAGATTGAATCTTCTGTTCAATTGTGTTTGACCAATTCTTGAAATCAGATTGCAAAAGTTGTTGTTCATCTACATCAAGATCCTTAACATTTTCAGCAATTTTCACGTTAGCCTCCTGTTCTGTAGCAGTAACATTTTGAATCATTGTTTCCGTAACTGTAGACGTAGTAGTTTCATCAATGACATTGCTAAAAGTAGTTGTTACGACCGAAGTAGATACTTTAGTAGTGATGGTAGTCTCTGTCATGGTGGAAGCAGAAGTAGTAACATTTTCAATGTTACCTTCCCTCTTGATGTTAGCTGGAGGAACTTCATTTTTATTCGATGTATTTTGCACATTAGCAAAAACCTTTTCCACCCAAGACCTGGCACATAAACATTTTGGACCCAAAAAAGCCCTTGTGACAGTCCAAGATTGATTCAATTTATCACAGTATGGACTCAAAACGGTACAAACCTTTTCATAGACAGCGTTCAACCCCCATTTTTCAGCAATTTTGTAAAGAGTTGGTCTAACGGAGATGTTATAATAGTACCAAAATTTATGACGGACAATAGTGACCCTTTCACACGCAAAATTCTTGTATGGTGTACTATCAAAATTCTTATACTGTCTCCTTAATAACTCAGTAGCAGGTGTTATTGCCTTTTCATGAACTTTCTCACAAATTTGGTTTAAAGTTGGTTGCAGATGAGTGGCAAATTGTTGTTTCGCTTGAATAATTCTTGGAACAACTTGCAATTTATAAGTTACACTCTTATCAGATAGGAATTGATCCCATGTACTTGGAGAAGTATAATGACAAACTTGTAATAATTGATCTCCACAGTTATTAGTTTGACAGAAATAGTGTAAGGATACGATCAAAGTTAACAATGTCACGACGACTTTGCTGAATAACTTCATTGTCAGATTGTGTGCTGCTTAGAGATGTACAGAAATGTTGACGGAACGATTATATTCTATTTCTATTGTAGGTAGAACTATGCAGCCAGAAGGTGTTCAATTGGAATCTGATGAAATCCAAGTCTATATATTCACAGACGTAAACAAATCCCTTAGGAAAATAACAGTTGTTCAATTTGGAATTTGCAAACTGAGTGTAACCCTATAAAGTTTTAGCCCTTCTATGCTTCAAATCAAAATTTGACCTATACTATTAATAAGGGCTTGTATAATTAGCCCTAACTTATACCAAATAAAGGGTTGATGTAGATCATAAATACTTAGCCCTAATAAAACCCTATCTGCGCTATATTAAGCAGAATTGGAAAAGAGTTCAAACCTACACAGGATGATCTGTTTTTGATGAAGTGACTCTGGTTTTTATTCGAGATCCATTGTCGAGAGCAATGAAGAGGATTGGCTCATCTCTGGTAATTTAACATTTATTTTCTTTTGATTCAATTAAGAAGATTGAGAAAGGAAACGGAAAAAAAGGCATTTGACTAAAGCACATAGATTAAGGCATGTCATTCTGGCCCTTCTCTCAAGAATCCACATCCAATGTATCAAAGATCTTGGATGAATATTTTGATTTATTTGACTCTTTAAGAAATGCCGGAATAATAATTGGTGACAATGACATCGATCCACTAGCAAAGGATAGACGAAACAATGATCATTCCCCCAATGAATACGAGCTTTCGAGGTATAGAAATTACAAACATAGTAATAGAAAACGAAGGAGAAAGCAAGATAGAGTCGTTGAAGAAATATGTAAAGATGAACAGTTATGTCTTGATGATATACATTCCTTAAACAGCTCATTCATTGATAGAATACTTAGCGAAATGGATTTGATGGATGAACTGAATAAGAAAAATAAGCCATTGTTGGATTTTCTTTGCTTTGGTTACTTCTTTAATCATGCTTCCGAAAAAAAGATAATGAATATGCAATATTTGGTTGATGAACTAATGTTATGTGTACATAACTTGACCAGTACACAAATCACTACATCGGATGATGAAGTACGGGAACAAGAGGATACACATTTATTATCTCAATCTCCAAACTTCTTCCACAAGGCTACTATAATAAGTGATATATTATCGTTTGACGAATGGTTAATAAGTGAATCATTACTTAAAAATACGAATTATCTAAACGAAATATGGTCTCTCCTAGCAAACATAACGTTAGAAACTGAAGATTCTGCATTACTACCTATCTTCCTAAAGATAAATGAGAGTCTTCTCATGGTGAGAAAGGATCAATATCTAAATTTTATAAGATTAAGGAAATCTTTAGTAGATGAGCTTTTAAAGCATATGCATATACCTGTCCTATTAGATTTCTTATTGAAATTAATAGCAACAGATAAACCAGATTCCCCGACCGGGATAATTGAATTAATGGATGAACAGTGTCTAATTCAAAAATGTTTAACATTCTTTAACAATGAGAGATATTCATCCGACGTACAAGCTTGTACTAGCGATTTTCTTAAGGCATTAATTGGAATATCAGCAAATGTCCCACTAGATGAAATGTCCATTGGTCCTAATTCCTTATCTAGAATGTTAGCATCACCAGCAATTGTAGACCAATTGATTCGTATTATTACTGAAGAAAAAGGTACAGCATTAATTTATACAATTTCAGTGGTAATTGAACTAATAAGGAAAAATAATTCAGATTATGACGAAGTTAATTTGTTGGAAACTACAATTCACTCTCATTTGCCATCCAGTAGGGATCCAATATATCTAGGGTACTTGCTAAGGAAATTTAGTGAGAAATTGACCGACATATTTGACATAGTTATTAATGGTGTACAGAAAACAAGAAGAAATCAAATGAATTTGGAATTTAAGACACTCGGATTTGAACGAATCAAAATTATCGAAATAATCGCTGAATTATTGCATTGCTCTAATATGGGTCTCATGAATTCTAAAAGGGCAGAACGAATTGCTAGTCAACGTAATCTCATAAGATCACAATTACCCCATCAATTGCAAGATGCGCTACAAGACTTAGCAATCAATAAAACAGAGCATATTGATGAAGCAGCACCAGATCACAGCATAGAACAAAACAGCATCGACAAACTTAACAGCAATAACCTGGAAGAGGAGGATGAAATGATTGAGAATATATCCGATAATGATGAAAAATCACTCATTGATACTGACAGTGAAGAAGAAGAAATTGACAAATCATTTGAAATACCTTATATCAGTGACGATCAAAATGAAAAGTTGAGGAAAAATCCCACCGCTGGAGATTTATACAAGATAAAACTTCATGATAATCAAATAATAGTGCAAATTCTAAAACTATTTTTGGAGCATCCATGGAATAATTTTTGGCATAATGTAATATTTGATATCGTTCAACAATTGTTTAATGGAAGAATGGACTTTTCTTATAATTCATATTTGATATATTCATTATTTGACACAAATAACTCTATCAAATATCAAAAGAATCCTAAAATTGATGACAAAAATTTAATAAAGGATTTTAATATTATTACGGATTTTGTATTGTTAGGTTATCAGAAATCTTACGACTTTTACGAAGCGTGGAAGATGAATTTAGGTTATATGGGTCATTTGGTATTAATTGCAGAAGAAATTGTTAAATTTTCGAAGCTGTACAACGTGGAATTAATATCACCCGATATACAAATGGTGGTAGAAAGCAAAGAATGGAGCTTTTATATGGACGAGATTCTTAATAGTACAAGAATAATGTATTCAAAAATTCTTGGAGGTGGTTCCTTTGTAGATGATGGTAGTGGTAACATTGTACCACAATTTCCTGAAATAAACGGCCTGGATGAATCTATATTACCAGCGAGTACGATAGATCAAAAATCTGGAAATTTTCTCACTGAATTTGATATACATTTAAAAGTGGGAAACTTATCCTCGAACGACCAAGGTAAATAAACACAATTTAGCAAATCTATTGTAACTAAAATGAGCATATAGCATATAGCATATAATATAATATAATATAATATAATATAATATAATATAATATAATGAAATGATACGGACTACTTTGTATACTCTATTCATTGTTCCCTTCTAAAGATTTTGAAAATTAAGGGTTTACGTCGCCCATCGCCTATTATCCTGATAAATTAGTGTAGCAACGGCATATCACATGAACAATATATTAAGGTATCAAAAAGATACCTAAGAAATCAAAAGCTGCTAAAAAGATTACTAAAAAAATATGACTACATTAACATCATGTTCTGTTGGCGAATCAACTGATTCAATTAAACCTGCAAATGATTTTTACATCAGTAGCAATGATAACATAATTTCAGAGAATGATACATCAATCGCACTTGAAATGGACATTATTGAAGAGGAGGAAGAAGAGATAACTGATGATGGCAATCCTACAACGATTACTTTTGTCGAGAACCCATTGAAATTTTGCAAAGTTAAATGGTTTATCATATTCAATTATGTTGTTAATTACAAGTATACTTTGCCAATAATATGGACACTAATTGGACTGTGTATCTTAGAGTTGATATTGTATTTAATAGTTACTTTAGTTGCAATACCAAACACCTACGAAAGACATATAAAAGATAATGATATGAAATTCATTCTTTTGGGAGTTAGAAATGAAACAGTGGATTACAGTTTATATGTCCATTATGCCGAGCAAATCAAACCGTAAACTAATTAGATATGCAATTAAAGGCCATAATTGTATCACTTTAAATCTTCCTTATAATAATATTTACGTTGTTTCTTATATATATTTTCAAATGTGTTCTACATTTTACACTCTAAGTTGATTTTGAAAATTTATTTAACCCAAGCGAAGACCAGAAGTGACAAAGTGGTGCTATTACCATATATAATTGTTAAAGGTACGACAAGCAAACTGATAAAAATTATGTCTTTTGAACCACATGAATGGGCTGTTAAAATATGTCAAATTGAAGAAAACGATAGAGTAGATGCTAATCTTCTCGAAAGTCTACCATCTCCACTAGGATATTCTACATACCACGCAAGTAAAAGTAAACAGGAAATACAAAATAATGATCAATCACAGACTTTAAGAACAAAGGAACTTAATGATCTATTGTCTCAAAAAGCAATGCAAATAGCAATGCAACCTGCGAAGTCCATTCCTATGAATATGATTATGTCCTATATGTCGGGTACATCCCTTCAGATTATTCCAATAATGGCTGCATTAATGCTTCTTTCGGGTCCATTAAAGGCAATTTTTTCGATTAGAACTGCATTTGCACCTGTTTTAGGAAATAAAGAGATACAGAGTCAAGTCAATTCTGCAATGTTTTTGTATATTGTTTTCCAAGGTGTCTTAATGTACATTGGCATAAGAAAATTAAATGCTATGGGGTTGATTCCAAACACGAAGAGTGATTGGCTTACATGGGAGATACCAGCTGATTATAATAGAAGGTTTCAGTCATTTGCGTTTTAAGGTAGATATATACACAATTCGGTACTACATTGTTAGATACTCATATTATATTTGCTTTCTTTTTCTCAACCAAATCCAGGCTTTTTCCAGTATCGTCTTTAAATTTGGCTTCATATATCTGTTGTACGTTATACTTTTTATATTTTCTCAAATAATCACCACTGACCACAGACATACCAATGTTATTCTTGAAGCATTCAACAAGGATTAATTTCTCATAATTCTTCAGATCGACTTTATGGTTACATTCTCCACCTCTAGTAACTTGACCAACAATTTTATTGATAATATCCATCTTTTCCATAGTATTAAAATTCCTCCTAGTCACTTCAACAGCAAATTTGAATCCTTTATCTGAATTTTCTCCATGGAAATGTGGTGTTAAGACACGCTCTGCCAACTTTGGTAATTGCTCGACGGTAGCGTTACATGAATAAGTTATTGGTGTCAATTTTTGGATATATCTTGTCCTTTTCTCCATGTTACTAGGATCAGCCAAATCTTCAATAATTTTCGCTACGAATTTTTCTGGAACAATTGGTGATTTGGTCTTACAGAATATCACACAATCACAATTCATATCTATGAATTGCAAAGGCTCCTTCCTTGAGTCTTGCCCATTTGATATCGATTTATCTTTACCTTTAAGTTCAAACAATTCTTGTTTAATCTGATCCTCAATTGATAATTCTTCTGCTGGTTCTTCTGACCCCATCTTTTCATTTTCTTCCTCATTCTTGGACAGTTCATCTCCATATATCTCATGCAATTTTTCTTCAAGTAACAATCCCAATTCTTGAGCAGCCAAACGCTCCTTCCGCCTAGTGCATGTGGCATATATTCCGGAAGTACCAGGATCTAAAAATCCCGATGCTACTTTAAATTTCTTCTTACTTCTCTCGTCTTTTCCATTAGAATAAGATCTCTTCGTTCCCATCACTTCGACTAGTTGATTAAAACGTTTAACTGATCTTTATTACAGTTGTGATTATCGAATTGAAATTAAATATTTAGTGTATATATTAGTTTTTGCATATGGAAATCAATTAATCGATGATCTTAAATTTTTCCCAAAATGCGCGTACTTGTTCATCAACGCCTACTAAAGAATTTAGCAAGTTTACTATCACTACCAGCGAGATCTCTTGCGAGACTACTGTTACTGCCATCGTCATCGTCGTCATCACGCTGTTGTTGCACGTTGGTAGCATTTGTCACTAAATCTCTTTGCACTTTTCGCATTAAAAGCGTTGCATATTCTGGTTTCACTCTGGAATATTTCCTCATCCTTATCTCTGGATTTAAATACTCCTTTTCTGTTTTCAACAGCTCTATACATTGCCTCAATTCTATAAATGTCTCTTCTAGAGATTTTACATTATTCTCAATGAGTTCAGGAGAATGTCCATTACTATTACCATTAAATGTTGGAGAAAGTGGAGTGATTCTTCTCTGAGATGTAGTTGAATCTTGTTCATCTTTTGAAGGAAAAATTCTTGGAATAATACCTTCCAGATATTTTATATTTACCTCAAAATTTAATACACTTTCATGTGTTATATGCTTTGGTGTATCATTTAACAAAATGTCTAAAAATCTTCTAGTTAAAGAATCAAATTCTCTAAATATTAATAGAATTTGGATACTATATGGTAAATTGGCCAACGTGGTGGCAAACATCATTTCAAGAAATTGGGCGACATCAATAATTGAGATATCTGGCTCATCAATAATTTCTTTAGCATTCCAATTGAGATCAATCGTTTCTAAGATATCTACCACCTTAGAATCAATCAAATTAATCAATTTACCCTCGGCATATTTTCTACTATCCTTTAAATCTTTAATTGATGTTAATTGAATTTCTACATCAGGATTCTGCATAATGTTACCTTCAGTCATCATTTTACTGAATGCCTTAGCAGCAATGATGAAGTAATCAAGATTGATAAGGATCTGAGCAATTTCTTCTCTTGACGTACTCTGTAATTTGGAGCGAATCTTCTTGTTGACAATATCAACAAAAATTTTATCAATAGTCATAATTAATGATTTGTTTAATGTTGGTAGTTCATGCCTATAAAACATGGTAATGAAAGAAGTCAATTTTGAATATGTTTTCTTTAGCAATGTACAAGTCATTGGATAAAGAGGTGAAAATGGTAAAGTGATAGAAAATGAATTCATATCTTGTTGTGTATCTATATGCTCCCCTTCTTTCATCCAACATATCTGTAATACCTTATCATATAGAGTTTTGTCATTAATAGTTAGAGACATGAAATCATCATCATTTAATAGAACTTCAAATTCTGTATCGAAGGCTTGAACTGAAATATTACAGTATCTGTCAAAGAGAAGTAGTAGAATCTCGTATAAGGGATCAATGTTCAATTTATAGTTTTCCAATATGGACATGTAAATGCACATAAAATCTTTAAATTCTATGAATGCAGTATCATCTTTTAAACCAGTCATAATTAAGTGTTTTAAATACGGTTGGAGACGATTCATTAACCCATCCCAAAATTCGTTTGTAGCGTTATAATTATTATCCACAAGAACATAATCAGTAGATTTGTTCAGATTTATATCATACAATAAGAAACCAAGAATCTTCCAAAAATACTCCTTCAAAAACTGTAAATTCATTTGTTTAGTGAAGGCATCATTCTTTATGTCCCCAGGTAGGATATTAGTCTTTGAATTTGAAGTCCGTTTCCATAATAAGGGATAGATCAATTTGCTCTTTCTAAACTCGTATTCTTTTGAAAATTCCGAAAACAAATAATCCATCTTATTTAAAGTCTGGAAAATCATAATAGAATCATAGAATTCTTCAATTTGGAAAAAGTCTTCTAAATTCAATTTTTCTAAGCATTTCTGATCTCTCATCGAAATCTCTACTGGTGAATTAAATTTGAAGTTTTCCAATTTCATTGCCTTCCTTATTTCTAACCAATTGGGTAGTAACTCATTTTGGTATGTGTTAAAAAAATTCATTCCGACATCCTCTAAATTTTTACCCAAATTGGAATTTAAAGAATTTCTAATTAAATTAAGACACTCATCCTTTGTCACGGACTTCAAATATGGTATCGAATCGTAAATATCTTTCAAGAATTGAAAATTGTAGTTTCTAAACTCTTGTAGATATATCTTTTCCAAGCTGTCCAAGTTTTGCAATGCCTTAAAGAAGTTTCCCTCGGTAATTAATTCTTGACATTTGCTAGATAATTCCAATATTCTCACAATTTTGGTAATTAATATTGTGGCCTCCGATATTTTCAAAGATGTTTTCTTGTTATTTACGTAAATTTGCTTCTTAAGTATTAATTCATTTGTTGATTGAGTCAACTGTTCCTGCAAATCGAGTATCCCTTGTGAGAGAGATGTGTCTATCATAGTTTGAATATCAGAAATTTCGTTAATGGATATTTCTAGCTTATCATTAATTTGTGAGTCCTGAAGTAATTGCAATTCTAACCCTTGGAAATTGTCATCAATAGATGTATCTAGTTCCTTAACGACTGTAGCTAATTGATTGTTTTCCACAGCATTTCTTAAAAACGGGACCCATTTATCAAATGATTGTGAATCTAATTCAAATGCATTCTCTTCTATACCCAATTCTTTATAATCAAAATCTTTCTTGCTGATATCATTGATTGTTGACTCGCTCTTTTTAGGTTCAAATGACAGTAGGATCTTTTGAAAATCCTGTGATAACAACGCCTCCTGGTCCATTCTCTGGTTTCTCAACTTTTACTTTCTGATAAATGATGTGATTATCTACAAACTAATTGCTTTGATTTAATTGCAATGGGTGACGCAGCAAATATGAATGGCTAACGGTAATGTCTGTACATTCAAGATATATTGACTATTCTACTATTCCTTAACTTTTCCCCGGGTAGCGAAATTACACGTGCCGGAATAACTTACCATTTAACAGTTAGAAGATAAATGAGTTTTTAGTCTATTGGACTTGCAAAGTTTCAAACAATCCGATCCAGATCAAAAATTTCTCAGTGAATTCAGTATTCAATGATTTCCAACCAAGTCACATTTGATGCTCTTTATTTCAGTTAAATTTTACCAACTGAGTCTTTATAGATACCAACTTTAACAACGAAAAGGTCGACATGAAAGAAATTTCTGCTCAGTACTAATAGAAAGGTCAACCTGATGATATTTGAAATAAAAATAAAAAGAGTACCACTGACACTAAATGATCTATCTTATTTTCAATTAAAAATGCCGTTTCTGATATACAGAGATGAAATAGATCTATTTTTGAAAGGTATATATATCTATAATGGATGAGCTTACAAATTCTTTGACATCATTGTTTTTCTTAATTAACAACACTGGAGGGTTAAAAAGGACTCTGGAAAGGTTCTATAAATTCTTCTCAAGTAAGCTGCCAGTACGATTCGTGTGTTCTAAAAATTCAACAGTATCTCTGCAAATTGACACAAAATACATTATCAATTTAAGAATTTTGGGAATTTCTGTTTGCCTAAGTACTTTAATAACAGTAGATATCACTTTGATTACTTCTAGCTCTACCAAATCGGGCGGAGTTATTGTTGGAGGTGTTTGCACTTTCTTTGCTCTTTGGGGTTTACATCAATTAAGGTGATAGAAAGTCAGAAGAGCTAGTAAATGTCAACTAAAGGTCTTTAATGGAAGAAAATTTAGTCAGGACAAAAATGCGTTTTTTCCTTTAATAGTATCCGTAAGAACACTTTCTTTGTTTCTTATGAACTTTATATATTACTTCGATGATCTTCCGTACTAAATATTAAAATATTGTAAATCTATTATATTTACTTCATTCTTATGTCTATGATTTAACTAATTGTTATATTACTCAATATAAGTTAGTGGCATTTTCTACAACACAACCTAATTGCCCTTCTTCTCTCTGAACTAAGGTACCAATTTCGTAAACAGTTTCTGATGCCTCATTTAATAGTTGTTTCACTCTTGCTACGTTGTTTGGCTTCACGATCAAGACCATACCTATACCCATATTAAAAGTTCTTAAAATATCATCAACTGGAACGTTGCCAATCTTACCAAACCATTTAAAAACTTCTGGAACTTCCCAGTTAGACATATCGACTCTAGCCTGTAAATTGGAAGGTAATGCCCTTGGAATATTCTCTACTAAACCACCACCTGTTATATGTGCTAATCCAAGTAGTAATTTTTCCCTGATGGATGGAAGCAGTTGTTTCACATATATTCTTGTTGGTACTAATATGCCTTCGCCTAAATTCTTTTTGGAGTCCCATGGACATGGAGCATCCCAGGATAATCCACTATGTTCAATAATCCTTCTTACCAATGAAAATCCATTAGAATGTACCCCATTTGAAGCTAAACCCAGCAAAACGTCTCCACTTTCCATTTCATTTATCTTAGGTAATATATCATTTCTTCTAACTGCACCCACAGCTGTACCATTCGTATCATAATGTCCCTTTGGATACATACCTGGCATTTCAGAAGTTTCACCCCCAACCAGGGCACAACCACTCTGAATACAACCATCAGCAACACCAGAAACAAAATCTGAAGCAATCTTAATATCTAATTTGCCAGTAGCAAAGTAGTCAAGGAACAATAATGGTTCCGCACCTTGAACAACTAAATCATTAACATTCATGGCAACAAGATCGATACCCACTGTATCATGAATGTTTGTCTCTTGTGCAATAATCAATTTTGTACCCACACCATCGGTAGCAGCTACTAATAGTGTATCATCAATGTCATAACCGGCTTGCTTCAAGTCAAATAACCCACCGAAACCACCAATATCAGAGTCAGCACCAGGTCTTCTAGTGGATTTTACTTTATTTTTAATCTTTTGAACCAATAAGTTACCATTATCAACGGACACACCAGCATCTGCATATGTGATCCCCTTATGAGCAGTATCATTTTCAGCATGCGTAAATGCACGATGAGCAATGTCTCTCCTAAAATATTTATCCTTAAATTCAATGCAATTTACAGCTTTATACGCTTGATCCACAGCTGCTCTTAATGTACCAGCCACTGCAGAAGCAGCAATTACTCTACCACCATTGGAAACTAATTGGTTATTGGCATTTCTTGTAGTACCTGCATGAAAAACATATGTATCAGCTGGTAAATGTGCCGAATCAACGGTAATCTTATTATTCTTTTCATATGATTGTGGATAACCTCCAGCAGCTAATACAACGGTGGTAGCAAACTTATCATCTTGTATTTTTATATCTACAGAATCCAATCTATGTTCCACTGCGGCCAAAAATACTTGTGCCAAATCAGTATCTTCTGTTAATAGTGGTAGCACTGTTTGTGTTTCTGGATCACCAAACCTGACATTATATTCCAGCACTTTTGGACCATTCTTTGTCAGAATGATACCTGTGAACAGCACACCGACAAATGGTAGAGCATCTTTCCTTAGCCCATCAATAGTAGGTTTAATAATTATCCTGTCAATTTCTGTAACCAATTTTTGAGTGGCAACAGGAGCAGGAGCATATGCACCCATCCCACCAGTATTCAATCCAGTATCATTTTCACCAATTCTCTTATGATCTTGAGCCGCTGGTAAATTGAAATAGCTGTACCCATCAGAGATTGTCAATATAGAAATTTCTTCACCTTCTAGAAACTCTTCAATAACAATGGAATCACCTGCAGACCCAAATTGTTTTTCCACCATTATAGTAGCTAGATCTTTCAAAGCTTGATCCTTAGTTGCTGGAATCAAGACACCCTTACCTGCAGCAATACCATCTGCTTTCAAAACGACCTTATAATCCACTTGAGATAAATATTTCTTGGCGTCCTCAAAACTTGTAAAGTCTTGATATTTAGCAGTTGGAATGTTATGTTTGTCCATAAAGCGTTTTGAGAATACTTTTGAACCTTCCAATTGTGCAGCTTTAGCAGATGGACCAAAAACCGGGATGCCAACTTTTTGAAATACTGTTGCAATACCATCCACTAATGGTTGTTCAGGTCCAGGGATGACCAAATTAATTTCTTTCTTGACAGCAAATTTTTGTATTTCATTGAATTGAGATGGGATAGGAGATAATTCTGGTACATTGAACACGTTATCGTATGATGACGTTCCACCGTTGCCAGGTGCAACATATATCTTGGCGACTGATCTAGATTGAGATAGCTTCCAAATTAGGGCATGTTCTCTACCACCATTGCCTAGAATTAAAATGTTCAACGACATATTTTTTTGTGATTTAGTGATTTTGGTTGTATTGTGACTTAATAGTTCTTACAGAGTTGTTCGATAAGTTTTAGAACAATTACGAAAATGGAAGGGGAATAAGCAAAGACAAAGAACACAACTCCCACACTATTTAAATATTATTGAATATTTGAGATGGTGTAGACCAATAGAGCGGAAATGTAATTAAGTGATGTGTCTTAAAGTATCGATTAAGAAATCAAATTGATGCTCCTGGAGTCAACCTTATCACAATATTGTGACTCTAATATGGACAGAGTCAGTGAAAAATTTTAGAGATTATGCAGTTTCGGGAAATTCCACGATACCCGCCAAAAATTGAAGTAAAACAATGAAATACAGACATCCAGTGACGGTGGAGCTCTATTGAAGTAGATGACAAAGTGTGTGTGTTGTATTTTGGGTGAAATAACTGGTGAATATATTCTATATCTATATAATAAAATACCTTTGATTATAAGCTTGATTTGCTCTGTAAAGGTAAGATCTTGAACTCTGAGCATTCCCTTCAAATGCGTATTTCTCCTGGTTGATGAACTTGGGCTCTAGTATCTTATAAGATTCGTTGCAGTAATATGAATTGGATCATTGGGAGGTTTTCCTTAAGTTGCAGCGCTTAATGATCCTCTTGTTTTACAGCCTCCCGACATCTATATTCTATAAAATTTAGAATTTGAGTAATACAGTGGACTGGGTTTTGAAAGAACCAGCAACAGAAGACAATGTTATCAGGTTACAAATGGTCACAAATACTAAGAGAAAAAGTCTCTCGACGCTTATCTATACGAAACATACTATTAAATGCCGGTCTGCAAGCTTCACTAGAAAAGACTCATTTCATTACAGATGTTTTAGTAATTGGTGGTGGCCACGCTGGCTGTGAAGCTGCCACTGGATCTGCTAGAAGTAGCAGTAAGACCATGTTAGTGACTCCATTTTTGGATAAGATTGGAACATGTTCATGTAATCCATCGATGGGTGGTGTTGGTAAAGGTACGTTATTAAGAGAAGTAGACGCTCTAGATGGCGTCGCTGGAAGGATAACAGATTTGGCTGGCATTCAATTTAAGATCCTTAATAAAAGTAAAGGTGCCGCAGTATGGGGTCCCCGAGTGCAAATTGATAGGGATATCTATTTAAAAGAAATGCAAAGAGAGTTAAGCACGTATCCAAATTTGACGTTAAAAAAAGGGAAAGTAAAAGATCTAATAATCGACCGAGGTAACGGAATTATGAAACAATACGGTAGTGTTTGTGGTGTTATTTTAGATGATGACTCCATTATAAAAGCTAACAAAGTAGTAATTACTACCGGAACATTTTTAAATGCAGAAATTCATATTGGAATGAAAACTTCTCCTGCAGGAAGGATAGGGGAATTACCTACTTATGGAATTAGCGAAACGCTAGCGGATGCTGGATTCAAGCTGGGTAGATTAAAGACTGGGACTCCAGCAAGATTACATGGGAAAACAATCGACTACACATATTTAGAGAAACAATACGGTGATAATCCACCCATCCCAATGAGTTATATAAACGAAGACGTTTCCATTAAGAAGCAAATTCTATGCTATGGATCTAGGACTACTCCTGAACTACATGAGTATTTGAAATCTAATCTTCATAAAAGTATACATATAAGGGAAACAGTAAAGGGGCCTCGTTATTGCCCCTCCATTGAAGCTAAAATCATTAGATTTGCTAATAAGGTTTTACATAAAATATGGTTGGAACCAGAAGGATTAAATACGGACATCGTTTATCCTAACGGTATCTCTAATTCTATGCCCGAAGATGTGCAAGAACATATGATGAGAATGGTTCCTGGGTTAGAAAACGTTAAGATTTTGCAATATGCATATGGTGTAGAGTATGATTATGTAGACCCCACCCAGTTGAAAAACACTTTGGAGACCAGATTGATCGCAAACCTGTATCTTGCAGGTCAAATTAATGGAACCACTGGGTACGAAGAAGCTTGTGCTCAGGGTATAATTGCAGGTATTAACGCAGGGTTATCCTCTCAAGGTAAGAATGAACTAATTCTTGACAGGTCAAATTCATATATTGGGGTGCTTATCGATGATTTGATTACCAAAGGAATTGAAGAACCGTATAGAATGTTCACATCAAGATCTGAATTCAGATTGAGTGTGAGAGCAGATAATGCTAATACCAGGCTGACACCGCTAGGATATCAATGTGGAGTCGTTGGGATGAAACGTTGGCAAAAATATATCCAAGATACTAAGATATACGAGGAAGTAACCACAAAATTAAAATCATTCAATTTAGGGGCTGAAAGATGGCAAGAGAGATTAAGGATCACAATTTCACAATCTTCACAATGCAAGTCATGTTGGGAGATTTTTAGGAAACATGGAATGACCCTGGAAAGAGTATGTGCTGCCGTACCTGAACTTGCAATAAACGTCAATGAAATTCCAAAACAAGTAAAAACGCAAATCGAAGTTCAGGCCAAATATGAACCTTATTTGACCAAACAGAAGCAGTACGTTAAAGCATTCCAAGCAGATGAAAATATTAGATTACCGCGAGACATAAATTATAACAAAATAGCCAGTCTCTCTTCTGAATGTAAGATGCAACTTAATAAAATTCAACCGACCACTATCGGACAAGCAAGAAGAGTACAAGGTGTCACCGCAGCAGCTCTTTTCGAGCTCTACAGGTTTGCTAAGCTAACTGCAACCACTGTGCATCAGACATAATAATATTCATGTATAAACTTGTATATAACTTCAATCCAATTTTCAAATTTGTGACGTTTATCCAAGTTGATACATTTGACGTTTTTGCTCCGCAGTGGGTCGTCGTGAGAGGCGCGATGCGGCAAACAAGGAGAGGAGATTCTTAATAACCTTTAACTCTAACCCTCATGGTGACAAATTTTGTTCTCGATTGGTCTAATATATAAGGAAGCATTAATATGTCTGATACACAAACGAAACAGATTAATGAGAGTCTTATGAAACCATCGAAAGAGGAGAACTATCAACCTTTAGAAACAGATTTAATACAATTCTCAAGCACATCACAAACACTAAGTGAAAAACCACCAGAAGCAATGCTAATGGAACCGAATTCTGCCGATGTCTACCTTTACAATCGGCTGAATGAAATTAGAAATGATGATTTACAAGAAAGCGGTGAGCCATCAATAGACACTCCGCAAATAGACGCCGGTATTTTTAATAAGCAAGCTCAATACATAGTACAAGACGGGCAGCCACGTTTAGATGACTTGAAACAAAGGGATTCCAATTACGAAGCACGCCCTAATATTTCTAAATTGAATGGCACCGGTATATCTCCAAATAACCCCGAATTTATGGGAGGATTAGGCTCCTCAGCTCCATCATCGGTTAACTCCGAAAAATCTCAAGAGTTAGATATCGTGACTCAGGTAAACCCCAGTGTTAATGATCCTAATACTTCTGCGGATCAACCATTTTATGTTAATGCCAAGCAATACGCAAGAATTTTGAAAAGAAGATTTGCCAGAGCCAAATTGGAAGAAGACTTAAGAATTTCAAGAGAGAGGAGGCCATATCTACATGAATCGAGGCATAAGCATGCAATGAGGCGACCAAGAGGGCAAGGTGGGCGATTTTTAACATCAGCAGAAATTGCTGCTTTGAAAGAGAAGGAAAGCTTGAAAAATGGCAATAAAACTATCACAGCTGGTGTACTGAGTAGCAATAAGGATATTTCGCAATTAAAGGAAAGTACCCCCAGTGCCAATATCATACCTTCGAACTAAAAGTAATTACGAATCTTTAAATCAATATTCTTTCCTAATTTTGTGTTTCTGTGGTTTTTATAGCCTAAGAGAGTAAAGAAGTTACAATTTACTCCTTTTGAAGAAAATGTTTTTTTGTTTGTATTTCTAAGCCATTTAATAATAATATTTATATATATTCGAATAATGTTTAGTGAAATGATTTATAATTAATATATATATTCTTTTTTGTAGAAAAAAGACAATCTAGAAAATATATAAAAGTACTATATGTAGATGATATATCTGCAGGTCATGAAATTCTAAAGAAAATCCTAAGAAAAGAGCTAGTTTACCCCATTATACCAAGCTGATCAATTGCTTCAAATTCGCTGTGGTTTGCTTATCCAATTGAGCAATTACCTCGTTCGCTGAATTACTGGACTCTTGAACATATGTCTTCAATCCCTGTGCTATGTAGGTTCGTACTCCATTGATTACATCTATTTCCGGTATTGGATCAAATGGCTTTTCAGAAATGCTAACTAATTTGCTAAATGATGAACCAAAGGTAGAAATCTCTTCCACATTCTCGAGATCTGCAAAATCAGTGTTTATGTTAGCAATACTTTCAGATGTAGCACATTTAACTACAGTGGTCAAAGTAATCGGTAATAAATTACTATATTTATTTCTGATCAGGTCGCTACTCATTATCAATGCTAATGATCCTAGTAGGGCAATTTTTCGATCGAGTGGATTTCCTAGAGTAGGTAGCGTGATAACGGCAAAATTACCCCATATTTGTTGAAATAATCCATTTTGAACTTCATCAATAAACTGAACAGTAAAACCAGGTCCCAATTTAAGGGAAATTAATCCTAAAAATACCGTCAATTTTTTCACATATCTTTCAGTCTTCGAACTTTGTAATCTTTGTAATAATAAAGTAGCAATTTGTTTCAAGTATGGTTGTAAACGATTCAAATCAATGGTTAGCATAATTTCGTCGAGCAATTCAAATCCATGAACTTCATAGGCTTTAGATGCAATAAGTCTTTGGAAAACACCCAAGACGGGGATCAAATCTGGAAAAATGCTGGAGTCCTTTCTAATGAAACTTTTCAGTAGTCTTGTTACAGCTGGGATATTTCCCTTTAGTTCCCAAACTGATGGTGATAACAATGGATGGGACAATTGTTTCACAGATTCTGGAATAGTTGGCATTTGTTCAATACTATATGCAATGATTTGGAAAATGTACGGGATGAATTCTTGGATATCCTCTGACAAAACATTTAAAAATGTTGGCATCATTGATTCAACTAATGTAGCCATTGAATTCCTTTCCACATTATATAATATGACCCCAATAGATTCGAATGTATAATGTGTAAATCTAGGGTTTGAAGGATTTTTAGCAATAATATTTACAATTCCCAATAATTGTTGGATAAATTCAGGGAATATGGGCTGCACAGCTGATTCTGCAGTTTGCAAAACTCGGAAAACTGCACGCATCAAAAATTCATTTTCAGCCAATTTCTCAGGAGATATACCTTGTTTCAATATCAATCCAAATAAATTCTTTAACAAGATCTCAGAGTTTCCCTGCAAATCAGTTTTGGAAAATATAAAAGCAGGAGAAGAGTAAGATTCTCTAATGGTCAATATGCGTTCGATAGTAATAGCGGCATACGTATATACAACATATTCGTCACTTTGCAAAAAATTTGCCAAGATTGGTAAAATTTCCACTAGTTGTGCTTTATTCAGTTGATTTCTGAACACATAGATATACTTGATAGCATCCACCGTTTGGATTGGGTGGTTTACTCTCCCAGTTAAATCCGGAATGATATGTTCAGTGAAAAATTCTACCACATTTAAAAGACAATTAGTTGAAGAAACACCAGCTGTAGTGATATGACCATTGATAGCCAATGCCGTGAAAAAATAAACATAAACATCCTTGTATCTCCAACTATCTGATGGATTGGCTTGATATTGTTCGAGAATCTTTCTCATGTGTTCTAAAAAGACTTGAGTAACTAGTGACTCATTTTTTTCTTTCAGTTCCTTTAAGAAATCAGTACATGCCCTTCTTCTAGTATCAGTATCAGACCCTTCTAAATCTCTACGGATATATTCTATTGGATCGTCCTCAAATAGTTCTACATCAGCTTCACGTAAGACAACATTAGGTAAGATAATTTGTTCTGTGATGTTATCCATCGCTTCCTTATTATTGAATAGTTCAAAATATTTTGCATTTCTCGACACTGCAGTTAAAAATGCTAATGATTTGGAAACTAAGATATCATATTTTGGTTCTGACGAGACATTCGTCAACAGCTGCCAGGTAATTTCAATGAATTGATTAATCATCGGGCCAAATATATCCTCATATCTAGTTGTGTACAATTGTACAACTTCCTGGATGGATGATTTGAGCTTGATTAATACACTAGCATGTTCTACTTCATCTGTATTTTCTAATAAGGGGTTATTGTATGCCAAATATTTGTGTAGAATACCCATACCCTTCTGTATATTATCTTCAAAAAATTCAGGAATATCTTGACAATTGAAATCGTAGTATAATTTGGTTAATATCAATAAGACATCAAAGTATATGGTTAACTTGCTCTGATCATTGGGGTTTTCAGAAATTTTCTCATCTACTCTTGTCAACAACGATATGAAAGGTTGAGTAAACACGTCGAGAACCAATTTGATTTCCAGAAACAACTCATCTGACCTAAATAAAGGCCTCCATCTTTTAAAGATCGAATGTGCTACGGTCAGAACACCCTTGTTTGTGATTATATCATCATTGGACAATCTTGAAGCTAAATCTTCGAGTAACGTCGACCAATTATTAGGGAAATCAGAATCTGCAATTACTGATATGGCTTCACCAATTTGTACTTGTAAATTTCCTGGTAATGATATCATTAATGGAACGATTTCCTTCTTAATCATTTCAACATCACTTTGGGACAATAAGTGTATCCCGTTTTCATCAATCCATTTTCTTTTTATGAAATTCTTAAAAAATAATGCACCAGCTAGTCTGGTAGATACAGGTAGATCTGTTGATGATACTATATGCAGTAAAGTGATACCGAACCCTTCTTCTGTTTCTAGTGATTTCAAACTTCTTTCTGCTAGTTTGGCTGTGTTAGCCACCACTGACTCGGCTAAAAAGTTCGCAATTTTTCCAAAATCAGACATTTTAAAGTTCGTATTTATCCATTGATTAGTTTTCAGTTCAATATTTAGAATGCAAGAATATACTCTTCGGTGTGCATATGTGTATTTCAGAATTCAAAAGAACAAAATTTTTCAGCACCCACTTGAAGAAAAAAAATGATTTTTACAATTACCCGGATGGAAAAGCTGTATTATATCTCATTTCAATGTGAGCTCATTGAACATTTTATATGACATTGGAAGCCCTTGTATTGGGTTCTTGACTTCCAAGTTAGTAACGTTTGCCGGAGCGTATAATCTAATCCCCCTTATACGTGTGTCTTTCCCATTTTCATGGTTGCTGGGGAATTCTAAGCGAATAAATCGACATTTTAAAAGCTGATCAATTTCCCTATTATCATCAAAAGAAAGTGCCACCCATCCATCAATATGCTGTATAGATATATCTTTATAATAAGCATAATTAGTGGGACTAGATCCTGCATAAACTTTTATCTCGCATGGCGTATATGATTCATCTTGTAATAACGAAATAAACAGGCCGATCTTGCTAATACCCATTCGTTTACTAAAGTAGATATCTAGCTTGTGTGGCTGTTTCCCATCACTCTGCCAAAAAGTATCGGGATTATCATCCAAAGCATTTTCAATTGGATCAGTAATTTTTGTAGAAGAAGGTCTCCAATAAGCTAAATGAGTAACGTTTGTGACATCATAGGATTCAAGCTTCTCCAATCCTAATTTATAATTGTTTCTAACCATATCTGGAGTTAACTTATCCCTCATTTTAGGGTCTACAGTACCATTGATATATTCACAACCATTGTTTGCACTATTAGTTTTAGCATCTTCATGATTTATAATAGTCACTCTTTTCTTCAGTTTGCCAATGGGCTTTATTAAATGCTGGGGGGCCAATTTATTTAATATGGAATCTACTGATGAAGCATCCATGATCACTCTTTTAGTGTTTTATTTTACTGTAAGTTCAACTTTAACACAAATCCTCAACTTCATAGTGTTGATATGCATATCTGCGAACACCCATACATTTATACCACTAATGTATCTACTATGACCTGGTTGTTTAAATATAATTGACTATTTATTATATAGTGTGTCATAGAGTACAATCGTCAGGAAAGGTAGATATCCACCCTGCAGGGGAAAGAGAGCTCCTTGCCGTATGTACCAATTGACAGCGAGCAGTCTGGCTTTTTTTAAAGTCAAGGTAAGATGTAGCGTTACAACTCGTATCTATTTTGTTAAATAAACTCCATTGTGCATATCGACTAACAATGGGTTCACAGTTTCGTCTTAATAGCTTTCTCCCCTTTGTATATGACCCATTTTTCACTCCATTTAATATAGTCTGTTCTCGTGTGTCTACTTTCGATATATAAAGTTTGATACTACTCATAGCGCTGGGTTCCTCGTGCTCTGTAATTTTATCATCACTAAATTGTGAACCAGCATCCAAATATTCCATTCTATTATAAGATAGTTCTGTTTTCATCATTCTATTCTGGAAAGACATTATAAGATCATTTTTCATTTCTAGAGTTAAGTTTGGGACTACCAAATAATTGATATATACAGGCTTTTCTAGAAGACTCCAAGTTAAACAGTTTAATATCGAACTGACCTGCTTGACACATAATTTGTCAGAACATGACTTCGAAAGTGTAACTGTGCTATCTATTCTTCCCGGCTTGGTCCTTACCACGTTTTTTCTATCAAAATTTAGCCTTCCACGTAAAATGCTTGGTATTTTTGGATTAATATACTGAAATTCATCAGTTTCTCCGATGGATTGAAAGAATGTAGCATTGGTATTTTTATCCGATTCCTCCAATGTCCTCATACTCACATCTCCACAAGGTAGCCGTGAAATGTAGAGAGCCAGTTCCCATTTAGGATAGAAGCAATACTTATCACCCGTAGTTGAGAGTTCTATCAAATCAGAAGTAGCTATTTTCCTTTTCAAAAGATTAATATGTTCTAGAAGAACAGTGTTAAATCCGCGAAGAGCCAATATTTCTGCATGACAATCGTGTACCATCTTACCTTTACTCCTCATCAATTCCTTATCAGGTAAAACTTTTACTCCAGTTGCCAATGAGATAAGTCTAAGATCGTTGGTAAGTTTATTAACAGCAACAACACTTGCTAACACTGTCCATTCCTTGACACCATTTGATCTACAACCAGGTTTTGAAGATTTCTTCAATTTAGCATATTCTTCTTGAACTAATGCAGAAACTTGGTTCCCTAAAGTTTTTTCTTTCAGCATCTATCGTGCACTTTTAGCACACAATCCAGAACGTGTTTCCTATACGCTTAGAACTGAATGTTACTTTATTAATCAACTTTCGAGGTTCAAATCAATTCTCTTAGTTGGGTAACTTTTTACTAGGGAGAAACTGTAAAATGCGATCACATTAGGATCACTTAAAGAAAGAAAAAACCTCTAATATATCACAATTAGTAACTTACAATTAAAGAATTATACACCTTATAAGTTTGATATTGAAAACCTTTAAAGAAAAAGATAATTTAAATCTCAAATTTAACATCTAAATTCAGATTGGTGATCATTTTTTCTAACCCTCCCAGACGTCTAAATTTCGCCAGTAAGAGTTCTTTCTTCTTACGTTCATGTGCTTCGTTATCTACTTCTAACTGTTTTTGAGCGGCCATAGCCTTGGCCTTCTCATTTTCTTCCTGTTTAATTTCTTGATAATAAATCTTTGTTCTGGTTTTCAATCTACTAAAAGGATCACTTTTAGAATCCAGACTAACTTCTTCCTTCTTATGATCTGCATTTCTTACTTTATCCATATTCAACTTTCTATTTTTGGATGTCAATGCACCCAATTTATTGGAGCCAATTTGATCATTTTCATGATGTTTCTCATATACAGATAATCTTTTTTCTAAGTTCCTCAATTGTGAGGAATATTTAGCAATATCTCTTTCGTTATTGTTTTCTTGTGCATAGTGAAGCTTGTCCCTTAAAACGGTTTTTTCTAAGACAGCATTTGTACCAGATAACTTCTTATTGAATAGCATCCTGTTACGCACAATTGTGTCCATTAGCTGTTCAGTTAATGGTTCAGAAACAAATGCTTGGATTTCTTTGACTTTATTTTTCACTGTGAATATGGATGGTTTGGTAACATGAGATGTGTCTAAGGCTCTAACATACCTCTCAAATTCCTGAGGTGTAAAAAGGCTATCACTAAAGAAATTCATTTGAAATACCTTTCTATCTTTACCTTGTGTAACACCGAAATATTGGTTTGTAAAAAATTCTCCCATACGATATGGTTTCTGCAAAAAAACTTTTTCAATCTTCACCATACGATATATAGGAGTGCCTGTATGTCTATCGATCCCCACGTTAACTTTACCATAGCTGCCCTTTATTAAATCCCCAAAGCCAGGATAGAAACAATACTTGGCCACAAATGAACGACCTATCTTTATCTTATTGAAGTCATCTAGTTCAGATTCTCTATCAGTTTCTTCCTCAGCCCATTCAACTTCAGTATTTTTATCTTTCTCGTAACGGCCCTTTCTTTCATATGGATTATATTCTTCCTCATAATCACTATCTTCATCCTTTTTGTAATCTTCTTCGTCTTCGTCTTCCTCTTCCTCTTCCTCTTCCTCTTCATAATCGCTGCCACGGCGATGTTGACTTTTTCTCTCTCTTTGTTTCTTTAATTGCGACAGTTTGGATGCTTTCAAATCAGAGTGACCAGTTGCATGCGTTGCTCTTGTAGAAGAACGAATTTTTTTCCCCTCACTAACTTCACTATTTCTCTGCTGTTGCACTCTTAAATTTTTTTGACGTTCTTTAAATAATTTACGTTCTTGGTATTTTCTCATTATCTGAGATCTTTCGAACAGTAATGTTTCACGCTCCATTTCTGGCAATTTTTCCAATTCATCACGATCAGCTTCATCTTTATATTTACCCTCTAAGGGAAAGGGATTTTCCTCCATTTCTTCTTCATCATCACTTTGATTCCTTATATCAAAATTTCCCGGATCATAATCATCTTCATCTTCCACTTCACTATCCATTTCAATTTTCGTTCTCTTAGAACTTGTTTGTTCATGATTCTTAGCTCTCTTACCAGATGTAGTTAATACTTCATCTTCTTCTTCTTCATCAGCACCAGCTAAAGCTAACAGATCTTCGTCAAGGTCAGACATTGTTATCAAAATATTTTCCTGCAGTTAAGTTTTATCTAATTCGTTAAAGTAAAACAATACCTACCTTCCCTAATACAGTTCACTTTATAGTATTCTAACTTTTACATTGATGCTTGTTAGCATTCAATTTTCTATCTTCCATATTTTCCGGGAAATTATCTAATCTGGAAAATTTACCCGGTATAACACTTTAAGACTGTCTGCGTCGCAATTAAGAGCATGACACCCAGATATATCAAAGGATGTTAGATTATATATGTTTATTTATTAGTAAAAAAATTAGAAACAGTACATATCATACAATCTTATTTTTTAGCACCGTATTTGTTAACAGCTTTACCATCTGGAATGGTAAAGAAAACATATGGCTTGTCGCCCTTTGGTAATGAATCCAATCTGAAGTAACCCTTTCTCTCAAATTGGATAATATCACCGACCTTCATGTCCTTGACATTCAAATCAGCAACGGCAGATGTGTGAAATTCGGTATTTTCAGTCAAGAAATCTTCGAAACTTTCATCTTCTTCCAATTTGTCCTTACTTAGCAAGTGGTCGAAGTCAACTAAATCAACTGGAACAACATCATCAGTGTCAGCTAACCAGGTTAACTTATGTTTAGTCTTCTTGAAGTCACCCTCCAGATTTAACTTACCAACCAAAGAACCATCGACATTCTTCTTAGTAATGATAACATTACCCCAATCCATCATGGTCACTTCTTCGTTAGCTTCGATTAAGTCAGCGTCATCTTTTTCAATAACGATATCCTTATAGTAGATGACCTTCTTTTCACCAACAACTGGATTTTTCTTATGCTTTGGCTTCAATTCAATCTTTGGAATTTGAGGAACGTCGTCACCTTCTAAATGAACTTTAATAGGTGTTTGAATGGTAGTATGCCTTGAAGCAATTGGGTCAATGACCTTCTTATTAAACGCCCAAATTAAGTTCCATTCAAGGTTAATGACATTTCTGGATGGACCTTGAGATAAGACGAAGTTTCTCAAACCTTCAACAGTCATACCTCTTCTTCTAACACCTCTAACTGTTGGGAATCTTGGATCATCCCAATTAGAAACTAAACCCTTATCAACCATCCATTGTAACTTTCTCTTAGATAACAATGTTCTAACAAAGTTAACACGAGCAAAATCCCAAATATGCACCTTTCTCAAGTTCAAAGCATTTAACATCCATTCATATTGGGCATTACGATCTCTATATTCGATGGTACGCAAAGCGTGGGTGACACCTTCTAATGCATCTACAATTGGTACACAGAAATCATAGGTTGGATAAATTTTCCAAGTTGTACCAGTTCTGTGGTGTGGAGTCAAGTTACATCTGTAAATGACAGGATCCCTTAAAGTCTTATTCAAAGCCTTGTAGTCAATCTTGGCACGAACACAATTCTTCAAACCCTCTTCAGTACCATTTTTCATCTCCTCAGTAAAAATCTTCAAATTTTCTTGAACAGAACGATCTCTTCTGGAAGAGGCAATACCTTCCATACGTTCTTCTCTCATCTTTTCAGTAGGAGTGTCGTCACAGTAAGCCTTACCTTCCTTGATCATCTGCACACAGTAGTCAAACATTTCTTGGAAGTAATCAGAGGAGTAAGTAACCCTATCACCTTTAATACCTAGTAATTCCAAATCTTCTAAGATAGAATCTTGGAATTCTTCCTTTTCTTTAGATGGATTAGTATCGTCAAATCTGATAATCAACTTACCCTTGTAGGCCTGTGCAAAATATTGGTTCAATAAAGCAGCCTTAGCATGTCCAATGTGCAAATATCCGGAAGGTTCAGGTGGGAAACGAGTGACAACTTCACCCATCTTGGCATCAGGTAAGTCAATTTCAAAATTGGCTTTGTGAGTTTCCTTCTTCTTTCCAGCATTGTTGGTCTTCTTTAATTCTTGTAAAGATTTGGTTAAAAATTCGTGGACTGAACCGAAAATTGGATCCATTTCTAACAGAGTATACCAACGGGAGACATTGACTTCAACCTTATTCTTGATAATAGAACCACACATACCATTGGATCTCAATGCACCCCAGCAAGCAATATCAGCAGCAGAGTATTTCAAACCACCTAAGATAAAAGTTCTCAAGTTCAAATAAGCATCCAATTTGCCTAAGGATTCAGACAATTTTTGGAAATTTTTAATAACTAATTCCTCAGAAGCGATCTTAACCCAAGGAGCAATATGTTCCTCTTTAGATTCTGGAAAAACATCAGTAAATTGAGCAACAATCTTCAACAAGACGTTCTCTGATTCTCCATTGAAGGTAACTGGAGTAGCTTTCTTATCATCGACAAATTCTATGGTGATGGAGTTGGGTTTAGCTTCATTGACAACGCAAGCAGCAATCAATTCAGGATAAGCAACCACAGGAGCCTTACCGTTAACAATCAAAGTAGCTGACATTATTGCGTCAGTTTATAGATACACAATTTTTCTTTAAGGAAAGTGACGAAGAAGAAGACAAATCAAGTAGTTAATTCATAAATCTTCCTTTTTGTATACAAAATCGTCTCGCACGTCTGAAAAATTTCACTCGCACGAGGCGTCGAAAGATTGAGAATATTGAAATAAAAGGTATATATGCATTTGGTGCCGATGAGTGATACTAGCTCAAGTAATAGAGGGATCTATTTGAAATAACTGTAAGCGGTATCGATATGGCCATTACTGCAAATTTGTTTGTCAATCAAAAGGGAACTACCACATCTTTGAAGCAACCGAAGGAACTTTCATACTATTCTAGAACACAAGACGATGAATTTTTAGTGGGCGATGACTCTAGATTAAGTTATTATTATCTCCCAAACTCAGACTTGGATAAAAACTTAGATCTTTCAAGCGGATTCAAGAAGTTTAAAGATTGCTCGCAGAATTTGAAAGACAGATGTACCTTGCATGGATTATTGGATACTCTAATGGCATATGAAAAACGCAAGAATAAGAAAGTAAAGGTGGATATTATCACTTTTAGAGGTATTATAAGGAGATTAATATCTTCAGCATTTGATACAGCAAACTTTAATCCAATTAACCTGAGAATTGTCTCCTTCGATGGGCAATTATTTATTAAGGATATGTCAGATTTAGCTGATAAGAGTGAAAAGAAAACATCAAATATAGACTTGGCGTCATATTCTGGTTATAAATTTGAAAGCATTGCAACATTATCACAACCTGTTTCATTTGTTACCAGAACTGTTTTAGACAAAAGGCCGAAAAAAATATGTAGTAATGGTGATGAATATGTCACGATTATTAAAACGGGGGTTGGTAACGCTAAACTTCTTCTTGGTGCTGAAATAGATTGTATTTTCGATTTTAAAGAAGATGGGAAGGATAATTTAATACACTATGCTGAATTGAAATGTTCTACACAAGTCGTTACGGCCGCTGATGCTCACAAATTCGAACGAAAACTGTTCAGAACTTGGTTACAATGTTTCTTAATTGGGATTCCTAGAATTATTTACGGGTTTAGAGATGAAAATTATATTTTGAAGACTGTCGAGGAATTTAGTACAGATGAAGTACCTATATTATTGAAGAATAACAACCCGCAAATGAATTCATTTTGTTTAGATGCTATTAAATGGTATGGTCTATTTACGGAGTGGTTACTGAAAATTATACCAATTGAACCATCGAAAGAAGTGAGGCCATATAAATTAATATTGGAAAATAATCATTTAAAACTTACGGAAATTGAGAAAGATGATCAAGAATACGAAGCGTTGGTGAATGGAGAAGCCATCCTATCCCAAGCATTTAAGCAATGGAGACAGTCATTACAATAGGTAAATAATCAGAATGTATTATATGTACATACAATATACTTTTATCATTGTTGAAATACATATAATAATATATATTCGTTGGCATTTGACTTCATTTTCGTGAGGAATATAATATTCTTACATATCTTCTATAGGTTATATGCTAAATGTATATCCTGGTACTGCTATTGAAAAGATAAGATTTCCATCTAGCTCTGTATCTTTAATCATATCTCGTAGCTCTTTAAGGATGACTAAACGAGGATCTTTAGTTGAATTGATCATTTTCACGTGAGTTATCAGTATTTTCAATGGATTGTGAGCTAGCATGGTACCAGCGTTGGTCACGTTTGAATATAATTCAAAAAGCCTTCTCAGCTCTTTTACTAAGTGTTTGGGAGACATATGACCATATAGTTGCTCATCTTTTAAATAATTGGGACTTGAACATTCAAAAAATATACCCTTCAGGTTTTCTAGTGGTATATAGCGAGCCAAATATTGCCACACTTTGTCGAGATAAATCTTATAACCATCAGCAGAATCTCTTTCAACGTCTCCACCTATGATAATGCAATTATTAGTCGTTTTATCGACGAGCACATAAACGGTACTGTATATTTTTTCTTTATCTATTGTGGCTCCAGTACCATGTGAAACTTTAAATGGCACTATCTTCCATTGAGAAAATGTAGTGCATGTATGGTAAGACTCGGAACATAGACTATGGACCCTTAAGCTATTTGTCCCGTCTCTTATTAGATTGGGCCACGTTATATCATTGAAAATATGTTTTGTTAACGCATCGATTGTGAAAGAAAGTCCATAGATATCCTTAGGAGAGCTATATACTGGGTCATATATTATTGGCGAGTTTATAATAAATCCACCAATATGGTCCATATGAGGATGTGTAAAATAATATTCTTTGATTTCACGAAAAATCTTTGTAGCCATTACTGATATACTGCAAGGTAGTGTATCATCTACTGATTTGGTATATTTTAAATGTTTTAATATCCCCCTCGAGAATCCTTTGTGAAAGTTCATCATTGAATCAATATATTTTGAAACAGGTTCCATTTCCGATTGGTAATAGCTTTCAATTTGACTTTCTCCATCCTGGGTTGGCCCTTTTGATAGCATCTGTAGGATGCTTGATATGCCAACACCCCCGTCGATACAAATGGATGACATTCCGGTTGCGGCTGTAGGACGTACCATAAAAGATTGAGTAGTTCCATCCCATGGGCCCCCTGTTGAGCCCAAGATAGTTATTTCGAAACTGGCAGACATGGTTTTTTACGTTCCTCAATTTGCTTATTTGATTACGTTCTTCAATTGTACAGATTAAGTAAATTTAACAAAGAGCACTACAATGGTATTTATCCGATTGTTACAATTGAATGTTTGCCTTCGTAGTAATGAATTTATTAAGCTGCAACTATGTCGGCCCCCTTCCCCTCTCATCGACTCGCCATCCATTTTGCGGAAAGAAAGGAAATATCTTCTGTACGAGAGAGATCGCGTCAAAAAATAAATAAATAAACGTTTTACCAGCTCGCTGTGGACAACCGTTCTAATCTCCTTAACTGCGTTTTAGTTATAAAATTTAGTCCTTGTATATCATGATAGTTTCTACTCAGGGATGTTAACAGATCTTGTAACGATTGTTTAGAAAGTAGCTCTTTGCTTGCGAATATATTGAATCCAAGTTTGGATAATATTTTTTCTTCTTCTGACGTGTTATCTGATTCATATGTTCTGGGCAGGTTACTGTTGATTCCATATCTAGATGAGATGAATATTACCCATTTTGCTAGCTCCTTGGTTGAGTTTAATATGAAATGAACTTCGAAACGCCTATCAGAGAGATATAGTTGTATTTTCCAAAATATTTCAGAGTCCGCCGAAGACATAGCTGTGTCATATTCAATAAATACAATTATCTTTTGGAATTCTTTCATCAAAGTACTTAATGTAGAATCATAGCACAGATAGCTGTTTCTATCATTTTGGAAAAAATTTTCTAGTTTAAGAATTGTAATGCAAGTGGTGGGGTTCATTATAAAATCACAAGGATACGGAATCTCACTTTCGATAATATCTATATCATAATAATTGGCCAGATACTGGAAGATATGGTGATTGTTATCGAGTTTCTTTATGTTTATGAGGATGCTTACACTATTAACCTTGATTTCAGATTCCAATTGCTTTAAACTAGGCAAATGTGATTTAGTAGCATACTTTATGCATAAATCCGTCGAACTATTGGTGTCACCATCAGTATATTTGTTAAAATATCTGTTAGTATTCTGGTTGTGCAATAATGATAATATAGTATCGCCAGAAGAGATCTTCTGTCTCTGATTATATATGTTGTCTTCCTTTTGTTTCCTCTTTTTGGCATCTAATATTGATAGCAATTCTTCATCAAATAATGATCTTTTCTGAGGTAATAACGATGTGTTGCTAGAGTTTTGAGAACTTGAGACGGTCGGTGTTTCATCTATCTTTGAGTTAGGTCCTTCGGTGAGAATTTTATTATCTCTCATAGTATCGTATTGCAGGCCTGTTTCTACATGTAATTCTAAATTACTCATTGTCCTTTTCCCGATGTCTATGAGCTCTATCGAATTTTCTGGAATTATTTGAAAGCTTAGTGTTGGGTATTTGAAGGTGACTTCAGATGCTGCATCCAAAGTATTGCTTAAAATTTTGTTAGTTAAATCGGTGTCTGTATAGTTACGAAATGGTTTCCAATTTAGTTGCTTTAATTGGTCCGTCTCTAATATCCATTGCTTGAAATTTTTCAAACAATTTGGAAAATTAGTTAATGGTTTATTCTTTCTTGTTCGACGTTTCATGATCCTAATCTTGAAAAATTCTAGTTTATTGCATTCTTCATCAAACAACTGTATTTTTAAGTTTTCCAAGCAAGTGGTATTATTCTTCGTTGGAAAAACTTGCCATTCATTTATAGTAACTTTTCTTGAACAGCACTTCTTTTTGTTGTTGGTATTGAAAATGTGGAATATTTTAAATCTTTCAAATGATACACTCTTGTATTCTTTAAAATGTATCTTTGGGTCAGGTATTACACCGAATGAAACTGTTTTTTCTAGTCTTTCACACAGAACCTTTTCATATGATACACTAAAAGCATCATCCTTTGGAGGAAACAATATGGGTCTTATTTGGTTTATTTTTTTTGGGTATATAAATTTATCAATGAATTGCAATTTTTTTAGTGGGTTTACTCTTGTATCATTGGTAGTAATCACAGCAAAATTGAGTTTGCACCTCTCAGCGCACCGACTGATCCATTTTAATTGAAGTTGACCCTCTTTCTCAAGAATAATGTGGTCTTTTATAGAGTCAAGTTTGTTATTCCTATCAATTGAAAGTGGCGGCCAGTAAAACTGAGAAAGAATTCTGGTATGGAGTTTGTGTGGCGTAATAATTGTTTCGAGCAGATAATGGGTGAAACCGTCATTATTTTTGGGGAAGAAACTATCAAATTTTAGGCTTTCAACTTCTGCTTCACATGAAATTGTTTTCTTTAACTGATATTGTGCTTTCCTGCTTAGTTTCAAGGTTTCTCTTGTTGTTTTTATAAGTTCGTTATAGCCGCTGATCTTATTTTCATAAGTAATAAGCTCGTTGTGCCAATTTTCAAAAAGCATATTGTTTTTGTTTGTTTAGATTCTTATTTATTGTTAAAAAGGTTAATAATTCTAAGTGGTTAACCATCGAAGACTTTGGAGTTATTTATGTTATACGTAAAAGTAATAATAATTTTTATTTATCGGATAGAATAAACTAAAATAATTATAAAAATCATTAACATTAAAAAAACAACAACACTTTTTTTCAACAAAAAAGGTAGCATTTATTGGCAATTTATGTAGAGGGGAGATTGTTTATTAAACATGATTGTAATGTTAATAGTGAGATTATGGATTCTAAACTTCTATGTCTCTTTTATATAATATATAAAAAATATAACAATAATAAATTCCGATGATCTCATTATAACATTTGATCATCTTTTATACTTTTTAATTTGTCCTAATTTACAATTTTTGATTGAAGCAATTTTATGATATTTACTTTGTTTCATTTTATCACGGTCGTATTAACCTATCATTTCATCACTGTTTCATTTGCGTTTCATCGATGTTTCACATTTTTGATGTCTGCCTGACTAGGATAATCTCTGTGATACTATTGGAATTCCAACAGCATTATCTTAGGGGTTTACTATTTGAATATTTTTAGTCAAATTCCTTAATGACTATTATTCTTGACCGAAATAATACCGAATCGATAATGATGCCCTGGCCTTTCTTTTTGCAAAAAAAAAAATGCTTTGAAAAAGATAATGCACAATTTATATAATAATCTATACTGAATAGTTACATAATATCTATTTACCTTATCTAATCATAAGTATTTTGATTTAATAACTGCCCTTGTTCCTCTTCTTCGGTCATAATCTCCAGAAGTTCGTCAGGATCACTATCCATTACTGCATCCTCTACTCCATCTTCATTTTCTTTTTCTAATACATTAGTGTTTGAATTATCTATATTGTCAGCATTGTTTACACCATTTTCTTCTTTATTATCCATAATTATACTTTCCGGTGCATTAGAAACTGATCGTTCATTTTCATCTAATATTACGGGATTCTTTTCACTATTAGAAAACGGTTTAATGTTCTTCAAGGACGCTGAACTTTCAGTAAGCTCAACAAGAGCATTGTAACGGGAAACAAATCTAGTTCTTGTTAATATATTTGACTCCAAATATAACGGCACACTATCCTCACCTTGAGCAATTGATCTCTCTTTCAGAATTTTAAAGATAGTTTCAATGTCATTAAAAGTTATCTGATTATTATAGATATTGTCTTCACAAAGAGTCAGATCAAGAGCTGGAATTTCAAACAGTATCTCTTTACTCCCAAATAATATTCTATTATAGTACGTTTCCAAAAATTTTCGAATCGATGCCATCAATTCTGTACAAGTTCCATGGCTAAACTTTGTATTCTCACAAATGATGGGGTATGCATCTTCTGATGTGTCACCGTCATTTTCACTCTCATAATCGTAATTGAACAGTAAAAAATCATCATCTTGATAGTGAACTATAACTTTAGGAAGACTTCTTTTCAACAAGACTTCTGCTGCCTGACGTACCTCACTATCATCATCATTCAAATTCGAATCTCCTTGACTTCTGTTTTTGTTCAATTGGTTTTCTGCATCCTCTACAGAGTTGTCTTCATATTCCAAAAGATCTTCATCGTCGTCCCCTACAGAGACAACAACTTCATCAAGTTCCACTTCCAGACATTCGTCGTTATCAGATTGTTTATCCATCCTATATATCTCCTTACTGATCTCTATCTGGATTTTCTTGTTAATATCCCTGGTTGAATTACCTTAGTTGTTCGTCCCTTTTTATTTCCACGGGCTTTTGAGTTACATTTACATTTTAATCTGCAAGTCAACAGACGCCACCGATGAACCATGCCCAGAGTTGAAAGTAAAGACAGAAGATATAATAATATAATGAACACCAAATTCGACGAACTAGATGATAAATTTACATCTTCTAATAATAACGGTTTCTCAAAAGGTAAATACTTTTTTTCCCTTATGAACTAGCGAACTGGTGGGAAAACAAAATACCCTTATAACACCTACAACTGACCCAATGATCTTAATACTGACTTTATCTTTGGTATATCCACACTCATAATATGCAGTAAAAAAAGCAAGAAAAAAAAGGTTGAGGAACAGAGATGCTTCTGTATTTATACTCCCAATAACACACAATAATCTGTTAGATGGAGATGACGCAGAAGCTGGAGACAATGATGACGATACTTATGGTGAAACTGATAAGAATTCTTTGTTTATGCATGATAATGTAACTACTGAGTTTTCCATAGATTTAGATGATACTCAAATAGACAGTAGGATTTTTGGTAAGGAAAATCATCTGAAAGAACTGAGTCCCAACAGGGAGCCCTTAAAAAAACGCAGGTTTCTTATTAAGAATAAGAAAAAAACAACTCATCAAAATATAAGCGTATCAATACTTCCAGTTAAATTCAAGAATGTATTTAACTTTAGTCAATTTAACAGGATGCAATCTGAGGCCTTTCCGTATCTTTTCGAACAAGATGATAATTGTGTTATTTCATCACCTACTGGATCAGGAAAGACGGTACTCTTTGAACTTGCCATTTTAAACACTATTAAAAAGTGTAACTTTGATTTGGGAAACAATAAAATCATTTATATGGCACCTACCAAATCTTTATGTTCGGAAATGCTCAGAAACTGGAATAATAAGTTTTTGAATTTAACTGTAGGGATGCTAACTAGTGACACATCCTTTGTGGAAACTGAAAACGTTAGAAAATCGAACATAATCATAACTACACCTGAAAAATGGGATTTATTAACAAGAAAATGGTCCGATTATAGCCGCCTCTTTGAATTAGTTAAACTAGTTTTAGTAGATGAGATACACACATTATGCGAAAATCGTGGAGCTACTCTTGAAGTAGTAATAACAAGAATGAATACAATGTGCCCAGATATTAGAATAATTGCAGCGAGCGCAACTATTCCAAATATTATTGATGTGGCAACTTGGTTGAAATCTCGTACTGATGATGAATCTAAAATAGCACAGATTTTGGAATATGATGACTCCTATCGACAAGTTTCCTTGCAAAAGCACGTATGTGCCTATAATTTTAGTGCAAACAATGACTTTCAAAGGGATGCAATGTATAATTCAAAGTTAGAAGAAATTATACAGTTATATAGTCATGGAAAACCAGTACTAATTTTTTGTCCAACAAGGGCGTCCACCATATCTACCGCAAAATATTTAATAAGATATTATAGGGAAAATACTGCTACCAGAAAGATACAAATCTCTGATCGAACACTTTACGAATGCTTTCGACATGGTGTAGCGTTTCACAATGCAGGACTATCTCTTGAGGATAGGATAGTGATTGAGAAGCAGTTTACTTTGGGTACAATTAAAATATTATGCTCCACATCTACACTGGCAGTTGGTGTTAATCTTCCAGCATATTTAGTAATCATTAAAGGTACCAAGATTTGGAACTCCGCTGATCTAACTGAATATAGTATCTTGGATATTTTTCAGATGATAGGACGTGCCGGAAGACCTCAATTCGAAAAGGAAGGCTGTGCAGTAATTATGACAGAATCTAGAATGAGACAAACATATGAAAATCTGGTCTATGGTACTAAAAGCTTAGAAAGTACACTTCATCGAAATCTGTTTGAACATATTGCATCTGAGGTATCTCTCAAAACAATATCAGATTTGGAAACCGCCGTAACGTGGCTGAAAAACACTTTCTTTTATGTGCGTTTTCAAAAATGCCCATCAAGTTATCACGAACTTTCGAAGTATATAAAAGTTCAAGGATCATTAGATAATCAATTATTTGAATTTTGTGATGACTTATTCGTTGAACTTTCCAAGAATGGATTAATATCAAAGAATTGTAATTTTTTCAATTGTACTCCATACGGGAATGCAATGGTGAGGCATTATATATTGTTTGATTCCATCAAACAATATATCAACTCAAGAAACAATTTATCTTTACAGGAAATTATCGATCTACTCTCAAAGTCCGGTGAATTTTCAGAAATCAAACTAAGACATAACGAAAAAAAACTATTCAAAGAGATAAATATGTGTCCACTACTGAAATTTCCGTTTTTGACGCAAAAGAAGCAAAGCCAAATTATTGATAAAACATCTCAAAAGATATCGTTAATAATACAATATGAACTTGGAGGCTTGGAGTTTCCATCATATGAAGGTGCCTATAAACTTCATCAAATGCTTGTCCAAGACAAAATGCGAATTTTTCACCATTGTTTTAGGCTATTAAAAGGCATGATTGATATATTCATAGAAAAGCGAGATGGAGTTTCTTTGAAGAACGCTTTGTTTCTTTTAAGATCTATTAATGGAAACTGTTGGGAAAATTCATTTATGGTTCTTAGACAACTGAAAAATATTGGACTAGTTTCAGTTCGAAAATTGATACGTCATAACATCAACACTTTCAACGATATGAAAAAGCTTACTGAGACTCAACTTGAGTATTATCTCAATTTAAAAATTGGGAATGGCTTAAAAATTAAGAATGATTTGTCACTTCTACCACATTTCACCCTCAGAAGCAGACTAGAAAAGTATGAAATTAGTAACCAAACCATTAATCTTGCCTTTAAAATCGAAATAAGTGCCATTTTTAAGACGCCAATATGGCATGGTAGATCACTATCTCTCGATATTGAAATATCCAAAGTATCAGGCGATCTGGTAGACTTTCGTAGAATAAATCTCAATAGTTTGAGATCTCCTAGAAGTTTTAGGTTGACTACAAGTATCCAATCCATATCTGATAATATTGAATTTTCAATAGACTGCCAAGAAATTGCCGGCCTGGGAAACACCGTTATTTTTATGACATCAGAATTACCAAAAGAAGCATTGGATAAGTTGGAAAACAAGCCAACCAATTCTTCAACCAATTGCTCATTAACCCTGGATCTAAAGCCAGAGAGCAAAAATTTATTGATGTCGTCGTCCTCAGACGATAGTTTATTTCAATATCTCGCTAATAAGAAACATTCAACAAAACCAGCAGCAGATTATGATACACAAGAGAGTATACAAGCAAATTCTAGAAGGCTACGCTCAAATGGTAATTATGAATGCCATCATTGCTGCAAAAACAAGAATAACTGCAGACATTTATGTTGCAAGGAAGGAATACCAGTTAGTTGCCTTAAAGATAGATATAAGAACACTGAATTACCAACTCTAGCTAATCAAAATATTGATAAAAGTTGTCCCATTTTTAAAAGTGTAGATAATCCAACAACTATGAATCACGAAAAATTGTACTCTTTCCCAGTTAATTCGGTATCACGATGCTCATATTCATCCCAGTATGAGGTACTTAAAGATGTGTTATCAACAGAATCATCTCATGGAGTTTTACAAGAGGAAAGCAAATATGAAGATAATAATCGTTTACAGACAAGCGAAAAAAGCCCTTCCTTACCTGCAACAAATCTGCCTGAACTTTTAAAAATATCCCTTACACGTTCAAGCTCATCTCAAGTGAAGTCGTTCTCTTCAAGAGGAGCAGGGCTGGACTTCTTAGGCTCTGATATATCCTTTAGCTAAAAAAATATTTTTCCTATAACTAGTAATAACTAATATAATCCTATATTTATTTTTTCAAATAGCGTATGTGGAACGTTTATTCACTTCCTCCATCATTGAGGACATATATTATACACTCAAAAAAATCGTTTTATACGCACACACATATAATTGTTCTTTAGAAATTCTCCGTATGTAGTTAATTATACCTTTCCTTTAAGCAAAATTATGATAAAAATAGTGCCAATAGTGACCATCTAGCCCAAGAAATGTCTGCCATATCTGATGATGAAGATACTGAGGCCGATGTCGTATCCAGAGGCCTTTGTGGTGTTGTAGATATCGGATCCAGCGGTATCCGTTTTAGCATTTCCTCTAAGGCACCTCATCATGCCCGTATAATGCCCTGCGTTTTTAAGGATAGAGTTGGTGTATCACTACACGATGTTCAATATGCAGAGGAAACTTTGAAGAAGATTCCAATTCCAAAAGACATTATAAGAGAAATATGTTCAGCAATGAAAAGATTTAAATTGATTTGCGACGACTTTGGTGTCCCACAGTCAAGTGTTAGGGTTATTGCAACTGATACTGCAAAAGATGCATTAAACTCTGAAGAATTTTTACAAGCTATTTATGAAGATACTGGCTGGGAAGTTGAACTATTATCAAGAGATGATGAAGCTCGGATGGGTGTATACGGAGTCGCTTCGTCCTTCAATACAATTTCCGGGTTATTTATCGATCTAGGTGGTGTTACTACGCAAGTATCGTGGGTTAAATCATTTAATGGTCAAATTTTACAATCTTCTACGCCAGTGTCATTGAAATATGGCTCAAATACACTCTCAAAGAGGTTGAATTTTGAAGACAAAAAGTCTCTCTTCTTGGAGTTGAAAATCGCTTTCAAGGAAGCGATTTCAAATATTGATATCCCAGAAGATATGCTTAAAGATGCCAAGAAGAAAGGCGGATTTGATTTATGGACTCGCGGTGGTGGTTTCAGGGGAATGGGCCATTTACTTCTATCTGAAGCCAACGAATATCCAATTCAGACTATTATCAATGGATTTTCTTGTTCTTATGATGAATTTGCACAATTGTCAGACTTCTTATTTTTAAAGGGAAGGATTCCAGGCTCACCGGAAAAGAAAATCTTTAAAGTTACTGAGACTAAGGCTAAACAACTTCCTGCGGTAGGATTTCTAATGAATGCTGCCTTTGAAAGTTTTCCTCCAATTAAGACGATACACTTCAGTGAAGGTGGTATCAGAGAAGGTATTTTGTATACCATCTTACCTAGAAATATACGTGCAGAAGATCCTTTATTAATTGCTTCAAGACCTTATGCTCCATTACTTACAGATAAATATTTGAATTTATTAAAGACGGCCATTCCAGAAAATGATATTCCAGCTATAATCTGCTCTAGGATTGCTCCGGCATTATGTAATCTAGCATTTGTGCATGCATCGTATCCTAAAGAGTTGCAACCAACAGCCGCTTTACATGTAGCGACAAGAGGTATAATAGCAGGTTGTCACGGCCTTTCTCATAGGATGAGAGCGCTAATTGGCATTGCTCTTTGTAATAGATGGGGAGGGAACGTTCCAGAACAAGAAGAAAAGTACATTCAAGCGTTAGAAGAATTAGTTTTACGCGATGGAGATAGAAATGAAGCAAGAAGGATTGTATGGTGGACAAAATATATTGGTACCATTATGTATGTTATCTGTGGTGTTCATCCAGGTGGGAATATTAGAGATGATGTGTTTGACTTTTACGTTACTCAAACAATGCAGACTACCAAGGATCGTTTACCAAAAGAATTGCGGAGTTTATCATTAACTAATATACCCAAACCACAAAGGCATCGTGAGTTTGAAATCATCGTAAGAATTAGCAAAGATGATTTAAAAACAAGTGCATCTGTAAGGTCTAGAATAATAACACTACAAAAAAAAGCTAGAAAACTTTCAAGAGGGAGCTTTGAGAAGGTTAAAGTCGGAGTTCAGTTTCATGATAACTAAGTAAAAATTACCATGCTGTGCATGTAATATTATATCAATTTTTTTTATTAATGATAATCAAATAACGAAACAATTGATCTATAACATTAAATTTAAAATTTATAAATATATTCTCTTTGTAAAACAAAACACATTCTTTATGAAAAATATCTAATCAATTTAAAATAAATGTATCAATATTTATCTAAGTTTGACATATACAAAAAAATTTAAATGGCATATGATCACGTAATCTCATGAAAAAACACATAAACGTCGTAAATTTAAGTTTGCACCAATTTAAGCACCAATGACACCAACAGATTTACCTTCAGCCAATCTCTTTTGGGTCAAAGCAGCAATGACAGCAGCACCAACACCAGAACCATCTTCAGCTAAAACACATTGAATTGGGTATTCTTCTTTCTTTGCTGGAGCCCAACCGTAAATATCTCTTAAAGCTTGAGCACAGTTTTCTTGGAAACCTGGGTACAACTTGAAGACAGAGCCATCAGCGGCAATATGACCAGATTCATAACCTCTCTTTTGACAGATGGCAGCGATGGCACAAGCACCTAATCTTGCAGCTCTGACACCGATCAATTCACATACACGTCTAACTAATTTACGTTCTTGAACAGTGGTATTAATACCTAATTCTTTTTGCAACAATTCATCAGTATCTTCCAAGTTTTCAAATGGATCTTCTTCAACTCTAGCTGGGAAGGAGGTATCCATGACATAAGCGGTGTTCAATTTAGTAACATCTTGACCTTTAAATATCAAACCTTGATTATAGAAATCAACAAGGACTAAACGTAAGACTTCACCTAGGTAGTAACCAGAAGACATCTTTTCGAAAGCTTGTTGGTTTGGTCTTGGGGATTCTTGGTCAATTTGAATATCGTACTTGGTTCTTGGTAAAACCTTGTTTTCATTATCGAAAGAACCGTATTCACAGTTGATAGCCATTGGGAAAGATGATGGAATATCATCTGCCAACTTACCTTCCAATTTTGAAATAGCTGTAACTTTTTCATAATAAGCACCGTTGACACCAGTACCGAAAATGACACCCATCTTAGTTTCACCATCAGTGTATAGGGAAGCAACCAAAGTACCAGTGGTATCATTAACTAAGGCAACAACTTCAATTGGGATCTTTCTAATTGCCAATTGCTTTTGCAATAATTCAACAACGTCATGACCTTCAACGTTTGGAATATCGAAACCTTTAGTCCATCTTTGTAAGATACCTTGGTTAATCTTAACTTGAGAAGCTGGGAAGGAAAAGGTAAAACCTAATGGGATAGCAGCAGTAACACCTTTTGGAAATTGTTCATCAAGGAAAGACTTCAAAGAATCAGCAATGAAACCAAATAATTCGTCAGGGTTTTGAGTAGTTCTTAAGGCATCTGGAAGTTTGTACTTAGATTGCGTGGTGTCGAAAGTACGGTCACCACCTAATTTAACCAAGACAACTCTTAAGTTAGTTCCACCCAAGTCAATAGCCAAATAATCACCAGATTCCTTACCAGTTGGGAAATCAACTACCCAAGTTGGAATCATTGGAATGTTACCACCTTCTTTGGACATACCTCTGTCCAATTCTGAGATGAAATGTTTAGTAATAGCTTGCAATTTTTCAGTTGAAATGTTGAAAAATCCTTCCAATTCAGAAATCTTGTCTAAAAATTCCTTTGGCACATCAGCCATGGAACCCTTTCTGGCAGGTGGTTTTTTTGGACCTAAATGAACCATTTTGATACTTATTTGATTTGAATTTAATTGTTATTTGCTTAAGAAAAGTTATGGGAACTAAATAAAATAAAAAAAAGTAAAAAATAGAGTTTACAAGAGAGGGACCAGAATATATAAAAAGAGGAAATCTAATTTCTCCAGAATATTAATTTTTGTTTCGAGGACTTCTTTATATAATTTGAAGGAAGTATAAAAGATGGGGAAAATAAAATTTTGAATGTTAAGAATCTGCTAGAAAAACAACGTCAAAAAATAGGCATTCCAGTGAAATCCGCACAGAAACATTTCAATCTTTGTTGAACAGCTGTTTTAGTGGTTGCTATAAAGAACTGGTACAAGAAATGTCCAGTTCTGATGATATTATTGTTCAATCATGAAAAATTGTGAAAAATTACAAAACATGTCGACGGAGAAAACGCCGTAGCGGTGCACAAAAAAAATACCTCGAAGAAGCGGTAGTTTAGTTCCTTCCCAGTTTTGGCCACAGTTACTCAGATTAGCGTAGAAGCAATAGCGTGGACGACGACAAAGAACGGGACAACTATCAACAAGCTGTACGTCAGATGGCAAAACCAGACACTGGAAACCGGAAGTTAACACATGTCTACCTGAAGTTGAAGAATTTTTGTACCCAGAAGATTGGGTATCTTCCCCAGATTTTTGGTGTTATATTACGCACGTTTGGAATGGACAAATTTGAAAATAAATATAGTATTTTTCCATTCATTTTCCTTTATGTACCCCAGATTTCCACTTCTTTATACTAATGGTTGTACCCTATCATTCTTTTACAATTTCTGTTGGTAAGCTATCATTTGAATAGATGTGACCATGTGTTATTACCGGAATATGAATTTTCATGTACGAAATGTCATAGTAGGCAGTTTTACTTACTTTTTCTTTTCATTTCTCATAAAGATGTTTTACAAATACAACATAAATAACTTATTAATAAAAGAAAATATAAAACAGTAAGAGCAAAAATACAGTTAATCTGCAAAAGAATATATCATTGACAAATGTATCAAACCAATGTATCATTAATCAAATCCGAAATGTTTGAACCATAGAGATTAATATATCCATATTTTACTAACGTTTCTGGTATGAAGGCATGATCTTGATCGTAATGTTCTATCAAATCAAAAACGGTTTGTTGGCAAGGATCACATTTAAATGAACAGTCTTTGCAACTTAAATCGCTCCATTCCAGATACACTTCCGGATCAGAATCTTTCTTATTGGCATAATCAGCGTAATGAGGATGATGTTGATGAAAAATGGTGTCAAATTCAGCTTCTACTGGTACTTGTTCTTGGTTTACAGAAAGTTTTGGATCTGATCTATCAGTCAATTCTTTCAATGGAGATGGTAGACTAGGAAATACTTCTTTATCGACTTCTTCATCAGCATAAACCAATTTACTAACTAAATGACATTCTAGTAAATGATTAATCAAATCTTCGCCGGGAGCCAGTACTTCTCCACAATCTTCGTAAGCACATTTAATGACATTTGGTACTGGTCCATTTTCTAAATTCAATGAACCGGGATCCATTTTCATATTAGAAACAGATAGCGTAAGATCTGAAACGTTAATTATGCCATGTTGCTTGGTATTATTATTACTAATCATTTCATCTGGAGGAGTGATAGCCAATAATGCCTTCCTTGACTTTTTTGCATGTGTATTCAAATGTCTTTTCAGCTGCTGATTTGTAGTAAATCCTCTTTCACAGAAGGTACATTTTAAAGGTTTTACTTTCGAATGTGTCCACTTATGAACTTTTAAATGACAAGGTCTCATGAACCTTTTCCCGCAACCTTCAACATCACAAATGTATGGCCTTTCATTGGTATGTGAAGAACGATGTTGTTGCAAAAGACATGGCCTTGTAAACTCTCTATCACAACCATCAAATTGACATTTGTAAACTTTCTTTTTAGATCTTTTTTCAGTGACCACCATCCTTCTAATCCCCTTTTACCTTAAAAAATTTCGTATTTAAGATTTGAGTTAATTAGCGACAGTATTTTCTTTTTCAACAGTATGAATTTGAATGATAACGAAAATAAAGAATCACTCCTTCCCAAGTTTGAATGGTTTTAACCATATTTAACTGGATAAATATGTTCTCTCTATACATACATAGTTGCTTTTTCTCCAAAACACCGATTATATACGCAGAAAAGGAACAACGCGCCAACAGCTCGTGAAATAATTGTCCGTTTTATATTTGTAGTGTTTTGCCGTTCTAGCTAGTAAAAACTAGAACGGATGGGGAAGAATGTTGGATCGTTTGCGATTCGATTGTGTGCTGCTCATAAATCATTTGGAAATAGTCACATATAGGGATAGTTCTGTTTGATAGAGAGGTGAGATTGACCCAATACGCCCTTCCCCCATTTAAGCTACAGGCGATAATTATCTTAACCTATTCTATGAATATTTAGCAAATAAATTAACAATTGATGGTGATAAAAGTGCATTCAGATGAACGCAAAGAAGACAAGATTGATTATTAATGTCATCTGTTCTTGAAGAAGTTACATTTTGCAAACATTGTTTACCGGTTTATTCAATAGATTTGTCGTTAATTGCCTTAAAATACAATCGAACTTTTTTGTATTGTCGATGCTTTAAAGTTCAAATCAAGGATAAATTGAGTAATTTTTCTATATTGGTTGGCCTGTGTCACGATTACAATAACGTAGACAAGCGGATGACCATGAAGAAGAAAATGAGAACACTAATGAACCAGTTAGCCTCATAAAAAAGCAAGAATATGATGTCGAATCAGAATGACATCAAAGGAAGTAACTTCAAATTAATTGTTAATCTCAATAATGACGAGAGAGATATTTCACCAATCAGCGCCATTGAAATTTAATGAAAGATCAATTAATGACGTTTTAGATGTGATCCTTTTCTCAAAACCCAACTTTAGTGAAATTGAGAAAATACCTTTATACAAAACTGCATCGAGGAACTAACCATAGCATATGAAAAAGTAGGGCGAAATGAAAAAAAGAACGAATAATGAAGATGAATTGCCATAAGAATGGGAGAATTTAAATCGATTGTTCCTAAACAAATGACACAGCCTTTGAACAATTTATTATTATGACGAGAGGATCCAAATATGCCAGATGATGTAATGGCTATTATTCAGCATGTCAATTAGCTTTATGAGAGCAAATATAAGATAGCAAACGATAACTACTACGAATCCTCAAGAAAAATTAACCATTGCTACCATTGAGAAATTATTTGGTGAAAAAGATGGGGTTAGCTTTTCTCCTTCTTCACATCTTAAAATCATACTCCAAGAGATATAACAATCTTCAATATTGAGAAAATGGTAGATACTAATGAAAAAGAGAGAGATAAACAATCACATTAATTGATAGAAAATTATGAGAAGCAAATAGAATTGTTGATCGTCATAATCATGATCTACGTTCTACGAGTATTTAATCAAATAAGCACATTAATGATATGTTTCTTACGGGAGGCGAGCTCAGGCATAAAATAAACATCAATGTGAAGTATTGCTGCCTTAGATCAAAAATAATTGAACATGATATTTTTGAACTTAGGAAAAAATAAAAAAAGAGAAAGTAAACATAAACCTGTGGTACCTATGAAAGAAGACAAAACTTGAGATTTTTACATACTGATGCTCTACAAAAATGCCTGCAATCCAGATTCAGGAGAGGCTACCTAAAATTGTCCATATGATGCGACTTATGAACCATGTGCCTCGAAATTTTAAGAGGTTGCTTGTTCTGAAACGGAACCAAAAATGTATAGATTGTAACAATAGTTGCATTCCCTGCAAAATTGTTTCCAGGGATACCTACATCATTATGTTGAACACCTAAAACATAACGATGAGATCGAACCAACAATGAATCAAATGGGATGGACCAGTTGCTGAGGCAGAATTAAAATTGAAACTGACGATTTAAGTGACCAAATCACTATGATTTACCGTTATTAAGATGATAATATCTAAATTGAGTACTGTTTAAATACATTTCTTATTATATAATTAGTCGCTACTTTAAAAATTTTCATTAATGAAAACAAAACTGTTAAAACTATTTCTGTTACGTAGACTGAACCTATACACTATGAGCATCGTGTTTCGTCTTTCTTATTGTTGTTAATCCCTTCTTTATTTTTTTGCCGACCTTTTTCATCTTTTTCTTAAAAGAGTTCACCTCCGGAAACAAATAAGCCATAGCATTGACAAGATAACAAAATAAGACATAAAAAGAGTAAACGATATCATTGACGTGACAATTGTATCAAAAATATTCAGTGACCCTCCATTGTTGGCGAAAGTAGATGTTTTATCATAAAGATCGTATCCCTTTCTAAATATATCAGCAGATATTTCAACCCAATTACCAAAGGACTCCTGTTCTTCGATTGTAGGATTCAGACTCTCCTTGATTAGCCTACCTAATTCTTTCACTTCTTCTGCATTTATTGCTGCAGATTCCTTAACTTCACCTAAGAGTGTAGCGATCGCATCAGAATGATCATTATGCTCTACGACCAGCTGATGTCTAGTAGAATCAAGTAACTCCAGAAGCTTAGGGTCGTCAATCTCAATAAAGGGGTTATTGAGGAATTTTTTTTTACTAGAACTGACTAATTGTAGTAAGTTCTGATTTGTCTTCTTGATGAAATCCATATCCTCTTTCCTCATTCCCTTGGCTAATAAGTTTGAAATATCCATAGTTATATTATGGAAACCATCGCCGAGTCTTATATTTTTAATGAGGGATTTTGAACATAGTAACATCAGAATAGTTATAATCTCACCATTAGTTTTCGTAAGAGAGACCAAGTCATCTCTGGAAACTGTTGGAATATCCTGTTCCATTTCATTCTGTAGTAAAATACAGGCCCTTTGTCTTTCAGATAAGATAGATGAAAAGATAACTTCCGGTAAAAAGTTTACATCCTCTTTTCTTTCCAGTTCTTCTCTCCAATCAGAAGAAAATTCATCATTAGAAAGGTTCAAACAAACCACCGTATTATGATACAACACTAAAAACAAATGTTTTTCCTCAACCGAGTTGTGAAATGCAGTTGTTTGAAGCTTAACGATAATTCTTTCGGAAGTAATGTCATAGGAAAAGTTTTCTTCCATCAATTTCATCTTCTGAATAGTACCATGGTCGAATAGAAATGGTTCTAATACATCCATATATTCTGTTTCTACTTCTGAGAAAATTAAAATATATAACAATTTAGGTTCATCAGATTGGTTCATCAAATTGGGAAGGTCATGCATATCAATATTTTTTGAGGCAAGATTTTGGTTTTCAAATTTGATTAGTTGAGGAGTTGTCATTTTCGCTTGATTTTATTAGACTGGTTATTATTAAAAGCCAGAAGTTAAACTTAATATTTTAATTTTAGGAAAAGGAGAAATGAACTTGAAGTATTTCTATGCTTTCCCCAGCTATTTGTGTTTTTGTGGAGATGAACCATCTCTGGGCACAGAACGTTTCTTATGGCACGGCGTTCAATTAAAAATTCTTTTTAGTTATTTATCATAGTACATAATGCAGTGGTTTGCTTGGGTTTCTCTCATGAGATAGAGCATTCCCTAGGTATTACGTCCTGGTGATAGAAGTATCCTCATCTACGCCTTTTGGTATAGTTCAACAGCGCAGATATTATCTCCCTCTTTCTTAAAAGAACAATACCAATTGAAGATCAGCTACAGTAACCAGAGTCCCATCACGACGTTTGGCAAATTCATCCAATGCACATAACAAATTCATGATATGCCATGCCAACTGTGTTGAAGTTTTGCCTTGCGCGATAAGAATTGTGCTGACATAATCAAACGGCTTGATGGAATTTGAACTGAAGGAAATATTTTGCAAATCTTCTATCTCTCTTGACTTGGCAGACCTTTCAATCAGTATTATCTCCAAGAACAACAGTATAATAATGCCAAATCCACAATGGGGGTACTCGGCTCTTTGGAAGAACAATGGACGGCGTTATCGTATAAAATACGTTAGTGAACAATGTAAAGAAAAATGTGTCTGTTCTAAAGAAGAGCAGGATTACCAGAATAATTTATGGTCTACTTTCAAATCCAGCTGGAGGTTGGAGGATTATTTTGATTTTTATGTAGTTGAAAATCCATTACTGTGCCAAATATATGAGGAATTCTCCAAATATCCTCTCTCAAATTATAACAATTTTAGCGGCAAATATGGAGATGATTGGAGTTCAGAGGTAGGCTATAAAGTTAAACAGATTTTAATTATTCGTGGACCATATCAAGAAGATAGACCATATTTCAGTTTCTTTACTGACCTTAACTTAATACAGATTGAAGCTATATTAAATAAATTTGGGGGAATGAAGAAAATTGAGAAAATCATAAAAGATGAACTGTCAACAAAGAAAAGTCGACGTAAAAAACTATTTGCCCAAACCATTTATGACCATGATATAGACAATCCACCGTTTATTGACGAAAAAAAAGAATTCTGTACTTATGAGACGCGAGTTCGCCGAATAGATCTTGTTCCACCACCGCTGCTATTTGCAAACTGCATAGGATCTATTATAGCTCCATTTTGTTTTGAAATATACAATATTTTTAATAGTCTAATAGAAGAGAACAGTTTGATTGATGCACACAGTGTTTTACCTATTTTGCTTCACCGTTCTGTAGAATTTGAGTCACATTTATCGATAAAACAGTATATCAGAGAAGTTGACAAAACAGCATACCAATTAGTCTTCAAATCCTATAACTGGGCATCTGTTGATATGACCTCCTTTTCCCTGTATAGAAGACTCTTTAGTAATATTACACAAGACATCGCATGGCCGTATATTGCCTGTCAACAGCTTCTGTATTGTAATGCGCATGATGGAGGTGAGTTTGCTGTTTCTAAACAAAATAATGATTATCCTGCAGCCCAAAAAAATGAGATTCCACCGATCGGATCTCAATCATTTCATGAACTAAAAAGGGTATATAACGGTGGTACCTCCAGTGTTTCACCAGGAGATGTAGCCTGTGTTTCAGGATCTTCTGGACTATATCAGAATACAGTCATCAGAAAGAAAAATATATATGATGGTTTATCGGCGAAGGAACCTAATATTATTGCTGAAGTTTCTAAGCAGTACTTTCAGGTACCTTCTAAGACTTGTGAAACAGAGAATACAGGAAGGAATTTACGCCGCAGAAAGGAAATATCACGCTGATCTATTTCGTGATTGGAATCAATTATTGACGAATGTATGACGGCTAATGGAGTGAGGTAAACGCATACAATATGCTTTATTAATTGATAGAAACAATATTCTTGTGTTATTTTAGCAACAGAAGATACATGAATGGCAACAACTATTACCTTCCCGTCTTATGTAGAGGTATTCTGCACTATTTTTGGTTGTTGGAACAGAAGATGATGTGAACACAGAAACCAAAATAATGACTTTAACTGACAAATATTGTTTTGAAAACGTACAATTAGTCCAGAATTTCACACAATTAGGATATATATCGAATAAATTTAACAATCTGGTATAAATCTAACAATAGTTATTCTTTTTTTAAAGAACAAGGTCTTTTCATGTTTGGATAATGGTGACATCGACTTTGGTGCTAGGATTATGCAAAAGTTCGAAAATAGTGGATCGATCAGTTGCTTCCCTCAATAATTTTCTCCTCACAATTTTATTAAATGAGATAAAAAATCTAACTACAATGAAAGAAATGTACTTTGAGACTTCATTTGAAACATTTTTAAATATCAATGCTTTACTTTCTGATCGTGACAAATTAAGCTCTTTGGTAAATTACTGTATGTAGAGAATTTCTTTGACAACCGAAATATTGAATCATTAAAGAGCGAAGTTAATATATACCCATCACCATTCTTTGATATCCTTCTAAACTTTGCTGCCAATTCAACAAACTGATCTACTAGCTGTGTAAAAATAGGAAGAACAAAATAATGGGTGAGTTTATAATAGTGGAAATTCATCTTGCAATCATAATAGCCAAGTTGTTTATTTTGTGGTGGGAATACTGTCATCATATTCATTAGTTATTCTTTTATAATGCACAATATCCTAAGCTACATGCAATTTTTTTGATATACTGGTTCTAGGACTGCATTATGGAGATGAACAAAATTATTATTGTACATCTCCATACTTTTACCAATAATAACACTAACGCCACTACCCAGGGACAATCTAATAATAAGGGCAGCGGCACTATTATTTCTAAGAAAACCAGCATAGCACATGGAAGCAGAAGTTGAACATAAGCGT
>JAJLTG010000063.1:0-58398 GCA_030568095.1 Naumovozyma baii
GCAAAGCCGATTTTTTAGAGGTATATAATCTATGATGGGGGGGGGGGGGAGTAGGTTAGGACACAATACTCAGCCTGGTTAGTTGGTTGGAATTCTTAAAGCAAGGTCAAAAAGTTACAGATCGGCAAACGCACCTTCGATGTATTTGTTAAAACGATATCCTATCGTGCTATAAACAAAAGTGAGAAAGAATAAGACTGGCATTATTGATAATTAACTTAAATGAACATCCCTATGACAATGGGTTTACTCCTCTGCCAATATGTAATTACGATTTTTTCCATTATATAACTTTAATTATGTTTCTCTCACGGACCTAAGACTTCTTCTTCTTCTTCTTCTTCGAATGGCATCCATACAAAATTTCAAATTTCCTCTGGTTATGTAATTTTTCAAAGCCTCAAGGAATTTACCTACAATATACACATTTATTCTACCAGGTATTTGAATGATACATGTTTGCTACTATGATTAAGAGGAGCTTGAATAAACCAACGCAGTTTTCTACTTTTCACTTTTGCAAGAGGAAATATGTCTCGATCAACAGTAAGGGTACCGTTCAGAATACAGATTATGCGATACAAAATATACCACTGACATTGCCCCCCACAGCAACCATTTTCAGTCTTATTCAACCTACAGGGAAATTTCATTTGGGGAACTACCTTGGAGCTACCAGGGTATGGAAACAGATAGCACAAAGTAAACAACTTACTCAAAAAGCCATATTTGGTGTAGCAGATTTACATGCCCTTACCATCCCTAAGCATGATTCAACCAACTTCCAAAACTGTAGACGTGAAGCGTTAGCTAGTATATTGTCTCTCGGTATTGATCCGAGGGATGCTATAATGATGTATCAGTCTGAAGTACCGCAACATACGCAATTACACTGGATCCTGTCCACGTTCACATCCATGGGGGTATTGAATCGAATGACTCAATGGAAATCTAAGGCTAAATCTACAAATGCACAGAGTGTGAAATTAGGATTGTTTTCCTATCCTGTGTTACAAGCAGCTGACATTTTATTGTATAAGGCTACACATGTGCCTGTCGGGGACGATCAATGTCAACCATTGGAGTTGTGCAGGAGCATTGCTGAGCAATTTAATCATTTCTATAAGGTAGATTTTTTCCCAATTCCAAGAACTATATTAGCCCCGACTAAGAAGATATTGTCATTGAGTGATCCATTGAAAAAGATGTCGAAGAGTGATACCAATAGAGAATCCTGCATCTACGTTAATGATGAAGAAGACGCTATTGTTAGAAAAATAATGAGAGCCATTACTGATTCCGTAGTGGGACCTATCCGATATGATCCTGTGAATAGACCCGGCGTGTCTAACTTGCTGAATATAGTAAGTGGAATTACACAAAGGGAGATCAGTGAAGTGGAAAGAGAGGCAAGCCAGTTCACACATCTTGGAGAGTTTAAGAAGTATGTAGCAGAAGTCGTAGTAGAGGAACTGAGAGGTCCCCGTCTAAAATACGAACAGTTAATGCAAGAGCCTGAGTATCTGGAACAAGTGGCTCAGCAGGGTACAGAGAGTGCAACTGCACTAGCACAGAACAACCTACAAGAGATATATAAACTGATGGGCTTGTGAAAGGTCGTGAGCAGGGCGTTAGACTTACCGGTCAACGATTCCTTGTGAAGTTAGAATTGAAATTGAAGGTGCACCAGCAAACATCGCGATAGGATCTCTCAGAGTCCGCGCAGCGCCATTAAGGGTGCACTTCATTGACTCTCTCTGTCCCTGCCAGTCAAGATTATATAAGAACTTCACTTCCTGTAAATATCCTCTTTTCTCAAAACCCCCAATTGTAATGAAATTGATACTTTTTTAATCTTCAGACAATCAAAAGTTATTCAGGGAAAGTGATTCGAATGACGGAATTAATGGCGAGTAGTTCGATATCGGTATTACAGTCAGATCTTGAAGATAGATTATACAATGGTACTATAGTAGTACAGGGAATGACATGTTCTGCATGTACTTCGGCTATTATAGGTCAGGTGTCTAAGATGAAGGGAATTGAGAGTGTCGCTGTGTCATTGGTTACTTCGGAATGTCACGTGAAGTTTCAACCAGATCTAGTCACGCTAGATGAGGTTAGTGAAACCATTGAAGACTGTGGGTTTGATGCTCAAGTATTGAGTTTCTTGCCATTTGCTGCAACAGGTGGGAGATTGGAAAAAAATGTAACTTTTAAGATTATGCGCTCCAGCTTTGAAGTGAGTTCTGGATCTACCGGTAGTACTTTCGAGGATGAGGATGGTTCGGTATCTTCGGAAGATGTAGAAAAAGTGAATAACCAAGAGGGACTACTTTCCGTGAAACCTGGTTGGGAACCAAATACGTTTGAAATCACATATGATGAAAATAAGATTGGGATTCGTGATCTTGTCAATTCTTTCAGTGATCTAGGTTATGATGCCACTGTGGAATCTTCAAGTAATGTCTCCGTATCTTCTGCAACCCACTTGTCTTTGTTGTCTAAATATGATGAGATTCAATTTTGGAAATCTACATGTTTTAAGGCTTGTTTTTGTGCTATATTAGCAATGTCGATGTATATGTGGATTCCCATAGTTTTCCCCAATCTGGTGGAAGATCATATCTTTCCCTACAGGCAAACTTCTCTTCTTGGCGGATTATTCTATAGGGATATCATTGGATTCATCATGGCTACCTATGTTCAGTTTAGGTTGGGTATTTATTTTTACAAAGCTGCTTGGAACTCGTTAAGACATCGTTCTGGAACTATGGATACATTGATCGCGTTATCCACATCATGTGCTTACATTTTCTCTATCTTTTCTATCATACACACCATCATTATTTCAGCTAATAAGAGCGATAATAATGAATACCCAAAACTTCCTAATGTAGTCTTTGATACATCTGTGATGCTTATTGCATTTATTTCCCTGGGTAAGCTACTTGAAAATAAAGCTAAAGCACAAACTTCTTCTGCCCTATCCAAATTAATCCAACTGGCACCATCGAAATGTGTCATCTTACAAGATAAGACAAACATGCAATCACCACATATTGAAATTGAAACAAGTTTATTGCAAAAAAATGACATAATCGAAATGAAACCTGGAATGAAGATTCCCTGTGATGGTATTATAATACAAGGAGATTCGGAAATCGATGAATCGTTAATGACTGGTGAATCTATCCTAATACCAAAACATAAAGGTGACCAAGTGATTGCAGGCTCATTAAATGGTCCTGGATATTTTTACTTCCAAGCACTTAATATTGGTGATGATACTAAATTGGCAAAAATAATTCAAACAATGAAATCGGCTCAATTAAATAAGGCACCAATCCAAAACTATGCTGATTATTTGGCTTCCATTTTCGTTCCTACAATTCTTTGTTTATCCCTTCTAACATTTGTACTGTGGATCACGTTATCTAACATTCTTCCTAATCCACCCTATATCTTTACAAACAACGATAACGGCAAATTTTACACATCTTTCCAAATTGCTATTTCCGTCATAGTCGTAGCATGTCCATGTGCCCTAGGTTTGGCAATACCAACCGCAATTATGGTAGGTACAGGAATTGGTGCAGAGCATGGAGTTTTAATCAAAGGTGGTGACATATTAGAAAGGTTCAATACAATTACCAAAATTGTCTTTGATAAGACAGGTACAATAACTACTGGTCGAATGGCAGTGCATAATTTTATACCACTGGTAACAACGGAGGTTAATATTCCAATCATTCCATGTATTTTAGCTACTGAATCAGTTAGTGAACATCCTGTGGCGAAAGCCATTGTAAATTATTGTCAAACTTTACCACAAGCAATGGTTCACTCAAAAGTTCAAGTGATCAAAAGTGAAATTGTAATTGGGAAAGGTGTTAAATGTGAATGTAAATATGAAGGTGTAGTATACGCTGTCGTTGTAGGTCATAGATCTATAATAAATTCTTGTCTGGAGAACGTTTCTGACAGTCACTTCAATGATTTTACCCATTCGTATGTCTCCATTAATGATCAAGTAATTGGTAGATTTGATATAAAAGATTGTATTAAAGAAGATGTAATGGATACTATCAAATATTTACAAGATCTCAATTACGATCTATTTATGGTCACCGGTGATTCTCATGGTGTCGCTATGAAAGTAGCACAAGAAGTTGGTATTCAAGCTAATAATGTTTACAGTGACGTAACACCCAGTGGTAAATGTGAAATCGTGGAAAGCTTGCAAAAGAGAGAAGAAGGAGGTGTAGCATTTGTCGGGGACGGTATAAATGATTCACCTGTCTTGGTAACTAGTGATGTTGGTGTGGCGCTTTCCACAGGTACTGAAATTGCCATGGATGCTGCAGACATCGTTATCTTGGGTAGTGATTTGGAAAGTAAAGACAGCTTGAGAGGTTTAATATACGCATTCGATATCTGTCAAAAGACATTTTCAAGGATTAAATGGAATTTATTCTGGGCTCTAGGTTATAATTTGTTTATGATTCCAATAGCTGTGGGTGTCTTGGTTCCCTGGGGAATAACTCTTCATCCAATGATTGCTGGTTTAGCTATGGCTTTAAGTTCGGTATTTGTAGTTTTGAATTCCTTAAGATTGAAGAATTGGACTCCTCCTACTGTTACTGCTATTGATTCATCTTTTGGTAAGTATAATCGTTCTGTCTTCTCTTGGTATGGATACCTTTGGAGGAAGATATTTGGAATTAATTCAAATGACTTCTACCAAGATTTGGAACTTCAAGGAGAATTGATCGAATAATTAGTCGCTTATAGAACCGTTCTATCGTTTTCCTATTCTTATATCAATTATATATTTAATATTAATATTCTAAATCATAATTATGCAACTGTATTCTTTTTTTTATAACTAAAGGAATATCTCTCCGCTCAATTAGCGGAAAAAAAATTGATATATACATATATACTTACCGCCTAGATCACTATTTGTGTCATAAAACTTTTCAGTACATTTTTTATTCATAATTCGTTAATTAATTAGATAAGGAAATGGGTGGCAAGGGTTCAAGTAAATTGGGTAATAGAGTTAAACAGAAGAAGAATAAAAAAGAAGAAATAAATAAGAGTTGGCATAAACACAAAGATTATTCTTACGAAGAAAATGACCATAATGACAATTTTGAAAAGGTTGGAAACAAAAAAAAAGAGAAAACCAATTTTTTTGCTGTTTTGAATAGCGGCAGTGACGATGAAGAAGATTTAAGCTTTGGAATATCAGATGATAATAACTCTGAAGTGAAAAATAATGGAGAGGGAAATAACAAATTAGAAACTCCAACAAACAAACAAGATGAAGACGAGGATCAAACTCTGGAAAGGGTAGAAAAAGAGACACATAATTTACTTTCTAGGAGACTTAAAGATGGTCAAGAGGCACAATCTTCCGTTGTAATTCTCTCTAAGAAAGGTAGTGGTGAAAAGGATGGCAAATGTAAAAAGGAAGATGCAGAACCAGTTGGAGCAAATCTTAAAGAGAAATTTTACCCTTCAGGGGAAATTTTAGAAACTGACCTGCCTAATATTTTTCCATTGGTACATTCTTTTACTTTACAAGAAATATTAGAAAGATTAGAAGAGCATCCGCAATTAAATCAATTGATAGAATCATTCCCTTCGATTGAAAAAAATACTATTAAAGCTTTGCTTTTTGCCTCAGAGGGAAATGTGATACCAGTAATTCATTCATTATTATTTCTTGTTAAATCATCAGAGTTAAAAGATGTTACTATTACACAGGTTTTCAATAGAAATAGTCCATTTGTTAGGCTCTTTGATGAAGCCATGCCAATAAGCGAGGATATGACTTCCCAAGGAAAATTATTGAACAGCGAAAATAAACAGGAAAATATTAATACCGACAACATTAATTTTTGTGGTATTTTAAAGAAACTAGGTGAGAAAAACACTGGTAAAGAAGTATCACTGAATCCACTAACAAAAGAAGAAGTGGAAGAAAAAGAAGTAATCTTTTGTAGAAACTCAAATGAAAGTGTCACCAGAGAAAACCAAACTAAGGAAGAAAATTACTCTTTAAATGGAAACACATTCAAATATAAGAAAACTGTCAAATTAAATAATTTTAAAGATGAGTTAGCAAGAAAAAGGATGGAAACATCCAAGACGGAGGAAATAACAACCAAAACAAAGGAACAAAAAACCAGTATTTTTGGCTTATTTTCAACTTCTATTTTTCAAAATCCAGATGGAGAAGGAAAGTGAATACTGAAAACAATAATTCCAATTTCATTTCGGAGCCCAGAAGAAAAGAAACTCTAAGAGATAAATCCTCAACCATCGAGCCAAAAGAGGCAAAGACCAAGAGATTACCTCTCATAAATAATAAAACCTCTGAAGCTTCCACTCAGATTTCCATCAAATAATAGCCTCATAATATAAGACAACATTTGCAAATACAACGACTAATAGCAACGCATTTCATTTGTGACACGTGACGCAGCGCTTTTTTGTTTCCGATTTTTAAGCTCTCAATGGTTGCCCTGCCCGGATCTTCCATTTTTTTTTTTTCCCTTCGTAAATGTACAGAAACATATTTTGAGTTCCTTTTGATCTAACCATTATAATTTAGGTTCATATCTTTTCATTAACGAGTATAAATAGGAGTTTCATTCAGTCATTGCCTCTCAAGACTATTTTTCACCGTTTGCTAGCTATATTACTCTCCACAGCCGGTTGTTTAGGTGGGAACTAGAAAAATTACCCTAATTACACCCTCCACTTTGAGAGCAAAAAACCAGGAAAAAAGAGCTATAAGAGAACATATGCAAAGCATTATTACACAAGTATCGGAAGATAATAATCTTTCTGACCATCTACCTCTGGAGCAAGAGGAAATGTCAAATTATGATAATGGCAACTCATTAGTTCATTTAAACATTCAAGAAAATCATTATTTTTTGACTAGAGATCAACTTATGACTCTTGCAGAATCACTTTTACTATGCCTTTTTCCCTCTGGGGTGTTTCTTGATAGGAATGGACAGATGATAACAAATTTGACTCCAGATGATGAAGTTTTCATCACAAATTTTTCAGCTACATGTTTTGGATATATTATGGAATTTTATATGAAGGCATACGACGATTTAATCAACTTCCCAGTTTTAGAACTGTTTCCTTCGATAAGAAATAACGCTAATGATAACCATCATACACGGCTCCAACATCTTCAAAATCAACAGCAATTTGAACAGGATGCCATACTGCATGAGAATCCATCTATTATTGTTCTCCGTGAAGATTTAGATTATTATTGTGTTCCGCAAGCAGAGTTCGAATTTGAAAATTCTATGGATGCAGGTGGTAAACCACCTTTAGACCAGTATATTAAGGATGATCTTTTACAACATTGTATGTCCCAATTGAAAGTAGCTGCGGGCAGTTATCTTTTAGGTCAGACGTCCATCTTCCAAGGTTTGTATTCGTCTAACAAGATACATCAATCTTCAACGTTCTCTTCATCTGCAACACAAAGTAGTCCTAATGTTAACCTCGGCCCGGCTGAACAACATCTAATGGATATGCTTTGCTCTTCTGGGTTTCTTCGCACATCACAATGGGGTAACAGAACACAAGAATTCGGCAAGACCATTATTAGTTCCTTATCATTGTGTCGTCTTTATAATGAGAGTACAGAAGAATTCAGAAATGCAGTTTCTTCAGAAATTAATAATATAAGAAATCATAAGGATTCTAATAACAAAAGGTTATCGATGCCCAACATAAATGGGAAAGGACCGATTGGTAGTGATAATAATAATAATAATAATAATAATATGGGATCTACGGGTAGGAATTCCATTATGGTTGGTGAAAACGCAAGGCACGATGGTGAGAATCTAATACCTGATGATGTTTACCAGTTGGTTGATAAACCTAATATTAATAACAAACTATTATTATTTTGGAGGAAACCTGCAAGAAAAAGTTGGTGGAGTGCAGAGAATGTTGAATTAGAAGTGGAAATATATGGGACTATTGTCCAAACGAACGGGACTAAGAAGATTATATTGAAAGTACCACAAGAAAACGGGAGTGATAATGGATACATTACAAACACTGTGAAGATACCGGTTAAACTTCACGTAAGAAGGGTATGGACTTTAGAACTGAGTGTTGTCGGTATCCAGTAATTGACGTGTAGGTAGATAGAAAATTAAATAAATGACTATATTCAGCTATTTTGCTTTATTTTTTATTTTATCAATATAATGGAACTTCTTCATTCACTTTTCTTATTATTCCCCGAGCCCGTTGGCTCTTTCCTTTTTATGTGTCTGCTGCAAAGGCGCCCGAAGACAGCAAGATCTCGTAGAGGCAAAGAGGCAGCCCCGACGAGTGAATGCAAGGCGAGGCGATGCCATGAAATGAGCTCATATGAGATGAGATAAGATTCTTGACGAACAATGATTGGATTATGCGTTTCCCATCTTTCTTCTTTTTTCCTAAAAGACGCATCAATAGATCTCCCAGTTTCTGGAAGGAATATAAAGAGCAAGCATACATATTCTAGCTATCTAGACCAACTCTTCGCAAGTCCAAAAGAAAAAAGAGACAGAAAAAGGGAAAAAAAAAATGCAAATACTCATATATCCACTCCTCATATTATCGAATCAATTACCTTACCTATACACAATTTGGAAATATTATCAGGCATGCTGTCGTATCAGTATGATCATAATATTGACTCCCATTCTAGTTGTTGACTTGGTTGACTTGTTACTCTATTGCTGCAGGACGATATGGTTTCTGCTGGAATTTAGTTGTTATTCCACTCTTAGGTTCACTTATAACGAATATACTTTGATTGGGATGTACTTACATGCAAGCGAAATGGATCAACTTAGTGCCTGTTGCGTTAGCTTACAACAGAATAATCATCTTATTATGGATGGTAAGGGACAAAGAGAATGGGTGAAAGTCTAAAAGGACCGTTGAGAATACTCATTAATTTTTGCTAGAGATAGAATTTGAATCGCTTATACACATGCATACTTAAATAACAATAAAAGAATTTTACAATACATTAAAATAGGACAATATAAAAATAAAAAGAGTTTTGTTATTAAATATGTTATGTAGCTATTAGATACAGAGAGAGAAATTAGTGGTGAGAAAAGAAAAAAAAAAAAAAAAAAAAGGATAGGAAAGGAGGGTCCACTATTAGCTTGTCAAAGTAACAAACAAAGCATATATCATACCAGGGAAGAAAGCTAATAGTGTTAGCACTAAATCTATCCAAAATTCAACACCTAATCCACATTGCAGGAAAACACCTAATGGTGGCAGAAATATAGCTAGTAAAATCGCAACAATTTTTTGAGAGTCCATTCTTATTTGGGGTTTAGTTGTACTGATAGGTTGAGAGGTCTCCGTTTTGTATGATTGATTGAGTAACCGGTTGAATTGGTGGTCAATTTTTGTGCAAGTCAAAGAAAGAAGAAAAGTTGACAGGTTTCAGTAGGAAGTTCATTAATTGCCTGCCCTATTTATATTAATTTTTCCGTAAATTCAGACTTGTTATTGGATACGGGTAATGCAGTTTGTAATGATTGATCTGATTTGATGTCTCGGAGTTTCAGCCGCCTTGCCCTTCTCGTGTCACGTGATTCCCCCCCCTCTCTGTGAAGTTGTGCCAGTAATTATATTTTATAAAGAGTAGTATCCAATAATCTGACAGTGTTTTTTTTTGTTGAAGAGAGTTTCCACTTACAATTGGCGGTGTTATACGTGTAGCAATAAAAAGAAGAAAGAGAGAAAAAGCACATTTCTAAAAATCTATCAATCTAATTCATAAAAAAAAAAAAAAACTAAAAAAAAGAAGTATAAAAATAAAGCATATAATTCCCTCTTGACTAAATTGATTGGGAAACTCCATCAGGTTGCCAATCTAAACCCAATCTTTGGTACACTTGTGCTTGACATTGAGACCAAATAATAGATTTTTCCTCCTTCGTTAATGACACTTTCATATGTTTCATATTATCATCCACCGAACCAGCGGTGTCTTCATTAGGATGAATTGATTCACTATTTTCAAACTTATTATGGTGATAGTTGAAATTTTTCCAAATGGCCTTCTTTAGTAATCCACCCCTATTTTTTTCATTAGCATGCAATAATTCTATCTTTGCTCTTCTTACTTCTTCCAATTGTTCTCTTTGATGCTGAGTTTTCCATTTCTTATATTGAGAGCATCTATTCCTGAAATCAAATCTGCATTGTGCCTCGACAGCAATGTTCAAGAGATAGTTCTCTATTATATTCCTCCATTCACTCTTTGTCAATTGCATCACGGAATCATCCATTGGACCAGTGACACTTTCATGTCTTTTCCTTGCAGCCATCACAGTATACCTTGCACTAGTTAATCTGAATTCATAATCCAAATTAGCTTCCAAATATAAATCTGAGTTTACCAATGTATCAATAATAAATTCATCAGTTGAACATAAGGGTAACAATCTAATTTGAAATTTGGGCATATTATCCCCCTCACACAAATTTGTATCATTAGTAACAGTGACGATTTCAGGTATTTTCCCGTACCATTCCGGTCTTAACTGATCCACGATTAATAATGATCTTATATCATTCAATTCCCAATCAAGTAGCTCTCTCTTTGTAAAAGATGGTCTACCATAATAAGATAGTGTGTTTGCCTTTTGTTCTTGAAGAAGAATTTCGGGTGTATACATGTCATAATACACTTTGGGTAATGCGTCTTCTAATGAAATTCGTAAAGGTTGGTTCAAAGTGGGGCTCACAAGTATATTGGAATTCGTAGCAGTAGTGGTGGTGTGCGTAGATGGTGAAGAGAATATGCTTGGTTGGTAGGAGGAAGATGCGGAATCATGTGATGAGCATAGGCTATATGAATCTAACTGAGTAGGGCTCGTCGTTATTGAATCATTTTTCCTATGATGGGGTAACATGAGACGTTTTTTTATCTCGTTTCTTGCTCTTTCTGTATATTTTAATGGCGCGGTGACGAATCCATTATTCGTCTTTGCTGAAGTCGATGTGAGATAGTTTGTGTTCCTCGAAGAGTACAACGATGGTGACGTTATTGAGACTGGGCTTGTTGGTGCGTTAGACATATTTGTTATTTCCTGTATCGAAGGTAAATGAATAGTTCTGCTGGTGCTACTACTGTTATCACCGTGTAGTGAGAGTGTAGCAGGTTGATTTTGCTGTTGAATTGGTGGTGGCAGTACGATCATTATTTTTTTTTTAAAAAAAAAATTAATATGTGTATGTGTATATTAGTTAAAGTTTGGTGAATTTTGACTCAAGGATGAATCATACAGGGAAAAAAATAAATGGACTTTTAAATTAGGTAGTTTTCTTATATCTTTAGCTCGAGAAGAGACCGACTGGAAAAAAAAAATTGAATACGAGACTGAGATACACAGACAGATGGGGTTTGTCTCGCTATAGTGCCGTCCGTGAATTGTAAGGAGGTGGGTGGGAAAGGGTCAGAGAATCCCGACCAGAGGAATCCCACAGGGCCCCATGCGGTGGGTGGGTGGGGAAAACAGCCTACTACAGCCCATTACGACAAAACAGGCATTTCTCCATCTTCGTGCCGTTCTCGTTTTTCTTGTAAGGCCGCCCTCTGCGCTCGGTTCTTTCCCTGCACAAATGCCAGAAGACATGTGGTCCACCCACCCCTCGAAATTCTGGTCCAGCTCGGAAGAATTCAGGACGAGGCAAACTGGCACGCACATAAAAATTATCCGGGTGGGGGGAGTCGGTGTTATGTGACCCGAGGTAATAAACAGCCAAAATCGGCCACTGCGCGCATTCTGGGCAGGAACACTGTTTCCCGAATAGATTTGTGTCGGACAGACAGCGTCCGAGCCATCGGGGACAACAAATGTCGCGATCTGCCCGTGTGTTGGGGATGATATTTGTCATGACACGGGACAGGATCCACATAATGGGGTCCTGCTATCAGCGTGCGACCCAAATAGTGGAACAATTATTGCCGCCTCTGTGGTGTTGTTTACATATTATCTTATTGAGGAAAGCACCGCATCTCTCTCTATTCTTGCGGGCGTTTCTCATGAGGGACGACGAAGCTGTCTTACGTAAGTACTCAGTGTGGAATGTGTCCTGCCTGCTATTTCCGTTTTTTGCCCATTCTGTGGGACTGAAGGGAAAATAAGCTTCTGCGGCGACGTTTTCCCGGTATTTTGAACATCATAGATTATTTATTCTTCTAACATTTTTAGTTGTTGCACTTACGCATAGTTGTGAGTACTAAAACAACACAAATCACATGGTAAGAATAATCACATCTTCACACTAGCTAGAAGGAAACTGTCTCCTCAAACTCCTTTTCTGTAATAGACATACAGTTGTCTTTCTTTCTTGCGGGAACCTGGATCGTTGGAAGTAGGCAATATTAATCATAATAAATTAAAAATCACTAGCAACCGCAATCATTATTAATTAAGTAGGTAATTAGTATTTGTTAATTTTATTTACAGTTAGTTTGGTAACTTCATAGCATGATAGGTTGAATACTGATAATAATTATATGTTGGTTTAAGTCTTGCTATCGGGAGAGGATTTTGGTCTTGGAGTGATAACAAACTTGTGTTCAACATCGTTTATTTTCAATTTAAACAAGGTAGAAATATCAATGATAAAATTGCAAGGTTCAGAATTTTATTATTGAGACCATTAAGGTAACGAATGAACTTCACTGAATTTATCATAACAGCTTCATATGCTTTAATGTCAGGCGTCTACAATTTTTTTTTTCTATATAAACTAAAGTACGGGTAAGTTAGTAATGTTCCGCTGCTGAATACTGGTTCTAGCTTTTTCTTCAAATATTCAAAATCTTTCCATCAAGTTCCAGAATTCTTATTTTAGCTTTGATCAACCAATAATTATTCATCCGAGATCAGGTTGCTCCTAATTATCTTGTTCATTCAAAGAGAGGTTTCAGTTAGAATGGTTGAATAGATTCTGTAACAATAATTTCAAGCTGCTTCACATCCGTCTTTTCAATAGTTTCAGTGAAACAACATCATTATTTAATGTTCGAAAATTAAATAATTTTTATTCGTCTTTCTGTATTTTAATTAACTTAGTAAACCTACTATCAAATCAATTCTTTCTGTTTTAATAATACAGTTTGAAATTGTAAAACTACCATTATCACACAATAGACTTTAAATAGAAAGATTGTGGCGCATTTACCCAAGAAATACAGAGCGCACCCAGCTTGCTATTGGGTAATCTATATAAGAGGTGTACAAATAAAAGTTAGTGAAAACTCACCCAGAATTGAATTACACTTATTATTCCACTGTTGGAATGATTTTAAATATTGTTTATGTGAAAGATATTTTTTGTAAACTTTTACAGTTGGGACTTTTATTTAAAATCTTAATCTTTAATACTTTAAGATAAACAATTATTTTTTGACACTTTACATTTAAAAAATTAGAAATTAAAGGTTTTTGTTAATTTTTAGAGTTGAATAGTGTCTTTTTCTTCACTATATTTTGTTGAAAGTATGTTTTAAAGTGAAATATAGTTTTCAATCATCCTCTACAATAAACTGAGGCCCAAAATTTTTATTTCAGTTTTTACTCCTATAGTGGTCTTCGAAATTTTGCTTTTACCCGCTTTTTATCCAAAATATGAACCCTATTGCCCTGACCAAGGCCTACTCGCGATATTATAAAGCAAAATGGTGACAATCACAAAAAAAAAATATTTCTCCGAAACGGGGAGTCGAACCCCGGTCTCCACCGTGAGAGGGTGGTGTGATAGCCGTTACACTACATCGGACAACTTCGAAATTTAAAGCAAATGGTTTATATTTTGTTTCTTTGCTCTCACATTAGAAGGACTGATTGTTACCTCGAATATGAGAATTCATACTTGATTCTTGTTGTTAATCTTCTGAATTTTTTATATGGTTTTATTATAGATTATTATAAAGAGATATGTCAAAATCTACTCTAATATTAAATTGATAATTCCATACCCTTATATCTGAGTTATTCTGGTAATCCTTCTTTGAACTTGACCTACTTACATCAAACATTCTATGTCTGTTAACTTTTCAATCAGTATTGTCTTTGACCGCAAAGTTCACTCCTGATATTTAGGCAGTTCTTTGTTAGTACCTTTTTATTGGAGTTTATGTGTTTCATTAGAAGCAAGTAAGGTCAGAATTTTGCCTTTATACTGCACTATTCTATTATACATTATATACATTTTCATCTATAATACATAATTGAAATAAATTTTTAATAAGATTCTTGACGATAATTTCATATATCTTGTCTACATGTTTGTTGTTTCATTGAAATTTGAATAACAATGATTTATCTCATGTTCTTCGAAAATTGATGGCTTGTCCTTTTCAAAGTGACAGTCACTATTTTCTGACATATATAAATTATCAGAACTAATTAGGAGGGAATGATATTTCTAGTACATCAGAAATATCTATCCTTTATATGCACTTGTGTTCTTACATCATTTATTCCATAATTGCCATTTTTAGAAGTGTTGTCTTAAGTAGGAATTAAGAAACGTGATGAGACCTTTCAGACTGACACTTGAGGAATAACCGAATTATATTTACTGTCACACAATCTCGATGTCAGCAAATACCATTCTAATTATAACACTTGTGTACGGTTGTAATAGACGTAATGTGGGGATAAGGTTGTTGAGAGGAGAGCCTTATCTTTCTGATCGATAGTGTTTATGCAGATATCTCTATCCAGTAAGAGTAATACTGAAAAATGTTAGTAGGCTAATATTGTATTGGTTTGAGCAATGTGATATGTTTATTGAAATTTATATATATAAGAGAACAAGTACTAGGAAAATTATATAGTTTTATATTATCTACTTTATAGTTTTCACTGATAGAAGGTAGAGGAGGAACATTGTTCTCTAGCATACTTGCTGGTACAACTGAAATGAATACATTCTAATTCTCACTCCGTAAGATTTACGACAAAATTAATAGCAATATGTCAATCATTATCAAGATCATCCACGTCATACTTCAGGAATGACGTTCAATTCGTACGTTTAAACCACTCTGGCACAACATTTGTGTTACCAAGATCAAGATATCAATCCCTATCAGATTTTCTTGCTTTTGGTAGCTCTGAAGAATATTTCCTGATAATTTATGCAACATTGATACCCTCTTTGGGTCATTATTAAAGCACGATTTTGTTTGGTTTCCAGTTACAGTTTTTCCATGATAGTTTAACTCTTCTAACACTTTTCAATATTTCTCAACCGTTACTTAAGATGCATCTTCAACAATTTAGTCTAAATCACTACCTTCACATTCCATTAGACTGTACCCACCGCTAATGTCAAGCTAATTGTACTCACCAAATCTTTTTAATCGAAGAACCCTGAAATAAACTGCCATTAACAGAACGTACGTCACAATTTAATAACAGATACAAAACAAATGGGACAATAGTATTTAAAGTGTATTTGTGTGCTAGATCTGCGATGAAAGCTTTTCCAAACATATCAATCTATTTTTTGACTAGATGTTTGCACAAGAAAGACGGTGTTAACTATTGCTGACTACATACACATATTAATGGTAAATGTTGGTACTTCTCAACATTTTAATCAATATATTATTTGGTAATAGGATCGTTTCTTTTAAATATACATTAAATAATATCACTTATTTATCATTTCTATCGTTTTTGTAATATTTAACTTTTTCTCAAAAGCCGGGAACATCATTTAGAACGAGGACAAATAGATATGTCAAATTTAATAATAAAAAGTTAGTTTAATACAATAACTAACATCTATCGTAGTAGTAGTTAGTTATCATTTTAGGACATATCCATACTTTAAGGTTGGCTTTTACTTTTGTTTCTTCTCTCTCTGTATTTTGAATCAAATTGGGTAATACTTTATTAATCTCAATTCTCATCACCTCTCTCCAACTGGATACATTAACTGCCAATTTCGAATACAAGACTGTATTCGTAACTTCATCTTAGGGATATATGTGTGTTTCATTGTATCATTCAAAATAACTAAAACGACATCCAATCTCATTGACCTTTTCTCCTCCAGAAAACCATGTTCGTCTAAATGTGCAAAAAAGCAGACTTATCAAACCAGTTGTAGTTTTCTTGGTAGGCAGTGATCGAAATTCTTTGATGTGGACTAGGAGTAAAGTATTTTTGTCTAGCAATACTTTTTTTCACATGCCATAATCAAATTTGAATAAGAATACCAGCTGATTCAGTAGCATACATGTTACGATCATCCATAAAAAATATCATATATTTAAATGAATAACCACAATCAATAACTTTCTTCAAAAAATTACTGATAGAATCTTCTGCCACATCATTTTTGAAAAGAAATAAGGCAAAAATGGGGATAATCTTCTACTTCTACTTCTTTAACAATAACATGGCATTGTTTTAGCCTCTCAGTAATGCTGTAGGTCCCATCGATATCAGCTAGAGTAAATTTTTTTTTAAAAATACTATTGTTACATGAGTGATCGTCAATATGAAATAACTCTAAAGTTGTGAAACCGAATTTTTCTGTATATCTGAAAATATACTTTGAGTAACACCAAAACTGTTGGACATAAGATGTTTTAGTACCTTTACCCTGTTTTGGCTTTTATCCACTTGGAACTAGGATAGTTGTTTCTATGCCTTTGCTAGAACAATGTATGTGATTTATACATGATACTCTGTAATTAATGGAACAATTGGAAAAAAGGAAGGCTATGTCGATTTCTGACTTTTGTTCGTGATAGACACAATCCTTGAATGTGCCCTTTTTATTCGACCGGAATCCGAGACAGCACCTACCACACAAAAGGTGTATTTATTAAGGTGTGTATTCTTTATGTTACACCGTTTTTGGTCCATAATATTCTCTTTAGAAATAATTTTCACCATCCAATGTAAGTTCTTCAAAACAAAAATCTTTAATATATAGGACAAGATGGATAACGATTAACATTCTAGGAAGACGCTTATTCTTTCCCAAGTTGCAAGCGGATTTGCAATATTTTAACTGAAAGGATACGGACTAATTGATGATGTACTGACTGATCTTTGTTTTAAAAGATATATGAACCAAATATGCGAACCAAGATTTTATATGGTGTTACAATGGAAACTTGCCATCACAATTTAACGGCGCGCGTTAAATGACACTACCAAAAATGCCGGAATTAACTCTGCATGAAAGGCTGCAGATCTATTATCAACCCATTTTAGGAAAATGTAAACATCCACAAAATGGAAAAAATAAAAACTACAAAAAATGAATTCAATTAAGCGCATACGTTTTAGTTCATCTGTCAATTGATTATTGTTCTCAACTTTTACATATAGTATCAGCTTTGAGGGGAAATTAATCATTAAGGTATTGCGGGGTACCATCCAATGAATAACGATGGAAAATGCTACTTCATCAAATATGGATGACGCTTTTAAATCATGTGAAATATTTTACAAAAAAGATTTTAAACAAATGTTGCAACAGTTAGAGAATTTATTTGATAGCATCCAACATAATTATTCCCTTTTAGGCTATCCTAATTCTGACATTATTCATAAGGAAAAATTACTTTTCCAAAAGTTTTCACTGATACTACGGGAATCATCTAGTGAAATAGAAACAGAAATTGAAAACGTTTTCAAATACATTGAGACTTATAGGCATTTTTTGAATGAAATATTGAAATTTTTAAACGACCCACATGGAATCGACACTATACCCGATTTATTCATAAGAAATTCAATACTGATCGACGAAATGAAACTTGTCCCTGGTTCACCAAAGAAAATGGGAAGCTTGATTTCCCAAAAAGTACGACTTAAACGGGCAGCTACATATATTTATGAGAAATATTTCCCACAATTAGAACAATATTTATCTAAGCTTATAAGGTTGCGTACTGTAATTGCTAAATTTCTTGATATTACTCAAGAACTCGACGACATAGCAAATAAAATTATTGATCGAATTCCAGCGACAGAAATTTTAATAGAAATGAAGAAGTTTCTTGAAAATATTATTAATAGTGATTTTGAACAGTTGACTTCATTTTTAGAAAACTATGAGGCAGTTTTATTTAACCCTAACACAATTTTTAGATTCTCTGACTCTCATTTTCAGAGGATCTCTCAACTCACTGATATATGTGAAAAGAAATATCAAGACTTGCATAAGAAAATTAGCACAATAAATGAGAAATCATGCATCCTTATAAATGAATTTGATAGCCTATCTTGTGTGCCCTTGAAAGAAACTGATTTAACGTTTCTTAAACACTATAGCTCTTCTGATATGGTAAGTCACGCGATACTTTTACAATCTGAGAAAGTATTAGCAAAAGTTCAAACAATGTATTATTGCAAATGCGAAGAACGAGATATTTTATTGCAAAAATGTTCCTCTCTATGGACGAAACTTTGTGTCCCGAAGACGTATATTGATAGGTTTTTAAAAGAGAATAGCGGAATTAAACCCATTGATATGGTTGCAATTTGTAAGGAATTGGAGAGACTGAAACAGATTGAAGATGAACATTCAATTGTATTGTTGAGGAAAAAATGGGAAGAAATACAAAATCTATGGTCAATATTGGAGATCTGCGATATTCATAAAGCCCAAATTATGGAATCAATTGATAATATAAAAAAAACTTATCGAAATAGAAATATTCATGCAAAATTACTTGATTTTTACAATCTTGAAATTAATGCTTTAAAAACGCAAATGAAAGTCTTTGATCCACTGATAAATTCTCTTAATGAGGCATGTGCATTGAATAAAGAGGTGAAGGAACTTGATAAAAGCTCAAAGGATGCAAAAAGACTGCTCCTAAGGAACTCTCATAAGATATTAAAAAGAGAGGAGAAGATAAGGAACAGGATTAAAGCAAGGGCACCAAAAGTAATTAGGAATCTGAAACAAAATATGTTGAGAATTCAAGAGATTTCCAATAAAGAAGTTACCATTGACGGTAAAACTGTTCCAGAGATTATAAATATTCTTAAAAAATCATTTAATTTGACATCTCGTTCATTCAATGAAATATTCCAAACACCAGAAAATCGTGTTTCTCCCTGTACTCCGTTAAAGGATGATAAGAAAAAGTTAATTGGAATATCACCAGAAAAAATATCAATATCTGGGAAAAGTATCATGAAAGCAAATCCTCTGATAGGATCAAAGCTTTGTTCACCTTTCAAGTTTGATATATCCTCGATGACAATCAAAGACAAATGTACCAAAAAGTCTTCCAGTACCATTGTTTTCCCAAGTGAATCAAAACTAAAGGTAATAAGTTCTATAGCCTTTAAACAACCTAGGCCTGTAATCCTCTCCCCAATAAGACCCAGTGCATTGAACAAAAGTGTTTGTTCATCAACTGCCAAGTCGCCGGCAAAGAACAAATATTATACCCCATTGAGTAGTCCGTATAAAGAACCTGAAAATAGCAAATATTTCTTAACAAAGTCACCTGAGGGTAAATTAAAGTTGGAGATATTCTGGGACAATCTAACAGGTGAGTATGATGATACGTGTGACCTAACCATTGGAGAAATTTAAATATTCATTTATATATTAAGGCACATATATTCTATTCGATTAAACAATGTAGACGTATATCTGTATATAAATGTACATATTTAACATACCTATCACCATTGTTTCAATTCAGAACCTTCAGGTGGAGCCGGTTCCACTTTACCTTTCGATACGTCTTCCCAATTAGTATTCAAAGTGGTACCGTTACTTTCAACAAATGATTTCATCATAGCACGTTTCGTATCAGCATCTGCACCAGCATATAGTTTCTGGAAAAATGCATCTGCACTATCTTTACCTTCATCTTCCACTTCATCATCTATGTCAAGTTTAGACCAATCGATATTTTTCTTTGAAGATGATGGGTAACCTAACGTTTCTTCACCAATTGTTGAACCCGATGGGAAACTTTTAACTTGCTGCAGTTCTTCATCCTGTGATTCTAAAGTTTTCCATTGAATCATTTCCAATTTCGTGAAGGTTAACTCCAATTTCTTGGAGAAAACATGCAAGTTCACGTCCTTTGGATCGACTGCGTGTGATAGTTTGATCTCGTATTGAAATTCTGAATTTGAGTTTGGAATTTGATACAAAATATTAACTAATCTTTTATCTATTTCTGATATCGTGGCTTTTATATCATCCTTTGATGCTGGTAGATTTGAAGTAAAGAGTGATAATGTAACCTTTTGTGGGGATTGGTACCAATCGGTTCTAACTTTAGGTGATAATAAAGATTCTGTTGGTAGTTGAGGTACATCTACTGGTTTGGGTAATGGAATACTAATTGTTTCAGTGGGTTTGGGGTTTGAAGCAGCAGTCATAATATGGTCTGTTTGAGAGCTCTTTTTCTTCGCAAGTTTCTTCAATTTCATTTCAAGCTTAGATTCCCACATTGGCAAAGCTACATCATGGTATCCGAATTCTTTGCATTTCTTAAAATTTATATCAGCTTGCATGTAATTTCTTGCGTTGAAGAAATGAATAAATAGCCTGAAATAAACCAACGCAATCTTAGAGCGATCTCCCCTGTTTTGAGCAATAACTAGAGCTCGTTCCAAAACATCATAAGCATTCTGCAATGTTTCCTCATTATGCCAATCTGAGAATCCAAAATATAATTTCTCTAAAGAAGCAGCCTTGTATATGAGGGCCGTAATATTCTCTTTGGTTTCTTTTAAGATGTTGTCATAGAGTTGCAATGCAGATTGCGGATCCTTTTCATCATATAATGTTTTGTATGCCTTCCTCAAATCGACCTCAACGACCATTTTAAATGTTGAGACTTCAATACATGTATATCTCTTGAATCAAGTTGTAGTAAAAGAAACCTTGTAGAGAGTACCTTGATCTGGCATTAAAATATATGACAAATAATCCTGCCGTTCAAAGCGACGACTAGTCATTAAAGCATGGCAATTCTCAAAAGAAAAATATTCAATTGACAAGCACATTTACATTGGTTTTTCTGATATTTCTTTAGCAGGTCATTTCTTTGGATACTTTCAAAATAAACTGTCTTATATAAATCCTTTTTAGTATAATATCACTTAATATAGATTACATAATCGAACTAATAAAATTTTTCGAAAGCGATGAGCTTGAGAAAAATTGAAAATTATTTCATCTCAGTATTCATTGACAGAAGAGATTAAATGATTGATAGGCTTTAGATAGGTAAAATAATCATGTCTGCCAACGTAAACCCCCATGTTCGGGCATTAGTATTGGATGCTACTCCATTAATTACACAATCATACACTCATTATCAAAACTACGCGCTGGAATTCTACACCACACCAACAGTGTTTCATGAAATCAAAGATGAGCAAGCAAGAAAAAATTTAGATATTTGGAAAGATTTAGGAGCTTTGAAACTAGTACATCCTAGTGAAGAATCCATTGCCCATGTTGGTAAATTTGCTAAATTGACAGGTGATTATTCTGTGTTAAGTGCAAATGATATTCATATCTTGGCATTGGCTTATCAGTTGGAAACTTCTTTTAATAATGGTGATTGGAGATTGAGAAAGAGACCTGGTCAACAATTGGAATTTTTGAAGGAGGAGGAAGCCTTAAAACAGAAGAAGGAAGTTGAAGTTCCATCGGCGGAAGAGAGACCAAAAGAGGTGATGCCAAAGAAGAAGAATCGTAGAAGAGGTGGTAAAAAACAAAGGGCCAAGAGAGAAGCTCTACTCGCCAATCAGGAAACAAATGCTACGGAAGAATCAGAAACAACTGAAACCAGTAAGAATGTTACTTTTACAGATGTAGTGGAGTCTCCAAAAGAACAAGATGAAAAAGATGATACCAATAAACAAAAAGAAGATAACAATTTATTAGAAGATTATGATGATGATGGTGATTGGATTACTCCAGAAAACTTGACTGAAACCATAATAAAAGACAGCGGTGAAGATACTACGGGGTCCCAAGGTATTGAAGCCACGGATAACGGTAACGAAGCGTTAACTTTACCAAGGAATCAAGTAGCTTTAGCCACAGGTGATTTTGCAGTGCAAAATGTTGCTCTACAAATTAACTTAAATTTAATGAACTTCATGTCTGGGTTGAGGATTAAGAGACTTCGTAATTATATGCTAAGATGTCATGCATGTTTCCGTCTCTTCCCTATGCCAAAGGATGGTAAATCCAAACACTTCTGCCCATCATGTGGTGGTCAAGGAACTTTGCTAAGATGTGCCGTCTCTGTAGACTCGGTAACAGGTAAGATTACACCACATTTGAAGGCCAACTTCCAATGGAATAATAGAGGTAATAGATATTCTATGGCTAGTCCGTTGTCCAAAAATTCCCAGAAGAAATATGGTAACAAAGGGTATGTGCATACTAAGCAACCTCAAGAAGCTCTTCTGTTAAGAGAAGATCAAAAGGAGTACGAAAAGGTGATGAAGCAAGAGGATTGGACTCGAAGACACAACGAAAAAGTGCTTAATAACTGGATCGGAGGTGGTTCGGCAGATAATTATATTTCACCATTTGCCATTACCGGTTTAAAGCATCATCATGTTCGTGTGGGTAGGGATAGATACGTGAACAGCAACAAGAGGAAAGGTAAATAAATAAGTATAAAATAAAATAAAATAAAATAAAGCATGGTATTATATGACACAATAGTATTAGTAGTTTTATCGTAGAATTTAGGGTTCCATTTTTTGACAGGTCGGAGAACAGTAGGGTTTCGGAATATTCAAACAAACCCTACTCCATTATACGTCATAAAAAACGCACATAGCGTGAGGGGAGCAAGTAAGCAACAATAAAAGATGAAATTCTAATTCGCCACTCTTAACAAGACATAGTGTTTTAGTCCGTCAGCGACACACTTTCAAATCGATAACGAAGCAAAACGGCACCATATTCAGTGGAAACTCATATTGGTTAATAATACGCCTGCTTTTACACAAGTTATAGTGATGACAGCAACTTTGAAAGAGAAGCATATCATTGAACCACACTCTAATTTACATAACAGGGCCGTGGCAATAAATACAACTACAAATATGGAAAAAAGCTCCATGGCTAAAAATGAAAATCAACCTAGCCAAAGCTCAATATTGTCTCCACTTTCTGTAAAATCAGACACTGGTCAGACAAAATCTATTATGAACATTAGTGGAACATCTGGTGCTGTTGTTAACTCTACACCAGAACCAGGATTAAAGAGAGTGCCAGCTGTCACTTTTAGTGATTCTAAAACCTCCTTGAAGCAGTTAACTCCACAACAGGAACAAGAGATGGCTATAGCAAAAGATACTCAAAAAGATTTTCCAAGAAGTAGCAGTCGACTAAAGTCAGAAATTATACAAGAATCAATACCCAACAATAAAAATGTTGAAAAACAGGATAAAATAAAAGTAGCAAATGAAGAAGGGATAGGTTCCCTTACACTAAAGATATCAAGTGGACCTGAAGGAGAGAAGATGACTAAAATCCCTCTCATCGAAAGAGCTGAGGAACACGCACACTTCTTAGTTGATGATCCATTGCATACACCCAAATCTACCACCACAAGTCCCAGATCATCAGTTTCAAATCCTTCGACTATAATCAAGGGACCAGATGGCAAATCCACTCAGGAAAACGTGAACAATAAAGAAACTGTAGCTTTAGAGGCAGTGATGGAGGATGATATAGTACCTCATAATATTGCTCCAAATATACCGAAAAGAGAAAATGCCAAGAACATTGACCCCAGATTACCTCAAGACGATGGGAAATTGCATGTATTATTTGGAGCCACTGGTTCGTTAGCTGTTTTTAAAATCAAATCCATGATAAAAAAATTAGAAGAAGTATATGGGAAAGATAGGATCTCCATTCAGGTAATATTAACACATTCTGCTGCTAAATTTTTTACCAAGAGGTATAATAAGAAATATAATAAGCTTAATGAGAATTCTTCTAGGCCAACCCTTACAGAAGAGAAATTAAGTACAACACAATTATCGGCTGCCAATACAATTACCCCAACAACGTGTCAAAATACGACTATTAACGTCAGTGCTACAGCAACTCAAGTAGAGTTACCACCAAATATCCAAGTTTGGACAGATGAAGATGAATGGGATACTTGGAAACAAAGAACTGATCCGGTTTTACATATTGAATTACGTAGATGGGCAGATATATTGGTTGTGGCTCCTCTGACAGCGAATACATTATCGAAGATTTCATTAGGGCTTTGTGATAACCTATTAACTTCTGTTATAAGAGCATGGAATACAAATTTCCCTATATTTCTGGCACCATCAATGTTTAGTAGTACTTACAACACAATAATGACGAAAAGGCAATTGAAGGTAATTAATGAAGAGATGCCCTGGGTCAGTGTGTTCAAGCCATCGGAAAAAGTTATGAGTATAAATGGTGATATTGGATTGGGTGGTATGATGGATGGTAATGAGATCGTAGACAAGATTGTTATGAAATTAGGTGGGTATCCAAAAGATGAAGAGGAGGAGGACATCATAAAGAATGGTGATGATGATGCCGGAGACGAGGATGAAGATGAGAATGAAGATGAGAATGGCAAACATCAGGTTTACGAAGAAGATGATGATGACGATGACGATGATGATGACGATGACGATGACGATGACGATGACGATGACGATGACGATGACGATGACGATGACGATGATGATGATAAGGATGAACACAAATGTGATAATGAGACTGTCCAAATTACAGAGAGATAGATTAGCTTCTGAGATTAACGCTATTTTTGCTTATTACAATAGACTCTTATAAGTTAGCAATATTATAAATACCGCTTTACTATTATAACAATATTCCATCCTTACATATGTATCTATGCCTATATAAAAGAAATTATTAATGTTTAGTTCAATCAAATAGCAAACAACGTACGTAATAACTTATCGAAGTTATGGTGTCTCGCCTCTCTCTCTCTCTCATTCTTCCTTCCCGACCATACAATGAATGGTTAACAAAACGTGACATTACTAGCCCAAATTTCGTATCTATTTCTTAAACATTTTCTGTTCCATTTCTTTTCCATTTATTTAACTTTGGGTCTTTGTAACAGGTTCCGGGGAAATATAAGAAATAATGGGGCATGGGTGTTCAAGCCGGCCAAAGAAATCCCGTAGCAGCCACCTACCGACAGAATTTCCCAAAACACAGAACCCACCCACCATCATGTTCATATCTGTCCCAAGCTTCTCAAGTTGGATTGCACGAAACAAACAGCTTATTTAACTAATAAGAAATGAATACGAAATTTAGGCCAATCTAGTGTGGAAACCGGCCCGCTTACAATATGAAAAATTAAAAACACGTGAAGTATTAGAGAGATGGGCTTACTAATTCATCAAGACTAAGAATTATTATTTTTTTTTCATTGTAGATATTTAACATATAATTATACCTACCTGTAATAGGCTCATTTCTACTTAGTCTATTATTTCTGAAAGAGAAGATACTTAGCTTTCTTTCAAACGAGAATAAAAACAAATAAGTTAACTCGCAAGAAACGGGATGCCCACTTCAAAGATTGGTTTATTATTAATTCATCCAGCTGTCACAACTACTCCCGAACTAGTGGAAGAAGTTAAGAACGAAGCACCAAAGAAGAATATAAAGATTGTTAACCAATTTTTAATCAATAAAGTGAATGACTCTTCCATCAAATTAAAGACTAACCATTACGATGTGATCCATTATTTAACTCCGGAGGAACCAGACAAGATTTTATTCCCAAAAAAGTTGGTTTCTGTTTTAAATGATGCTTTGAAAGACCAAGGTCTATTATATGGGTTGAGTGATAAGTATAAGATCGATGCCCTTGTTAACGGGTTCGAAATAAAGGCTGCTGAAGGCGATGAATTGTATCATTGGATTAAGAAACCTAATAGTGGTGCTGAGAAGACGGTCGCGATTTCAATAAAGGGTAAGCAAGATACTACTGAAAAAAAAACCACTACTTCTACTTTGCCAAATTTCAAGAAGGCTGCTGATAAGAAGGCTTTACCAATTTTTATTAAGAAAAGAGTTGAGGAAACCAAAGTCCATGTTGCCGAAGATGATTTGGATAATTTGGATGACGAGGATGAAGAAGACGATTCTGTCTTCAGTGGCAATTCTAAGGCTAAGTTTCTTGATGACTTAGACGGTGAAGACTCTATTGAGGAAGATGATTTGATTGAAGAAAGAGACGATAATGGTAACATCACTATGATTGTCTGCGGTAAGTCAAATACTCGCAAGAAGAAGGCCTGTAAGGATTGTTCTTGTGGTATTAAGGAAGAAGAGGAGAAAGAAATTGAAAACATTAGAAGTCAACAAGATAACGTCGTTAAATTTACTGAAGATGAATTGACTGAAATTGATTTCACCATCGATGGTAAAAAAATTGGTGGGTGTGGTTCTTGTTCCCTAGGGGATGCCTTCAGATGTACTGGTTGTCCATACCTTGGTTTGCCTGCTTTCAAGCCAGGTGAAGCTATCAACTTGAACAGCATCTCCGATGACTTGTAAGGTTCTCTTCAAACTCTATCATATGGTGCTCTGTCCGACACTTTACGGCTTACCAGATTCCAGGTGTTCCACTCCTTATGCGGGTTCACTAATATTTTTGATTGTTTAGGCATCATAATCTGATATAATGCCAACTCTCACGAATATGGAATGTGTATTTGAATTATCTAATTGCCAGTCATTTTATTTAACAAGAAAGGAAACATATTTATAAAAGTATTATTTAATGGCAATGAAAAAGAAGGAAAATTAAAATGACAAAGAAGTTTTTTTAGGTTTATAAAAAAGATCTATAGGTATCTAAATCTGTTCCAACACTTTAGTTACTGCAGTAAGGGAATCGTTCACAATCATCGTAGGTTTGACATTGTTCAAAATGTCAGTGTCACGGTAGACACCAGTTCTCACTAAACAGCTGTTCCACCCATAATTTTGCGCACCGATTATATCACTGGCAGGATTATCTCCAACCATGTATACACTATCAAATGGTGATTTTTCTGGGGATACTCCTAGAACGGGTAATTTTTGAACTGTAGAATTTGTTTTGCCTGATAACAATTTGTTTCTCCAGTCAATCAACACATGATGCGCAAAATCGTATGTTAATCTAGTTGGTTTACCCAAAGTGAAATCATTTAACGGTAATCCATTGTTCATTTGTGAATATAAAGTTCTTGCCAATAAACGAAACGCACCTTGACCAAATCTGTTCAAGCTATATGGATTTGCCCATAACAAGTCCTGATTGGAGAAATAGATTGGAACAGCAGGTTCGCTGGATCTCGCCGAATTAGGTCTCAAAGTGTTTAGCATCCCATTGTCACTATTGATAATATCTGATATAACTTGAAGATCGGCAGCCCAATCGTGTGGATCATTAAACACTAACACAGCATTAAATGGCTTAGTGTCCAAATTTTTAATTTCTTTAGAATATTCTTTCAATTGATGACTGTTTATCCCACTGAATGGTGTAATGTCTCTATTATATCTAACAATATCAGTTTGATGAACCACATCTTTAAAACCATAACTCTCAGCAACATGTCTTACAGTAGATGTCCCGACTGCTAATATTCTATCATATTTGTTTACCAATGCCTTGTACGGTGTATGACTTTGTACGATTTGCAAAGGAGATATGTCAACATTTAATTTCTCAGAAATAAAATTGACACGTTCAGCCTCGATATTACCACCACCATTAGTTAAAAGAATGTATGGAATCTTAGATTTATTTAATAATCTCAATGCTTCACCGGCACCTGTAATGGGATTCTTACCTCTTAAAAGGACTCCATCAATATCAAACGCAAAGGCTATTTGCTTCGAGGCAGATTGAAAGAATCTTTTAAAGATCATGTCGTCTAAAAACAAAAATGGGGCCCCCTTTCTCCACTTAAACGAATGGAATGACTTTGTTAAACGTTCTGGTTTGACTCCAAAAATTTTCAATTCAATGAATCATCGACTCATCATGTTTCTTATTCAAATCTTATCTTACATAAGCAGCCGAAAAATTCCTCGAGCATTACATACTTAAAATGTGTTATATTAGGTATTCAGTTATAATAAATAAATGTATAAACTAGTAAGTATCAACTAATGAATAAATATGCCTAAATTAAATAAGAAAAGTCCTTTTTCATTGCAAAAAGTCACTGAAATTCATATCAAATTCTTGATATCCTTCTTCAATATAATATTTGTTAGATTCTGTGAATCGTAAATTTGAATCATGTATTAAGGCATTCACGGCAGTACCGACAATCAATAGACCGGGAGGTCTGGATCCGATTTCTTCTATAGTGGTGGGAACATCCTTTAATAGGGTCCTTGTGACTCGTTGATCTAGACACGAAGCTCTCTCTACGATAGCTGCAGGAGCGTTTCCATCCCATCCTGCTTCTATAAGCGTCTTAATCAATAAATCTGATCTGTGTAATGCCATCAGGAAAACGGTGGTTCTTGTAGTAACATATTCTGGTACCTCAGGTAAGGCACCTTTTCTACCAGTTCCGGTACATATTAGTACTTGATCAGCGATGTTTCTTTGTGTTGCAGGTATCTTTGATACCACAGTAGCTGCTAACGACGAACTCAGACCAGGGAGAACAAAAGGTTCATACCCATTTTCTTTGAAGTAAAGGTATTCTTCACCACCACGTCCGAAGATATAGGGGTCACCTTGCTTCAGTCTGACTACTTTCTTACCTTGTTTCAAAGACGATAACCCCAACTGCAGTAGTTCTTGCTGTGCATGTTCTGCATTCCCTGGGAATTTACGCGCAATGAATGTTTCTGTGCTTTCTGGTATCAGATCTAATACCGTTTGTGGAACCAATTTATCAGCTAGAATGATATCAGCAGTTTTTATCTCATGAAGAGCACCGAGGGTTAACATCGATATGGACCCAGGCCCACTTCCTACTAGCGAAATTTGGCCATAGTTAGACTTTCCATCCTTAGATCTTAGATGGACACCTAATTTAGTGTTATCCTTGTGCTTGTCTTTATCACTCTCATTAGAAATATTAGTCTTGGTTGTCGTATTATCAATCGATGATATTGTTGTTTGAGCAGGTATATTAATAGGTGTATGAGAATTCTCATCTAATTGGTCCAAAGTAACGTTTGCCAATTGATTCAATGGATAATATTCCATAATTTGAGATAGCCATCTAGTTCTTTTCAATTTTTGTTCTGAATTAGTCATCTCAAATTCTTTTATCAACCTGTTAAATTTGTGACTTTCCCAAGTATCATCATCTAAACCATACCCCAGTTTTTTCATCGACAACTCAGTATTTATATACTTTTCTCTTAGCAAAATTTCATGGTCTTCCTGGATGATCTGATCTCTCAAAGCACCCATATTGATTACCACGTCTGAAATATTATTTGGCAGCTTATTAATAATCTCTCTCTTAATTCTATTCGCCAAAATATAACCTCTCCCATTTGTCGTTACCGCAATTTGCAGTCCACTTCCCTTAGGATCAGTATAGGTAGGTACCATATGAAAAGTTGAATACTCCGGTCTTTGGAATGTATTCACTGGTATTCTCAGTTTAATACATTGTTCATAGATTCTTCTTATTATAGGAGCCAAATCAGGTGATAGATTGATAAAGACTCTATCCACCACTCTTTGTACTTTCAATCTACCTAATGTGGTCAAATCAGCCAATTGAAATTCTCTATCTAACAATTGGAAATTTGGTACATTGTTGAAAATGGAACTGATATCCTTAATATGTGAATCACTTGAAGGATTGACTAGAAGGGGAGTAGCACCTGATGCAATGATAGTTTTAATCTTTTTTATTGATTGTGACGATGAATGTGTGCCGATGATCAAGTGATGCTCATCTACAGATACAGCTGCTGTTATTACAGGTAATGGATCAAATACAACCATCTTTTCTTATTCTCCTTAAGTTCTTGTAATTTTAATATATTTAAAATACCAATGTTACGAGTGCATTAGCAAATGCAATCCATTCTTATATACAGCATACCAGGTTCAAGAGTACAAGTTACTTCTTTTAGTCATCCGTTCATCAGTCTACTGAATTCAAAGACGGACATGGAATTTTTCACTAAAACACAGTTTTCCAATTTTTGCTCAGATAAAGTGTGGCGTCAATGGATCGTGTTATTGTCTATTCTTTTGTTTACGTAAGCATCAACAAAGGAGGGTAACTTGCACTAGTTGTTCTTTTTTACCTTCTTTTTCTGACAAACTAAAGTTTATAACCTATGTACTTGAATAAAGTGAAACGACAAGATATTTGCAGGGCAAATAAAGTAAAGAGAGAGTAATGTCTAGATCACGTTCTTCTACAACAACACAGTCACGTTCTTTGAAAGCTACAGGTGAAGAAATTTGGAAAAACAAGACTGAGAAAATAAATACTGAATTATTCACACTCACGTACGGTGCTCTCGTCTCCCAATTATGTGAAGATTATAATAACGATTACAATCTGATTAATGAAAGGTTGTTCTCTATGGGATATAATATTGGTGTGAGGTTAATTGAAGATTTTTTAGCTAGAACCGCACTGCCTAGATGTGAAGATATGGTTAGAACTAGTGAGGTAATAAGTAAATGTGCGTTTAAGATTTTTTTAAACATTACACCGCATGTTACAAATTGGTCAAATAATAAAGATTCTTTTTCTTTGATTATAGAGGATAACCCATTGAGTGAATTTGTTGAATTGCCGATGAATGCCATGAAACAAATGTGGTATTCTAATGTTTTGTGTGGTGTCCTAAAGGGTGCCCTTGAGATGGTCCAATTGGATTGTGATGTTTGGTTCGTGACAGATATACTAAGAGGTGATCCACAAACTGAATTGAAGATAAAATTGAATAAAATTTTGAAGGATGAAATCCCAATTGGTGAAGATTGAAGAGTTTACGGGTATAGAGGCATACGTTTTTACATATAGTTATATACACATATAATAGCACAAATAATAATATTACTAATAATAACTTTGACAAAAGATTATAACGACATTTTTGTTTGTTTTAAAGTTTCTGTTTTGTTTTGCTCAATCATCCTTTTCATGAGAATTTTCCCATTTTGCTCTCATCAATGACGTAATTTTAGATGTGGATCCTGATTTTATAATTTCTTCATCTGATGATGAGCCTGATGAATCGTCGTCATGTATCACTTGGTTGTTTGAATTGTGTCTAGAATCAGATAGGATAGGCACATCAGATAATGAACCTCTCGAATTGACTCTGGATAAAGCGTTAGAAATGCGTGATGTAAATGAACTAATAGATGATGAACGGCTTCTAGGACGACTACGACTACGGCTTGGATCACGTTGAATCTTCAAATAATCTGGTGTGTTCTCCTTAGTGTAACGGTCTCTACCTCTCTCGGTGCTGATCTTATTTTTCAATGCAAATTGATCAAAATCTTTAAATACAGATGGTCCCAAATCATTACAAGTATTGGTAATTTCTAAACTTAATTTTTCGCGCATGGATTGGATCTCTTTAATATTCTTACCTGGATATATCAATGTGACTAAAAGAGGACGTAATGATTTGAAAAGATCCATGCCAATTTCACCGGTCTTTAATGAACAGTAGGTGGTAAATACTAATAACAAATAAAAATATAAGAATTGGAAGAGACAATTTTCACTAGGTATCCAAAGCCAATTGATATATTTGTTATTGTTAGAATACATCCAAATTAATATCAATGAGTATGTCACATATAGGACAGGGGCCATGACTAATGCGACAATGAGTTTCCAAGTGGCTAACAAATCAGTGCCTTTAATCTTGACCAATGATTTCTTCAACCCATCTCTGGCTTTCTTCTTAGAATAGATGCTACAACCAATGAAAATAGGTGTGAATAAGATCGAGCCTGGCAAAGATACCATAAAGAAAAGTGACAATCTGGACACTCTTGAAATTAATGTGAACAGCGTTCTAATGGTAGTTTGTAATGTATGTGATCGTAATTCTCTCACTTGGTGATCTTTTAACCCCATGGAAAATAATTTGTCGTTGTATTCATGTACCATTTTTTTTAAATGGATAACTCTTTCATCATCTTTAAATTTAGAGTACCCAACGAGTAATCTTCTATTTATTTCCACAATTACAGGTAATGATAATCTGTGCTTCGATGGCTGATACAATCTCCTGGCGGCTTGAATGGTCATTAGAGTGTCATAATCAGGAGCATTTTCTGTAACAGAGAAAAGAGCATCAGTGATTTTTGCCAACAGTTTCGAAACTGTTTCACGAGGATTTTGGGAGTATTCTTTACCCATTGTTCCATCCACAATAATGGGTTCACCATATTCAACTACTGCTCTCGATCTGAATTTGTCTCTGTGGAAATAATGTAGTCCAACAGGAACCACATGAACTTTCATATTAATATCTGCTGCTGCCGCACCCAAAGCCATGATAGCCACACCAGCTTTAATGGGTAGCAATGAAGGTCTATCATGAGATCCACCTTCAGGAAAAATTCCAACACAACCTTTGGTGTGTAGATGATCAAAAACACTTTGAAATACTTTGCTGTTATCGACCTTATGAGCATACTTAAAGTTAGTACCTTGATCCAATAATTTCCTTACACGGGGGTCAGCTATCTTGAATGGAGAACTCAATATAATAGTTTCGTCGTCAGGAATTTCAGCAATTTGGGCATTACTCAAATAGTTAGGTAACCCTAGTAATGATTTGCTAGTAAACAAGGTGGTAAAGTGAGGAGATTTAAAATCTTTACAACGGCCTTTGATTAATTTTGGATTATTTTCTATGTCTGGACAATATATTTCAATGTTATCATCAACTGCTTTTAAGTAATCCTGCGCTCTGGAAACAGGGATACCACCCATTTTCCTACCGAAGAAACCGACCACCTTCATATTTAAACTTGATGCAGCGGTCACAAAACATGCCTGTCTAGAACGTAGGACTAACGAAGTACCAAACATTCCCAATTTTCTAGTAGTAGTCATTACTAAAGAGGGATCGATGAATTGGTTTGCATGAGGGGCACATACTAATATTGTGGGGGTACCTGCAGGAGGAACATTATATCCACCACGAACCTTAATTTCACGGAAAAATATTGTGAATATTATGTTAAATAAGAACACTATACAATCGTACATCCATGTGTGTATGTTGTATACCAGACCATTGAAGTCATTCTTATACGTTCGTGTTACTTGAGGAACGTGTGCGTTTAACTTTGTATTTGGCATTATTTAGTTTTTCTACCTATTCTGTTTGTAATTTCAATGTTTGATTGTCTAGTTGTGGGAAGAAACCAAGAGAAAAAGATGATTGTCTCGTTAAGTATTGGCGGTGATGGTTGTATGAAATCCATCCCTCACGTATTGAGTTGTTGATTTGTTGAAAGTTGACACATTTTTGCCATGCGTACGCGGGGCCCAACCGAAATTACGCGAGTCCGCGGTTATGGAACTTATCGCCGAGATCGGGTACAATTTACCTTTGCGAGTCCTTCTCTGCGGGTATAGACAATAGATGACACATCCGTATTGTACAAACAAAACCCACAAAAAAAAGATGTTAGTGATGATCATTATAGTCAAAAAAGAGACTTCATTCCTCTTCCTATTTTCGGATTTTCTTTTAGCTATTTCCATGTTTGGATTACTTAATCCACGGTTGAGATCCCATTATAACAATTCCAGATAAGGATCTTTGTTCAGGAAGTTGTGTCGCTAGCTTCTTAGGTATGACTTTTGGTTGCGAGATTCCTAAATGTGAGTAGCTTTTAAAAACTAAATTTGCACTAAATGGGTCTTATCTTCAGTAGTTCTTTTATATATACAGCGCAAAGATACCACGACATCAGTTTTCTTTCAAGTATAATCATTGAAGTAAATTATTTTGTTCCTACTGGTGGGATGTTTCTCATGGAAGAAATAAAAGGAAGGAATTGTCCAACAGTAAAGGAATCGTTGAAAGGAGTTCCGCAGCCATCAATAACAAACTTTTCTTAAAAAAAATTGGATCTTCTCTGTATTCATCTAATATAAAATCACTATTCTGTCAAAACGATGGGAACTTAAGAGAAAAGTTGTATACAATTGATAAACCTTTACAAAAAAACAGCTAACCCCATTTAACTTGTTGTATGTGCACTGATAGTTAAAATAGGCCTTATATATCGAAGATCACTATCTGTTTCTGCGGTGATAATGAATAACTACTAATATTTTATATCATCAGTTATAGAAGCCTTTGAAGTTTAGATAACATTTTCCATTGTCCACGTTCGAGTATTTAAAGTTCCTGACATGAATAAATTGACGATGAATTTAACCTTATATTGGCGTTAATGTAATTCAAAATAGCCGCCGAGAGAAGCTGAGTTGAGCAGATGTCCGGCTTTAGGTAACTTTTGCGCTGTTTAATGAAAGTCGCATTCAAAATTTATACCACAAAGGCGAAGATTGCTGCTGTTGGGGGGAAAAGCGGGAATACAGAATTATTCCCGGGAAGTAAAAATGTCACACCATAACAAATAATCTTTAATAGTGTTGTAGTATCGATAGTAAATCTATTATAAAACTTTCTAATCTAGCTATTCCGATTTTTTATCCAACCTAATTATGGTGTCGTCTTCTCCATCGTATGATACCAGTGATAATGTCTGTGACACATCTGTCACAGATTTCAACATTATTCGACTTTAGTAAAATACCTTAAATGGTACAGCATATATCATACATATGTATGATTAAAGAAATTTGAAGTAGAACAAGAATTTGTTATTCAAGTACTGGTTCATCGTTATTTCAAAAGTAAGCCCGTTGTCTGACTAATTTAATGATATTTCTAATTGCAATTGCATTTATCCGTTTATTTAAATAAGATATATTTTCTACCAATCTTTAAAACTTTGGTAATTTAGTATATCGCCGCCATGTCCATTAGATGTATATTTATGACGCTATTATTAAAGGTGCAAAAAAGCATTTGATAACAGCGCATAAACTGAATGTAATGTGGAATGACAATACCGTGAGGAAAACTTACTTTGACTCAAAAACGTAGATCAAAATGATATCAACGGAAGACAAAAAACAAAAGTACATAGATATCTCACTTATTTTGTTACCTTTTTCAGTATATATATATATATATGCTTGAAACCTTATCATCTTAGTTTAAAATTACAGAAAAATCAAGTCAGCTCTTCAAAATGGTCCAAATTTTTAATTGTAGTTTCTAAACCTTCAATTTCAGTTTCAATAAATCTTTACGTTTTTTTTTTTACTAAATTCTTAAATATGTGTACTTATCTATATACAGTTTCTGATTTGTAATTCTTTACAACCATCACCTCATTTTAAGAAGATTGAAGAATGGCTAATTGACTGCTCCTAATTAATTTCAATTGTTGTTTAACTATTTTATTGTTCTTCACATTACCATATTTTCCTAAATCTGTCCATTTCTCAACAAAATCACTTATATCTTCAATTTCACAATGACCCGATGTGCTTAAATGTATACTTTCATACATTTTCTGAATTTGTAAAAATTCAAGTTCGAACTCAATTAGCGGGATAGAGCCCATTGTTAACACTGAATCCTTAAATTTTTCTTTAATCTTACTGGAGTTCATATTAATGGACCTCCCTGTTAGTAATTTTATTATACTTAATAAGTCAGGTTGCCATCTTTGAGGTAAATCTACCGCAAACAGTCTATGCAATGGTAAATGAAGTTCCATTAGTTTGAACATCTTTAATAACCCAGTAGGAATATATATCTCATTCCCCTTACCATTACTATTTCCATTTGGTGAAGGTAGGATATTATTTTCTTTCAAATTTTGTAAAGTCATTTGACACCAATAATCAATATTCTTATCAAACCGTTTTATCTTCCTCGATTGTCCATTTATATCAATAAAACATTGTTCCCATTGTTGTGAATCAGGACAATACCTTATTAGATCATGAGCTGTATATTTGAGAACATCATCAAGTAATAGCACATAAACTGGGTCCTGGATGGTGAAATTATTGTTTTCATTCATTATTAACCCAGATTTAAACATATATTCATTAGATAAAAATTTAATTGATCCCGGAATAGCAGTTATAATATCCTTAGAAGGTAAATCAGTCTCATATAATGGTACCATGAAATATTTTATCCTCCCAAATATGTTCTCAGATAAGTATTTTTTATAATAATTCATTACTGTCTTACAAATTTGAACTGATTGGTTCAAATCTGTATAAATGTTAACAATATTCAAATCAAAATATGGATAATCATTCAATTGATAATTGACAAGCAACGATTTTGCCATACAGTGGGTCAAAATTGGATCATATTGTTGGAATGATTCTCTTGCCGGTGTTGTAACTGGAGTGAAAAAAGTTCCTCTTTTCATTATCTTTGGTATATTCTCCCATTCTATATAATCTCTTAGTGGCAATGTAAAGGTCTTCTTGTTCAATGGTAAATGTCTTGTTTTTTTCAATTCTTCGATATTTAGTAAAGGTAGACTAGAGTTATAACGGATCTGAGATTTAATTAGTATACGTAGCCGTTCCATGGTATTGAGTAAACGATATTACACCATGAGCAAATGAGTCCTCAGTGGTTTAGTTACTTCTTCACAACTGCCCTAGTTATAGGTGGGGAAAATTAAAACGAACAGATATTTTCTCCTGGAGATTTTCAAATTGGATGTATTTATCCTACCCTTACTCCAAAAATCGATAATTCTCTTCGATATATGTATGTGAGCAGCTGATATTTTCTTAAAGTGTGATTTGTATAGGTTTAGGTGCTGATTTTAATGAAACACATAAACTCCAATATTTAGGTTCAAATAATAAGACAAGTAATTACCTACATTAAGCTTTGGATTAAAGGGTATGGACTTAGAATTACAATAGTGGGATGAAGAACTCATCCTTGTTAGCTCAGTTGGTAGAGCGTTCGGCTTTTACGTCAATTCAAGGACACCGAAATGTCAGGGGTTCGAGCCCCCTATGAGGAGTTCTTTATTTTTTTTGTTATTTTCCCTCTTTTTTCCCCAGTTTGGATAAATATATAAGGATCTTGTTATTTTACCAGTATGGTGGTAATGGTTACTATTAAATAGAGACACTATTTCTCACGCATCCACAAGCCTGTTCATTTGAATGTATTTCTTCTGAGGCGTAGCAAATACTTCTTGGCTTTAATTTGATGTCGTCCTTTTTTTCTGGTGCTTCGAAAAAATTTGACTTGACGAACTAACTTTGAAAAAAAAAAAAAAAAAAATAAATAAATAGTAATAACCAAAAGTGAAGTGAGTAACCGTGATTGTGAATTGTGGTGAGAAGTACGCACGGAGGCATCTAAGTGATCCATAGAAGGAAAATACATATTGGTTTGCAGGATAGAAAGGAGATCTGTTTTTACTTTGAAAAGGAAAAGAACGGGAAAGATTAGGAAAAGAGAATCAACATGGCATTACCACCTTCATCATTAAATACTAAATCGGGCAGAGTATATTCTGAGGCTCGAGTATTCAGAGATGCATGTTCTAAGAGACCTCAAGAATATTGGGATTATGAACAAGGTGTTACTATAGAATGGGGATCCATATCGAATTATGAAATTGTTACGAAGATTGGTCGTGGTAAATATTCAGAAGTGTTTAGTGGAGAATGTGTTACTAATGAAGAACCGTGTGTTATTAAAGTTTTAAAACCAGTTAAGATGAAGAAAATTTATCGTGAATTGAAAATTTTAACTAATTTGACCGGTGGACCTAACGTGATTGGATTATTGGATATTGTTCAGGATCCACATTCTAAGATTCCTGCCTTAATATTTGAAGAGGTAAAAAATATGGATTTTAGACAGCTATATCCAACGTTTACATTAGGCGATATACAATATTATTTTACACAACTATTAATTGCATTAAATTATTGTCATTCTATGGGTATCATGCATAGAGATGTTAAACCTCAAAATGTGATGATTGATCCCAAGGCGAAAACATTAAGATTGATTGATTGGGGGCTTGCTGAGTTTTATCACCCAGGTGTAGATTATAATGTTCGTGTGGCGTCACGTTACCATAAGGGGCCTGAATTGTTGGTCAATTTGAATCAATATGATTATTCCTTAGATCTTTGGTCTGTTGGGTGTATGCTTGCAGCGATTGTATTTAAGAGAGAACCATTTTTCAAAGGCAGTTCCAATCCAGATCAATTGGTAAGGATTGCAGCTGTGCTGGGTACCAAAGAGTTGTTGGCATATTTGAATAAATATGGGTTGAAATTACCAAGCGAATATGATAATATAATGAGAGAATTCCCCAGAAGGCCATGGGAACATTTTGTAAGTGATTCTACCAAATTGGCGGTACCGGAGATGGTTAGTCTAATTGACAATCTATTAAGATATGATCATCAAGAAAGACTGACTGCGGAGGAGGCCATGAACCATATTTTCTTCAAGACGCAATTCTGAGAGCAATAATATAATGGGATCCTATTATGGTCTCATTTGTAAAATTATATAATTATATATATATATACATATACATGCAAAAGAACCAAGACATAGTAATAATAATTCATTACATCATTAAAAGGTAATATATGTTTTCTATATATGTACGTCATTATATTTGTTTACTGGGATATTTTTTTTTTTAAATTAAAATGTTCTTTTATCATTTGTCACTTTAGACAGTTGTCTTCTAAATTCTCGTCCCTTTTCTTCACGTTCTTGTAAAAAAGTGTCGCTAACGTCGCTTGATTTATTTCTATGGTGGTGATGGTGATGATGAGAATGACGATGAGGACGAGAGGAGGAAGGATTTTGTTGTTGGTGCGCGAATGGAATGTCGTTATTGTATGAGCGCGGTATTAAATCTTGAATTGTCAAATCTCTTAATCCATAAACGTCATTGATTCTAACGTTTGACTCATGGAAGTAGCCATACCTGTCGATATCTCTTCTCAATACTGTATTTTTGAATTTCAAAGCACATTTGTTGTTATTGTTATTTTTACATGGAGAAAAAGATTTCAATGCAGATTTGATTGAGTTTGTTGATGTTGAATCTTGACTTGAATTGCTTTTAATTTTGATGCATGCGTTATTATTTTGTTGTGAGTTAGAGTCAAATATAGATGAGGTGTTTGAATCAATGGATGATGAGTAATTATAGGAGTAACTATTTTGTTCAGCTTCGTCAAGGATGGTATCCATGTCCGTCAGACCCTTGACGTGTTGCTTATCATTTGAATGTTGTCTTTGAGTTTGAATATTATTATTATTATTATATTGTTGTTCATTTTGGGTATCGGCATTATCATTTTCATTACGGCTTCCCATCAAATTCGGGCCATAAAGAACAGTTACATCAGTTTCCTTATTCCAATTGATAGATAACGGGTCAGCCTTGCATTTATCGAGTTTATAGTAGTCGATAGACCATCTTCTCCAAAGACAGTGGTGCAATCTCACCAGATAAATGTAATAATCCATGCTGTCTTCAATGGAGCAACTAGGCAATCTTAACAGTCTATGCTTCCTCATCTTCAACAGAAGAGTCCAACTTAATGGTACTTCCAATTTGTCATTGTCGAATTTGTGGTGGAAGTAATCTATCGCTGGTCTTTGATAGTTCGTCACGTTATCTAGCAGCATCAAGTTTTGACGAGAAATGATAGTATCATCTAGACTAGTCATTTAGTAGAGGGTATGGTTGAGTTAGAGTAGTGCAAGTGCAGGTGTAAAGTGGAAAGTTCGGTTCAGTTCAGATCACCAAAAAAAGAGCAAATGAGACAACAAAAGAAAAACAAAGAAGAACAGTGGGAAAAAAAAGTTTCAGTTTTGTTTTATACAGATTGACAAAAAACTACCCCATACCCATAGATGGACCGTCTCACTCACCAACGGGAAAAGGCAACACCAAGAAAAGAAAGAAAAAGACACTGGATTTACCCCTCCATCGAAGTCCCGCATTGAAACGCCCGCACCAGTGCCTCCCCCCCCGCGTTTAATTCTGCCCTGGCACCGCCAAAAACAAAAAAAACGGCCTGAAAGAGTGGCCACCCAAGCTGTCTCGGCACACAGTTGTCCCTGGTGTCTGGGTGTGGGTAGCAATTGTGGATTACATAAGACAGTGGTTACCCGCACCTGGTGTCCGTGCCAGGTGCTGTCTTGTTCGACAATTCATTCGTTATAAGACCTCAACTGTTTGTTTTTCCTCTATTTCCTACACCCGGACATTACAAGCTTTTCAGGACAAATAAAAAAAATATGCAGTCAAATTAAAAATTATGAAAAAAAAAAAAAAAAAATTTTTTTCGCTTTTCAAAATAACGCAGATATTATAAAAGATTGAAATATTGCATATTCTTGAAATGTACGTCTTTTCATGTAACACCTATTTCTTAATTATATACATTCAATTTATTTATTTTAATTTTCTTTTTTTTCTATCTTCCTTCTAGAGAAACCCACAGAACATCAAATATAATCAATCATGTCTCACAGAAAGTTCGAAGCACCACGTCATGGTCATTTAGGTTTCTTGCCAAGAAAGAGAGCCGTCTCCGTCAGAGGTAGAGTTAAGTCATTCCCAAAGGATGATAAGACTAAGCCAGTAGCTTTGACTTCCTTCTTAGGTTACAAAGCCGGTATGACTACCATCGTCAGAGATTTGGACAGACCAGGTTCTAAGTTCCACAAGCGTGAAATTGTTGAAGCTGTATCTGTCGTGGACACTCCACCAGTCGTCGTCGTCGGTGTCGTCGGTTACGTCGAAACCCCAAGAGGTTTGAGATCTTTGACCACCGTCTGGGCTGAACATTTGTCCGATGAAGTCAAGAGAAGATTCTACAAGAACTGGTACAAGTCTAAGAAGAAGGCTTTCACCAAGTACTCCGCCAAGTACGCTCAAGAAGGTGCTGAAATTGAAAAGGAATTGGCTAGAATCACCAAATACGCTACCGTTGTTAGAGTCCTAGTTCACACCCAAATTAGAAAGACCCCATTGTCTCAAAAGAAGGCCCATTTGGCTGAAATTCAATTGAACGGTGGTTCCATTTCTGAAAAGGTTAACTGGGCTCGTGAACATTTCGAAAAGACTGTCTCTGTTGACTCCGTCTTTGAACAAAACGAAATGATTGACGTTGTTGCTGTCACCAAGGGTCACGGTTTCGAAGGTGTCACCCACAGATGGGGTACCAAGAAATTACCAAGAAAGACTCACAGAGGTTTGAGAAAGGTTGCCTGTATTGGTGCTTGGCATCCAGCCCACGTTATGTGGACTGTTGCCAGAGCTGGTCAAAGAGGTTACCACCACAGAACCTCCATTAACCACAAGATCTACAGAATCGGTAAGGGTGATGATGACTCCAACGCTTCCACTTCTTTCGACAGAACCAAGAAGACCATTACCCCAATGGGTGGTTTCGTTCACTACGGTAACGTTAACAACGATTTCGTCATGGTTAAGGGTTCTATCCCAGGTACCAGAAAGAGAGTTGTTACTTTGAGAAAGTCTTTGTACACCAACACTTCCAGAAAGGCCGTCGAAGACGTTCAATTGAAGTGGATTGACACTGCTTCCAAGTTCGGTAAGGGTAGATTCCAAACTGATGCTGAAAAGCGTGCTTTCATGGGTACTTTGAAGAAGGACTTCTAAAGAAATTAATTTTTAAACTTATATAACTATTTATTTTCTATAAATTTTTAAATGAATTGATTTTCTTTCCTTTTTTATTTTATAAAACCTTAAAAAGATAAGTAAGAACCGATTTCAAGCTTATTGGAGTCATTTGTCTCACATGATTATCCTTAGTTTGCAGAATCATTCTTGTACCATACATATTAACTACAGAAAAATGTTAGGTTGCAATAAAACCTTTTTTTTTTTACTTCTGAAATACAATCATCATTGCAAAATTTCCGCTAATATTTACAATTCAATAGAAGCTCTAATCAATCTGCTAATACTAATATCTGTACCTTCTTTCTTTATCATCGCTATTAATTGTGCGGGGCACGGGTTTATGAATCATTCTTTTTGCTTGTATTGAAAAATTTTGAATGTCACAACATATTTAAACAGTTCTCTCGATGTCACATTTGCCATCAAGTTCCTCCCACCAAAACTAGAAAGAAAGAAAGAAAAAAACAGTAGGTATTATTATTACTATGGCTGAACAACTTAGAGAAACATTCGCTCAAGCAAAGAGAGAAAATCGTCGTGCTTTGGTCACTTTTATGACCGCAGGCTACCCAAGTGTGGAAGAAACAATTCCAATCTTGAAGGGTTTTCAAGATGGTGGTGTAGATGTTATCGAATTAGGTATGCCATTTTCGGACCCTATTGCTGATGGTCCAACTATTCAACTATCTAACACAAAGGCCTTAGAAAATGGTGTTAGTCTTGAACAAACTTTAGATTTGGTAAAGCAAGCAAGAGACCAAGGTGTAACTGTCCCTATTATTCTTATGGGTTATTATAATCCTATCTTGAACTATGGTGAAGCAAAATTGATTAAGGATGCTGCAAATGCAGGTGCAAACGGGTTCATTATTGTTGATTTACCACCAGAAGAAGCAATCAAGATTAGAGATTTTGTCGCCGATGTCGGCTTAAGTTTGATTCCACTAGTAGCTCCTTCTACCACTGATGATAGATTAGAATTATTGTCCCGTATTGCAGATTCCTTTGTCTATGTCGTCTCTAGAATGGGTACTACTGGTGCTCAATCTTCCGTTGCTTCGAATTTGGATGAATTAGTTGCTAGAGTGCGAAAGCACACTAAGGACACCCCAATTGCTGTTGGGTTTGGTGTTTCTACAAGAGAACATTTTCAAGCTGTTGGTTCTTTGGCTGATGGTGTTGTTATTGGTTCCAAGATCGTAACTCTTTGTGGAGAAGCTCCAAAGGGGAAGTGCTATGAAACTGCTAAAATTTACGTTGAAAGTATTCTAGCTGGTGTAAAACATAAGCTCCTAACAAAGGAGGAATACCTTTCTGTGAAGAAAGCATCCATCGCAAGTGGTAAGGATCGCAAACAAGAAGTTAATGAATTTGACGAAGAACATAAGCATCCAATCAGATTTGGTGAATTTGGTGGTCAATATGTCCCTGAAGCCTTGCATGCATGTCTGAGGGAATTAGAGAAAGGTTTCGAAGACGCTATTGCTGATCCAACCTTCTGGGAAGATTTCAGATCTTTATACTCTTACATTGGACGTCCATCTTCCCTTCATAGAGCCGAAAGATTAACCGAATACTGTGGCGGTGCACAAATTTGGTTGAAGAGAGAAGATTTAAACCATACAGGGTCTCACAAAATCAACAATGCTTTGGCTCAAGTTTTGATTGCCAAGAGATTAGGTAAGACCAATGTTATTGCAGAAACTGGTGCTGGTCAACATGGGGTTGCCACTGCTACCGCATGTGCCAAATTCGGTCTAAAGTGTACAGTTTACATGGGTGCCGAAGATGTTCGTCGTCAAGCGCTAAATGTCTTCAGAATGAGAATTTTAGGTGCAGATGTTGTCTCCGTCACGAATGGTACTCAAACTTTAAGAGATGCTACGTCAGAAGCTTTCCGTTCTTGGGTGACAAACTTGAAAAGTACCTATTATGTTGTTGGTTCTGCCATTGGTCCACACCCATATCCAACTTTAGTTCGTACTTTCCAAAGTGTCATCGGTAATGAAACTAAGGAGCAATTTGCTGCTTTAAACAACGGTAAACTACCAGATGCCATCGTTGCTTGTGTTGGTGGTGGTTCTAATTCTACAGGTATGTTTTCACCATTTGAGCATGATACTTCTGTGAAATTACTAGGTGTAGAAGCCGGTGGTGATGGTATCGATACCGCATACCATTCTGCTACCTTAACTGCTGGGAGACCAGGTGTTTTCCATGGTGTGAAAACATATGTTTTGCAAGATGAAGATGGTCAGGTCCACGATACTCATTCTGTTTCTGCTGGTTTGGATTACCCAGGTGTTGGCCCAGAGCTTGCCTTCTGGAAATCTACCGGTCGTGCTCAATTTGTTGCTGCCACTGATGCGCAAGCATTGGAAGGGTTCAAACTATTGTCGCAATTGGAAGGTATCATTCCAGCATTGGAATCTTCTCATGCTGTTTACGGTGCTGTAGAATTGGCCAAGACAATGAAACCAGATCAACATCTAATCATTAACATCTCAGGTAGAGGTGATAAAGATGTACAAAGTGTGGCAGAAGTTTTACCTAAGTTGGGTCCAAAGATCGGTTGGGATCTAAGATTTGAAAGTGATCCTTCAGCTTAATTTCTTTTGTAACGATAATGAACGATGATAAATATACTTATAAAATATAGTCTTGAAGATGAAATCTTTATCATACAATTAAATAAATAATAATATTATATATATAGATATTAGTTGTTGCTCGTCCTCTATGTACATCTCTTAGTATTATAGTGGAAAGTTGAAGCGGAGAAATATTTTACATAAAAAAAATTCGATGCTCTTTACTGAAACTTATAAACAACAGCAATAATAGAAGGTAAGAAAGCTCTCTTTATTTAAACCATCCGGGTTAGTAGGGATATTGAAGGATGGAAGAAAGTCAATTACCTAGGAAGCGACTATTTGGTGCGCAACTGGGTACTGGTGTAGAAAGTCCAAGTATTTATCTACCGTCAACCTCAAATACAAAATCAGAGGGCTTTACCGAAAGAAAATCATGGCTTAATGCTCAGACTGATGCTTTTCCAAATGGATTTCTAGATTTAGATGTAGTAACAGAAATAATACCAGTTAATGGCGCTGATTCTAGTACGAACTGCGAATCAGACATTCCATATGGCAAAGTTGATAGCAATACTGAAAATCCAGAATACCAAGAGGAAAACGAGGAGTTTTGGGAAGATATTTTATCTTCTAAATTTAGCTGGAATCCTTTGGTTGCCAAGATCTCGTCCAGTTTCAAATTATTTCCGGACGTTGAAATGAAGACAGATCATTCATATGATGTCAGACAAACAACACCATTGTCAAGTTACCCATTTGTCCCAAAGAATGTTCTCAAGAAGATTGAACACAATAATAACTCGATGGAAGAATTGAAAGAGAAGAAGCTAAAGTCGAAAAAGATAACTGCATTTGATCCTACAATTGGTGATCTTCTTGTATCAGGGCATCTTCAAACAACCATTAATCTGAGGAATGGAGAAGACGAATTTCCAATTATTGCATATTCCCTAGGAGCATTATCATCTATTCTTTGCATTTCAATTCTCAATGATGAACAACCGAGTCAGACAAATATTAAGATTGATCTTCGATCTCCCATTAAATTGATTAAACTTCCTAAATTGGCAAAGGAAATGGGGAGATTTTCTGATTATATAGGCGTGATAACGACAAACTCACTGCATATTTTGAAGATTCATAACGCATCTACAGAAGAACTCGGAATTATATACACTTTATATGATCCTTTGCCTTTTAATAGATTTAGTGATTTCCCCTTTACGGATATGACATTTAACCCTTGGAATATGCAAGAATTTGGTGTTATTGATGTAAAAGGTAACTGGGGTATTGGTTATATTCCAAGAATAAACAAAAATGAAAAGAGCAAGGAACTCAGATTGCGCAATGATATCGGGGGCACTGTGTTTGATGCTGAGGAACTTTCTAACTGGAAACGCATTGAGTGGTCGAATAATTATACAAAGTTATTGCTATTTTCACGATCAAAAGCGGTTGAAGTGGATTTCAGAAATAATTGGCAATTGGATATGATCGAGGCTAAATCATGGTCGCAAATAAGAGACTATCGAAAAATCAATGATATATTTGGATTTTTACTTACGTCAAAGGAAATTGTTGTATTGAATACCAAGTATGATAAAAGAAATGTGGTCAGGGAACTATCATGGAAACATGATCTTGACCCCAATGATTCTACTCTACGACTGTTCGTTCAAATAATCCAGATGAATGAAAGCACACTGTATATGAATTATATCACATCAAAGAGGCATAATCGAATATTCTGCCATGCATTTTACTATACTACTGACAGTGAGTTGATTCAGTCAGTTGGTGCTTCTTCTCTGATTCATATATCAAGCCATTTTAAAGGCATCGAGGCTATAGTGTTCCCTGAACCTTTTCGAAAATATATAGATGCTAATAATGAAGATAATATGCCCACCCAGAAAAATTTCCCACTTTCAACAGCATTTATACGAACATCCGAAACGTCTAAAATATTTACTTTGCAAATAGGTAAGAAGAATACAGTTGATAGACCAAAAATTAAGAGTACAGCGAGCAAAGTAGTAGATAATATATCCCTATCTTTCCCATCCTCAGAAATTGTGGCATTTATCCAAGATGTGATGTCATTTCCAAACAGGCGTCAAACAACGACTTCCAGTGGAACAAAGGACGAAGATGTATTTCAAGATTACGGTTATCATCTTTCGCACGTCATGAATGAGTTTTTAACTACATGGGTTGATATTACAAATAAAAATGGCACCATCAATCTTTGTCCATCAATCAAAGATTTGACAGATATTCCTGAAAAATTCAGAGACCTTTTAGAGTTTGAATCATTCTTAGAACAGTTTATTGAATATTATACCGAACAAAACGTTGCATTTGCTAATGTGAAAAAGGTATTCAAAATGCTAATTAAAGAAAATATTGATAATTTTGACATGGCATATAATAAGTTGTTGCAATGCTGGGATATTGTGTCTGACAATTCGGAGATTTTAACTAAAGATATTATAACAAGTATAATTTGGAGTATTCTGCGATTTACAATAGTTCCCCATTATAATGCGTTAGAGACAGCCATTTACGATTCCCTGAGTAAACCTTATAAAGAAATCCTTGATCAATGGGATAATATAGCGGATCTTGAAAATGAAGATGACGATGAAATCGGAATGTTCCGCTCGACTATTCCAATGAGTAGCCAACCCCAATTTTTTCTCAACAGCCAATCACAAATTCCAACTATCAAACCATCGCAGACTAGAACATCTAATAATGGTAATATTTCACGGTCCAATATTGGAAGAATATCTAAGACTAAGACAAAACCTTCCAGTTTCCAAAGTTCGCAAAACTTGACCCAAAATTCCCAATTAAACGGATTCTCCAACACATTACCTGATACTATGACACCAGCCTTTACATTAATGCAACCTACTTCGGCGTCGACAGCTTCTTCATTTTCCATTGGGGCGTCCCAAAGAAGTGGATCTCAGAAGTCCAAGAAGAAGAAGAAAAAAGTTGAAGGGTTTGGTTAGCAGGTTAACATTACTATAATTAATAATTCATATATACTAAATATTCATACCATATCGGATTTTTTCCAAACATTTGTGATCTTAAACTTAAAGATCTAACGCATGTTGCTTACGTAATTATTACCTTTGTGCTCAGAACTCCGATTTTCTCATTATACTACTGTGGGGTCTTTCTCGAAGAGGAGAGATAAGAGAAACTGATTCAGAAACTTTGAGAATACATAAACATGAACTGTTGGCATTGTTCCATCTTGATGCTATAGATCCTTTATCAAGATTTTCTTTTATGGTTTGAAAATGTTCAGCAATTCCAATTTATTTCCATATTTAATTGTAGCTAGTTCAAGATGTGGATCTTCTGGAAAACTGGTGTCATTGACTCAGATTTTCTAAAAGGAAAACAAGTGTGAATTGGCTGGAATTAGTGAAAGTAAATAAATAAAATGATAACATATGTGGGTATATTGTCACAACTATTGACAATCCGATGTTATTTTAAAGTAGGAAATTATTGTCACATCGGATTGTTGATAGTTCCTTTGAAAACAGAAGAACGGAAGCCATTTGCATAAAGGAACAATTATAACACAAATAAAGATATTAACTCTCCTATAAGCGGTTATTTGTGGTGGGGTAGTAAGAAATGATATCATAACAAGGTTAAAATAATGTATATCAAGTTCAATTCCTGTTTTGTTCGTGAGTAAGTTGTTCCCTTATGTATGAAGTTATTGACCTGGTCTTAGTGTCATTCGTGCATTGAATTGAGTAAATAAAGCTATTAATTATTTAGTTATTCAGATATCCTCAGAATAAGGTTGTTTTCTTTTTAGAAATCTTTTGTATATAGAACTATTTTCAAGTTGAAACAAGACAGTTCCCTAAATAAGCAATTAATACCAAACCTTCAGTGATACCTTTTATAAAAAATGGTGATATTACAATGTTCGCTATCTTCTCAAAATTAATTTGTTTAATGTACATGTGTAAACTATACGAATACTTAATGCTAATATACCACTTTTTAACGTTCTTTCAAAGCCTTATTCCTTTTTTCTCTCTTTCTCATTCTTTCAACCTTCTTTGCATGCATCTTAGCAGCTAATCTTTCATAACGTTCTTTCTCTTCTTGTTTCTCTCTTCTTTCTTTTAGTGCTTCAATCTTCTTTTTACGTTCTTCCTCCTTTTCATTCTTTAAGCTGTTAATTCTTTCTTTAAATTGTTTATCTTCTAATCTTTTCTGTTTTTTTAATTCCCATGACGTTAGTCTCTTATTCTTAACCACTCTACTTTTGGCTCTAAATGGCTGTTTTTCAACTTTCCAAGATCTTCCACTAACTGTGGCACCTCTTACTTTGGACACCTCAGCTTCCACTAGTTCACCAATATTAGACATGATTATATAACTTGCTAGCTTTATTTCACAAGGACAGCAGAAACGATTTCTGATAATCAATACATAACATTACTGAAGTTGGGAAACTTTTCAAAGCTCATTGCATATTTTTTTTCACCGATGGCGGGTAATAATCAAAACTCATATTTTAGCGTATCCCATATTGTGCATTGGTATATCAAAATAAGTGAAATCAAGGCAAATGAATATTAAAGATCATTCGCTTTGAGATTTTAATATATCTTCAAGAATTTAGTGGGACCTTTTTGTACCATATCTTGTTGGCGCAAAGGAAGGAAGAAAAAAAAACGATAACGGCATGCTGCTACGAATAGCCTTAAGGAATAGTAGTCCACGAAATACTTTGTTGTATCTGCATGTTGGGAGAAGATCACTGATAGTCCCTAGTTCTACCATTAAGAGGCGAAGGAGGAGGATTAGAAACGTTACTTTGAAGGATTTTCAGGTGGATGATGTGATGAAGTTAAAAGATCCCGCACAGCTGGAGTTGAAGATCAAGCAGATTCAGGAATATACCAGACGCTTAAGTGAAAAACTGAAGTTAAAAAACTACGGTGAAAATGATTTATTTGATTCTAGTATAAGTAAGCATGCAGACGAAATATTTCAACACATAATATCGAAAAACAAAGCTATTCCTACCAAATCATTTCCATCCTTGAGTTCAAAAGATGATGCGTCTCTTGATTTGTCCAGTTTAATCCATGAAACATCAAATGCTCAACTAGAAGAACTATTGCCACTCAAAATCAAGCAGAGGATTGACGATGATAATTTGGTTATGTCAGCTTTATTTCAAAAAGATAATCAAAATTGGAATTTAATCATATCTAGATTGTATGCCTCTAAGGAAAAATTGAACAACATTCCTAAATCAATAATTAGCATTGAATTTCTTCCCAAGGTGACACATCTATCATTAGAGTCCATCGAAATGTTAGATCAAATGTTATTGGAATCGTGTAGAGATAAGCCAGAAACTTTTAACTGGCACATGTATCAATATCTGTTCAGTAATCTGACTAATCTAAATCCTCCCAGGGACAATCTGTCTTCCAATTTTGACGACCCAGTAATAACAAAAATGAAACAACTAATGAAGAGGTTTGATAAATATTTAATGCCCCAGGGATTGAAAATGAACAATTATTTTTTAAATTACTGCATAAACTACATAAAAAAATTGAAAAACTTCAAAGAAATGAATTATATCCTGACCAAATTTAAACGTGACTATGATGTGACACCAAATAAAGTCAATTATACCACTTTGATACAATTTTATAGAGACTTAAATTTACCTGAGCAAGCATGGAATATTTTTTCCACTATGAAGTTTTTATCTCAGGAACATTCTCCCGATATCATTACGTACAATAAGATGCTACAAATATGTGTATTAGAAAAGGATTACTCTAGAGCTATTGATTTGTTCCATGAAATATCAGATAAGAAATTGATACCTTCGATTGATACATTAACCACATTGATTAATGTCTTGTCGATTTGTAGTAGTAATAGTATGACAAGTGATGGTAAGAAGAGCTCATTAAGATTACTAGGTTGGAAATATGTCCATGAGCTGACAAAAATAGGTGGCTGGGAAGAGAATGAGAAGATTTTAAAGGGTATGCTTTCACTTTCTGCATACGATGGTGATCTTTCGATGGCTAGAGCTTTATATTTCAAGTGCATTATGAAACGCTATTTGAAATGGAGGGTAAAGCTTGGAACCAACAATATCAATGATAAGGAAGTTTGGGGTAAAATTTTACAAGCAAGCCTCTTGAATAGACTCTTCGTTGCATATTCTAAATTTAATCCTAATAAACTATCGCTAATGTTTAGCTTTGAAGAAGGTATTGAATTAAGAAGAAATGTTTTAAATAGTGTAGATTATTCCGGAAGGTCTAGTGAGGGAAATATGATTATTCCCTTACTACCCATCATAAATTTAACACATCCGGATCAGATTCTTGCAGAATCCAATGCCTTATGGCGGTTTAATCTAGAATTTGGTGGGGTCACAAACGGCTTGAGTGATGGTTCATTGGATAACTTGAGTACTATCAATTTAAAAAATATATTGCAATCGAGTAAAGACATGTCAGATTTCAAAAGGCGTTTACTTTTGTTCATTGCAAATTGGAAGAAGTTAATTAATCAAGATGTTTTGAATCCAATTTGTATTGGGTCTTATTTAACTATTGCTTTAAGGCTAGGGATTAAAGATGAATTTTTAGCTAGACTAAATTCATTCACGTTCCAGGAAAATGATTTTAATTCTCAGGTGGAAAAATTCTATCAATCCTACTCTTTGCTGCCAATAGAAGATGATCTTGCAGTTCTCTCAAAAATAGATAGTAGTAAAGATGTTGGACTGGGCAGCTATTCGAAGGATACAAGTGAAACTCTGCTGAAGTATATCTCTTCTTTGAGGTATAAGATGTTGGCTACTGGTATGATTTATGAATTACAGATGAAATTTGCCACTATGACAGGTGATGTCACCTTAGCCACTAAGACATGGAAAGACAGAGGCGTTTTCAGAAAGACGATATACTTCAATATGCTGGAAAAGAAGGAACGAGTCAGTTCAGATACTGAGTTTGCTAGATTAATGGTTGAATTTTTCATTAGTCAAGGTAAATGTATTGATGCGATGTCTATTATCATGTCTTCGCAAAGGCATATTATATGGAGATATTCTATGGTAAAATCTCTTCATCATAAACTGCTTGAGATGGATGATCATAAAAATATAAAGAAACTATTAGAAATCGTTAATAAAAAATCTAAAGTTGGTATCCTCGATGAGCAATTACATGAACTTTCATTATGAACATATGAGAAGGTGATAAAAATGGCATACTTTTTTGAATATATATAATCAATAGATACTTGTAAATAATAATAATAAATACTATTCTCAAAAATCTGTCATACTACTGATATCGCTACGGTTATTTATTGAATCAGTACTGCCACTTTCCTTATCTCTCTCTAGAGTTAAATAATCCGATTGAGCAGTTTTGGAATCTAGTTGTTGTTGTAGCTTGTCTACTTCAACACGTAATTTATCCACTTCATTCTTAAATCCCTTACCATAATAGTCAACATAGTAAGTAGCACCATTATGTGCAGCAGTCAAAAATATGCATAGTAAAAACATTGAAGAAGCAATCTTGCTACGAAGCCAAATGCCACATAGGAGCATTGTAAATAATTGGTACAAATATTGTAATAATGTGTAAATAATCATGGGCCATGGAGATGGTAAATTTACAGCCCAAAAATTTTTAAATTGATGAGTAGTTAAATATTCAAAACTAGTCATTCTTTGGCCTGACTTAATCTTAGATGATTTTCTCATTGTGATAAAATAATGATACAATATCTGCCATATTAAATAGTATAATGAAGTCCATAGTATGTTTGTCTTGATATCCATTGAATTTTTGGCAGTGGATGCCCCCGGGAACCTTTCCAATTTATATTCTTCAGGCAAATCATGAAATAAGACATACATTGTTGTTGGTGGCATGATATGTATGAAGCATGATGTAGTTTTATCGATAGAATGCAATACTAGTGAGTTCCTCCATGCGATCACAGCGAATGCTAGGGAACCGAAAGTAAATGCAAAACATGATTGGAAAAGGTTTACTGAGCCTGGGAATTGCCATATAAACAATAAGCACAGGAAATTGACAAAATAGCACAAATCTGCCATATAATAATGACTGTTTATTTTATAGTATGTGTAAAATCGTATCGGCATTAAGATGCACAAGAGTACCGTGTAATAAAGATGAAACCACTCTGGGAATTTCCCCATGACAAATCCAATAAAGAATAAATTGAACAATGTAAAGGGATAAAAAGCTTTCTCCAGTTTGGAGCTATTCTTGAAAAAGATAGAATCCAAAGGTTTGTCCAATCTCTTGATCCTAGTCATTATTTTCATTTTCCACTCGTCAAATTTCTGTACCCTTTCCTTCTCATTTAATACTTGGAAGTTATTTTTCCTACTTCTTAATTTATTCTTGAGTTTAGTCGCATTGGGAATATATTGTTGTCCCTGGTAATAGCTTGCTGTCACTTTTGAAGCGATAGGATCTAGCAGCTCCAAGATGCTCGAGAGGGATATCCTAAAATCTTCTTTAATGTTTGAATCAGTTTCTATCATCACGTTGTGATATCTTATGTGGCTAAGATCATTCCAGATAAAACCAAAAGATGTGTTATTCTTTTATTCACCTATTTCAAATTTAAGGGTTTTCGGTCTTCGCTTATTATCGGTTCTTTTTGACTGCCTGTAACATCCAGACACCATTTCAAACCTCAAGACATTTTACCATTTCTTAATTTTTCATAATTTTCGCTTCAGGAAGCAGAAATACAAACGCAAAAAGAGGCGGATTCTGTCCGCTTCCCTCTGTAAGAAATACGCCTGCGCTCTGCCTAAGCGTCCTCAGCAGGTTCTGTTTCTTCCACTACTGTTAGGCTCAGCGTTGCATGGGATGGAAATCCCTTTCTCATCAGCATTAGAGTAATACCGAAAGTGAAGAAATTCCTATTTACGTGATATTATATGTAAACATTAAACAAGCTCTAATACGAAAGAGAGATCCAACAACGAACTCGAGAGGTATGTCCCATCATATAATGGAATTAATGGAGATCTAATTCAACAATGGAATCATGTGAAGGATGTGTCAAAGGAATGATTAGTCAGTTATTTTGATGATAGTTAAATGAAAAATACTGGAAAAACATTTAAATTGAAATGCTTTGAAAATGAAAATAAGAATATCAATAATCATAGGAAATAATAAGACCTTTGTGATTGAAATGTTAAGAAATTATGGTAGTCAGTTCATACAGTGCAATCGAGAGACATGTATAGAGAGAAAGAATACATTAATAGTTTCCTTAATCACTTTCCATATTGTTGCAGTCTATCTATAGATAATGTTTCAAAAGAATAATTTTTACTAACAGGTTAGTTTAATATCTTCAAAATAGTAATACGAAATGAAGGTTGAAATCGATTCCTTTTCCGGTGCTAAGATCTACCCAGGTAGAGGTACTTTATTTGTCCGTGGTGACTCCAAGATCTTCAGATTCCAAAACTCTAAGTCTGCTTCTTTGTTCCACCAAAGAAAGAACCCAAGAAGAATTGCTTGGACTGTCTTATATAGAAGACACCACAAGAAGGGTATCACTGAAGAAGTCTCTAAGAAGAGAACTAGAAAGGCTGTTAAGGCTCAAAGGCCAATTGTTGGTGCCTCTTTGGAATTGATCAAAGAAAGAAGATCTGTTAAGCCAGAAGTTAGAAAGGCTTCCAGAGAAGAGAAGAAGAAGGCTGATAAGGAAAAGAAGAAGGCTGACAAAGCTTCCAGAAAGGCTGAAAAAGCTAAATTAGCTGCTGCTGGTGGTGCTAAGGTCTCCAAGCAACAAGCTAAGGGTGCTTTCCAAAAGGTTGCTGCTACATCCCGTTAAGATAAATAAAGATATTGTATTTTCCTTTAATTTCTATATTGTATATCTTTCATTACTCAACGTTTAAAATAAAATAAAAAAACAAAACAGATACTTACCATAAAAGACATTGCATTGGTCGTTGAAAAAACAGGAAAGGCCTTCTGTGGATGTATCTAGATATATATGGCTATATATCTTGAATATTAGATAACATAAGAGATTCGCATTCGCTTCGGGGTGAAATGATCTGAGATCTACTACTGGCTGAAATATGTAGGTAGGCATTTAATAAACAATTGAAAAGAGGCAGGCAATACGACTCTGTTCGATAATTAACTATTGCTAATAACTAAGAAACATAGCTAAATTAAATTAAATGTTTTATAACACATTGAACATGTTACGCTTTCCTTCTGTTGCCACATTGACGAGAAATGTGACTAGATCAAGGCCTACCCTAATGAGACAAACGAGGACTTTTGCACAGCAACAATCAAAACAAATACCGAATAAGAAGGGCATTAAGGCTTTAATGTCGCAATATGGTTCCACTGCATTAGGTGTATATATTGCCATCACTTTGATTGATCTACCACTTTGTTTCCTTTTGGTGCACTCACTAGGTAAGGATACCATTCAGGAGTATAAGGATAAAATCAAAAATAAAATAGGGTGGCATTCCAAAGATGATGTTGATGCTGCTATTGAAGAAAGTACACGAGATGGCAAGGTCTCTGAGACTGCTTCCAGCTGGGATAAGATTAAGAAGAGTCCCTTACTAACCGAATTTTTGATCGCCTACGGTATACACAAGAGTTTAATCATAGTTAGAGTTCCTTTAACTGCTGCAATAACACCATTTACTGTTAGATTATTAAAAAGTTGGGGATTTAACATCGGTACTCGAAATAAAATGTTCACAACCATGGGCCAAAATTCTAAACTAAGGTTCAAGACGAAGAATCCCAATGATTTTATCAAACCTGATGTGTCTAATACTAGTCAAATTCGCAAGATTACAGATACTAAAGGACATAGATGGTTCAATGGGCTCATGTGATAGGTTCAAATGGCAGTAGAACACGTAAATAGCATATATATCATGATGGTTTTCTACTAAAATATAGAATTTATAATAAAATAGACTATATAAATAAAAAAATTAATCCAGAATATTGATCATACAAAATACAGTGTGACTTGCTCTTTTTGCTCTTCTGAGAGACTTTATAATCATCATCTAATACCGGCTAATCTTTGGGTATTCATATGAATCTTGATATCAAGACTATCGGTATCTTCCTCAATTCTGCCAATACGCTTCTGTTGGGATTCTAATTCTTGACCTGTAGATATAGCCAATCTCTTTAGTCTACCACTAATCTGTTGAATTTGATGTAAATTTCTATCAATTTCTACTTCCATCTCATCATCTTCCTCATCATTCTCAAATTGATATCTCTTGGATGCCTCAAGAACATTTTGCCTCTGATACTTTTCACGTAGTTCAGACCCCATATTTAGAGATGGGTCTCCATTTCCATTCAAAGCCCCTTCAATTCTTTGTGTTGAATTGTATAACTGTCTGTTTGTTTCTTCGAACATTATCTTTTCTTCTATTTTACGGTTTTTCAATTGTTCTTCACGCTCACGGGCTCTCCTTTTTGAATTGAATGGGTTACTTACGTGGACAGCTAATAGACTTCTATTTAGCTTTTTTAGCTCTTTCACTTTATCATCTGCCACCACATTTTGAACCTTCATTAAATCTAGGTTTCTTTCAACATTATTCAATTTCTCACTTTGATGACCGAGCATACCCAAAGTATTCATTCCTGCCAGTTCAGCATCTTGTGCCATTTTCAATGTGTTCTTAGTAGAAGCCAGGGAACTTTGTTTAGTGAATTTAATTTGCTGTTTAATTTCATCTACTTCTTCGTCTTCTTCTTGTTGTTGTTGTAGTTTCTGCTCATTTTCAATTTCTTCAAACGTTTTATAACCTCTAGATGAGCCGCCACCATCACGGTAACCACTGTAAGACTGATCATGTTCTTCCTCTTCTTGCATTAAGGCTTGCTGATTCCAATCATAATCAAGATTATTTGGCTGATCATCCGATATTGTTTCATTTAAATCTATACCATTATCGTCAGTTACTGCTTTAGTGGTCAAAGTGTCAGTATCAGGCAAATACTTTTGTTCGAATTCGAATTCAGCTCTCATAGTGGATTTGTCATCATCAGCATTTGTATTGTCAAATTCAGCTACATTCAGATCAGACATATTTGTTTGTTTTATCAAATTGTTCGATTCGCTTGCATTCATATTACCGTATGGGTTCAAACGATCTTGTTGTCTTTGTGATAATTTATTCATTGTTACCCCTCCAACCGTATACTGGTCTGCTCCCAGTGACGCATATGGATTAGAACCGGCTGTCGACCTTGGTGCCGGAGTTGATGGTTTAGACGAATATTGATAAGGAGAGTTAGACATCGGCGTTGATGTTGCTGAATGAGTATTTTCATATGGATTACGTTGAATTGAAGCTTGGGACGGTTGATTTCTATATTTCTGAGATCTTACCCCATATGGATTAGTATTTTCATCTCTTGTTGCATTTAAATTCATTGAGGAAGAATCATCGGAACTACCACCAAGCATTTCATTCTTGGAAAGATTAAGATCCATAGATTCAGTATCATAATTCATTTGTTGTCGTGTGCTAGATTTTGAGGGTGAACCCGTTCTAAAATTATCATATATGTTATTTCTTGCTGAATTTATATCAGCTGAGTATGGATCTGCAGGCGGTGCAGAATTCGCTACCTGTCTATTTATTGATGTCTTGCTTGATGAGGCATTGTAATTATTATAATTATCATGGTACGGGTTGACATTTCTCCTTGTTGAGCTATTCTGATATGGATTTTGTTTTCTAGTTCCGCTGTTGCCGTTCTGAATGCTATTAAATTGAGCATATGGATCATACGAACCATAAGAAGTTGGGTCCGTTCTTGCAGAATAAGGATCATCTGATGATGCACCATATGGATCATTGCTTGCCAATGGTGTCGCATTTAAATCTACTTCAGAGGCCATGGGATTCACCTTTGCTCTGTTTAAATCATCATCATTGGTGTAATCATCTTGATTTGGATCATGTAATTGTGGTTCATAGCCGGGTGGCGCATAAACTTTGCTTTGGTTCCTATCTCTTGCAAAATTCCCATATGCAGCAAATTTCTCTTTTTTCTTCTTGTTTGGATTCCTTGTAGTATATCCTAATTCATTTAAGGTTTCCCTATTTTGATCAGGAGTTTCTTCTTCTGGAGGCTTTAACCTGAAGAATTTCTTTATACCCATTTTCTTACTATCTATCCTATTTATTGAGAGAGGGTCTTCTTTTCCTTGTAGCAATATTCTTTGTAGCAGATATCCACACTTTAGAGATAGAAAATACACTAGCAAAAATTTTGGATGGATTGAACCACTCTTGTCAGATCAACTTATTATCATGAACTATTATCAATATTTTATTCTCCTAAATGTTTCGATATTCCAGTAAACCGCCAACTCGTTCCTTTTTGCGGAGGCCCGCTATAGAAAAAATGGTTGCTAAGAGATTCGAACTCTTGCATCTTACGATACCTGAGTATTCCTGTGGTGTTCCACAGTCAAGATAAATCTTGAATCAGGCGCCTTAGACCGCTCGGCCAAACAACCATGTAATTTACGACAACTGTAATAGAGTGGATGAGTGAGTAAGGGTTGTTGAAGTGGTTCTCTATTATCCTGATGGATAGTTTTCTTGCGTTCTATTTCGTCTGTCCCTCTTTTAATGGAACGTATATATCTATTATGTAACGTCGACTTCGTCGACTTATATATGCTTTCAAGTTCAAGCGGGTAATCGCTGATTGACTAATCGTCCATGAGATT
>JAJLTG010000064.1:9823-57654 GCA_030568095.1 Naumovozyma baii
ACTGGATATGTAAACAACGATGAGACATGATGTTATTACTTTACTCAATTTGGTAAACGATGAAACATGATGTTATTAATTTACTTAATTTGGCAAACGATGACATGTAGTTTTACAAATTCTAATCCAATATCCTAATGGGTATAAATAGACCAATAACTCGAGGTACCGTTTCTTGCTTTCCCTGTTGTTATTTTATAATATATATTTTTTTATTATAGTTTATTTTTTAATAGAACGAACTCTTTTACATATATTACGAGGGAGATATTACCTGCTTAACTTACACATAAACAGACAGATAATTATTCAAAATGGACTCATACTACTCCAAAACAACAGGGAACGTAAGAATCGATGCTTCTGAGCGTATAGAACAGAAGATAGAATAAGATAAGTAATAAGCTATTCAAATTAGATATTCCAATAAGAGATTAATAATACTACACTAGCAATATAACTACATATTGCTGTCAAATTACGCTGTATTATATCTCATCTTCTTCCCTTATTACAAGTCGCTTCTACCCAGACTTATCCCGATTCAAGGTTTCCAATACAACAGTTTTGCAAAGTATAATATTCTTGATAGTAAAATACTTAAATTCCAACAGTTAAAATTAGAGTGAAATATATTGTTGTAATTCTAGAACTAATAATTAAAGCAAACACCAAAATAATAAAAGAGAAATGAAAATAAAATATAATTTCAATCCATCGTTATCCTCTTATGTTCTTAAAATCTTCCAAGATGTTAGTATCATTCAACTCGATTCTTCACTGACTGGATATAATTCCTTCACCTGGGTTCCTGTAATTGAACTTGGTTTCTTAAAAACTCGATGATTTATGCTTAATTTATTCTTCTACAAGCATCGCAATATTCTGAAGCATTTAAAACTTCCATGCGATAATTTATCGTGGTCATGACTAATCGAAATGCTCGAGAGACTCATTCAACTTAATTAAACATAGCATATGGCTAGCCAGGACTTAGGCGTATCTCCTCCGAGCAACTAGAAGCTTTCAAACATGAAACAACATTCATTAGGCATTAATTATTTTTGACTTTTTTCTTGAAAGTTGACTCTATTCTTATCTAATCAACTACATGGTTAAAATTCAGCTGAACCGATTAAGATATTTTACAAGATTGAAAGATGGTGCCAAGTGAAGCAAAATTTTAAGAAGCCTATTCGTTAAAATTTGCTAAATACTCTTAATGCTGAATATATTAGTAGGTCAATATTGTGTGACTTGTATAATGCGATATGATTATAGAAACTATTCTAGGTGAAAGGACAAGTTCTTGGAAATTTTTATAATTCTATATATTCTTCTTGATATTCTTCCTTGCTAGAAGGGGAAAGAAAAAAGTTGTATTCTTCATCATACTTGTTGGTATAGGGGAAATAAATATCAGTATCTTATTTACGCAATGAGATTTCCAACGTATTGCCGCATAACTGCCGTGACTACTCTATAAGGACGGTTAATATCATTACATCATTTGTACTAAGATGAAAAGTTCTTAAAGAGCTTGGCTTATTAAAAGAATTTATTGTGAAAAGCTATTATGCAATTTAAAGAGATTCAGCTGGCAGATACCTAAAAAAGTTTCAACATTGAATCCAAAAACTTAAGGATATAAAGGACCCATGTTATTCTATAATTATTCGGTACCTTTCTTTATCAATTTTATTTTGTTATACTTGATAGAAACCCAAGTAGAAGTTATACACATAGCTCCTAATTAACCTATATGAGCTATCAAAAGTACTAACATAATGATCTCCATACTTATTATGGCAACTATAGATTAGTTACACTGTTGTTACGGCGATTGTAAAACAAAAGCAAAGAAAAATGGGTGTAACGAAGTTATATGAGGAACAGATCAAGTAGAAAAGTCCCGACATATAAATAACAAGGTACTTTGAGGATTGTAGGATCGAAAATAGAGAAAATCACTTTATTTGGAAATAAGCAATTTTTAAGGAAGTCAGCGAGGATTTAATATAATAAATTATTAAGAAGCATGAATAATACACGATCTGAATTATCTTGAATCAACTGATGCTATGGAAGGACAATACAATTATCTAGGTAACCTTGTTACATTATTTTTAATAAAGTTATAGTATCTCGATCACTACTTCCATACGCGTTATTTTACCGCTATAAGTATATTGTATTGAGAAAAGTAGTATGTTTTTTCATACAATTTTTGGCGTTCTTTAGATATGAATTCAATAATATCCAAAAAAACTCTGCCAAGAATACACACATGCAATTACTTTCTCCTGATGTCATCGATAAATTTTGAAGCATTATCGTAAAGGGAAAGGATACTAAGGATATTTCTTAGCTGTTTCAATCCCCTAGTCGGGGGATCCCATTCTTGATATTTACTCCAAATTTGTTCAAGTCTTTTTGTAGCTTCAATATTGTTTCTATTGAACATGCAATCATCTGGATATGTCTGCTTCCAATTGCTACAATCTAAAGTGATTGAGAAATCGATATGTTCAATGCAATCTTGTCTTGGTAAACTTCGTAATTGAATGAACTTAGACACTGCTTCATGAAATCTCCAAACTAGATCGTACTGGTTTACTGTGCTCAATATACTGGAAGGTGACAGAGTATCAGCTAAGAGTTGTAACTTCTGTTTTAGTAATGGTGTTTTAGTTAATGTCGTATTTCTAATGAATGTTCTATAGACAGAGTCGTCATCATAAATTTCATCATAAACTTGTATAAGATCTGGATATTTCAAGCTTTCATAATATGCATATTCTATGAATTTGTGTACGGAGGCTAGATTTTCAGGGAGTTGATCTGTATTATTTTCTACCACAGGAATAGTGCTCCATTTATCATCCATTTCTTGAATCCAAGTTTTTAGATCATTTTGCTTATGTTTTCTCATTGTTGGTGATATGGTATTTTCATTAAATGACCTAGATATGAAGAATGGGCTTATTAATCTTAGCAAAGGAATAAACTCTATTTTACCCAGATTCTGTGTCAATAGTAAACTATTCATCAAAGCTATTTCAAATAAGCGTTCCTCTGGCACTCTTATTTCTGATTCAAAGTTTGGAGACTTCATGTGGACATCAGGTATATCTAACTTGATGGGTCTTTTTATGTCGATACCAAGATATTTTCCGTCGCACCAAAGGTTCCTCAAAATCTTTGGGTGTTTATAATCTATCGCTAATTTTTCTGTCGTCGTCATGAAATTATCATATAATTTACCGAATAAGGTTAATCGAAAAGAATCCCAATTCAATAACAACCAGCTTAGATTGTCCTGGACAGATTTAGATTCCTCGGAATTCAAGTTTTGAAAATTCTTTAATTTGCCGAGTATCTCTTGATCATTTTTATTTACTCCTTGAAATAGAAGTCTTTCTCTATTTTGTTGAATTTTATTGTTTTCCTCTTCTGTGCTAGAGTTAAAATCGGTGCTGTGATCCCAAAATCGATAACCTTCTAGGCATGATTCTATTGCAAGCAAACCAATGTTCGCTTCACTTTTAATTTCAAATTTTGTTTGATTCTCAAGAATATGCCTAATAAAGGCAATTAGCAATGGTACACTATGATAGACTCCAATAAGAAAAATATCGTCTACGTCTTTAAAAAGTTGTTTCCAATGACTAATTAACTCTTGGCATTCTTTTTCAACGGCTTGTATGTCTAACTTATATAATGGGCATTCAAAAGACAATGATTTAATCTCTAGTGGATCTTCGTGCTTCAATGACTGCGCTAGCTTCTTGGATAGATAGTGAGATGTACGCTGCTCACCAATAGAAGACTTTTCATATTTTTCAGGGAGCCAACCTACCATAGATATTATCAAAATCTTTCTTCCTTTTAGCATTAATGTTGTGTTCTTCTTCAAATAAAGATGGTTTTCGGTAGAAAAATTGTAATAATCCTTTACTGCTGTTGCAAGTTTCGTTCTCAGTGGCATTTTATGGTATATCTCTGCAGGTGATTCTGATGGTAATATTATGGAGTTTTTAATATATATGTGGTATCCCGGATGTTGCTCTAGAGGGTATTTGCTCATCGGTAGGGGGCAGCTAACTGAGCCAGTTCCACAGACACTTATAACTCCACTACGCTCCGTCCATAATTCCAGATCTTTTGGATTTAGATCAGTTAAGTCTTCAAACCAGCACCAAGTGTGCGAGCGTTGTTTTATACATTCAATAGACTCATTTTCCAAGTAGGATATTTGTTCAATATTTAGTTGAGAATACCTTGCATTCGAATTTATCATCAACCTTTCTCTATCATTCTCCTTGTTCCTATAGTTAGATATCTTGTTCCAAACTCCATGATACCATCTCTGCTGTGGTGTAGCATCATTATCAACTTCTGCCTCTATAGATGGTTCTTCCTGAGTCACTGGAGGTGGAGCAGACCCATATGGAAACCAGGATTTCCAACCACTAGCCGGGGCAGTATCTACGGTATTATTGCTTTGCTCATTCGAACCCATAGTATAGTGCTAGATCTGATGTGCGTGTTATACTTATACAGTGGTGATGTACTGTGTTGTTTGTGGACCATCGCCTATCTGATTTTCCACCAAGTCCTTTGAGAAATCATGTTGACAATCCGAAACTTTTAGCCTTAACAATAATCTAGCAGGAAAGGTATCTCATAACTTGGTAGTAGACAAATAAATATCACTGATGCATGATATTCTTATTGAAAGATTAAGTCAGAGAGATGTTAGGGAGTCTAGGTTCAAGGAGCTTTTTCAAGATTTCAATTCGTTAGCGTTTGAAGGAGAAGATGCCACTGATAACGACAAAAATTATTCCTTGATTATCAATCAGTTGAAAAGGGAATTGAAAGAGAAAGATGTTGAAATAGGTTCGTTGAAGGAAATCATATCAATCATGAACAAAAAGGATAATAAATTGAATGATGAATTGGTTAGTCTTAACATTGAGAATAATATCTTACAAGAAAAACTGGGGACTTTAAAGCAGGAGCATGATGAACTAGTAAAAAGGTGGCTGAACAAGGTGCAATTAGAGGTAGAAACTATGAACGCGAATCTGGATTCTGTCTAAGTCTATCGAAATGTAGTTTTCTCTCGTGAATGTTAGAAAAAACCTACTACAAAAGTTGAAAATTCAGTCTGTATTGGTAAGTTATTATAGTAAGCATAACCAATTGAAAATTGTAGCATTATGAGAAGTGATATATAATTGTTATCACGTTTCGCAGAATGGTATAAGACAATCATTTTGAGCAACTAATCGTGTTAAGCAGACTTACAGGTATGGAAGATTTCATTCAGGCAATTTAAGTATTTACAAACTTTTTATTATTCAATTGGATATTGATTTATAAACTATTTAATCCTACAAAGAATCTCACCACCAACATTATTTGCAATGGCCTCATTTATATCCATAACCGTGCCTTGTGTGCGGACTACCATTAGTTCACCTGGTTGTAATGGTTTGATCAACTTAACAGATCGTCCTGAGCATACCTTCTTCATTTCAGGTACTTTCAATGTTACTCTTGATTTTGGTTTCGACACTAATTGGCACGATCTTAGGACAGGTTTATTATCTCTATATTTCAGGCCAAGCCACAGTCTTCTGGTAGATATATTATCTGGCGTCACTTCCACCTGTTCCATATCTGGACCTTTCTTGCTCCCCTTTTGTAAAGAAGAAATGAACCCTTGTTTATAAAGAACGTATGCAAATTGTAGTTGAAGCTTTGTGTATGGTATTGAAGTCAGCGTAGTTCTCACTTGAGAGCAATTTTGTAGATGAGCACAGGTATTGGCTAGTCTATTGAGAGACATGATTCGTTATCGTTAGGGTCTGTTTTAATTTATTTCACTTGTTGATATCCTTATGGAGGTTGCTAATAATTTAATGTTCAAGAGTTCCTTAGAGTTATCGGACTCTGAAATTTCAAAAGATGATAAACTCAGAATAGCCTGGCATTTATCAGTATCTCATGAAAGGACAATTCAAAGAAACCGTATATGATGTCACATATTAGCAGTAGCAAACTATTAAATATAACACTAATGCCAGGAATAGGGACCCGGTTGATCTATAGATCTGCTGTCCCTAAACTAGCACCCTCATTTATAAGATATCGTCAATACTCAGTAATAGACCCTTCTAATGAAGCTAAGACAGGGGAGAAGGAAAAGAAAATTCAACAGGAGTACCCTGGCTTTAAAAAGATACTATTGGTAGCAATAGTAGGTACTCTCATTTTTGTCCAGACGGTCAAGACATTAGATAAAAACAAGCCAAAAACCAATTATTCTGAAGCAGGGTTTGAAAATGTTATGAATGGGCTGAGAAGGAAAAAGACACTTTATCAACCAGGTGAGATAAATATTCAATGTGTACTTGTGAGCAATACATCAGAGGCAAAGCACTTAATACCAGTTTCCAACGATGATTCTACATGCTTCCTTGAACCTAAAGCTATAGTAGATTACTACAGAGATTTGAAAGGGGATAGATATGAAGCATTACTAAAGGACCTATCTGATCAGTATGGAAATGATGATTACGCTAATCACCTGCCAATTGGGATGCAAAGTATGCTACTGGGTCGATATCTTAAAGAAGTAGTAAACTCGCCCAAGAAAGTTATAATCACTAATTTCCCTAAAGAGATACAAGATGCCATAAAATTCGAGGATGAGATATCTGTTATTTCAAAGATTTGGATACCCCAACCTCAAGAAGATACTGATCTTTGTAAATATTATAAAGCAGTTGACAAGGTGACCATAATTTGACATTCTTTTAAAAATGTACTTTTAATATGAACACTTCAAAATACAGAAAAGTATTGTTAATAATATAGTTAATAGATTAATTTTCACAAGTAGACTACATGGTAGTAAATTTAATGGTATTTTTAGTTATTTACTTTTGAAGCAAAAACATGATAGAACAACATAAAATTTATTTTTTTGGAACTAACTCATATCTAGAAGCAAAAAGTAAATAAAAAAATTAAATAACTTATATGACTATATTTTAATACCCATGATTTCCTTCTTCTTCATTTAACTATTGATCGTCCTATTTTTATTACATATGAAGGATGTGCAATTCAGGACATTATTCAAGGGTAAGGTCTCCTGCAAAAAATGCTAAATGAAAGCACGATTGATTATTCACGCAAAACTAGCAAATAAAGAAGATGGCACCGGAAATGTCTCATAAACTGACTGTCTTACCTCATTTGATAAAGTTTATACCGAATGGAGCAGCTCCTGAAGGTATCATTAAGGCTAATATATATGGATTCGACTTGGACCATACTATTATCAAACCAAAGACACTAAACACCAGGTTTAGTCAAACAGCTGATGATTGGAAATTCATGACTTTCAACGGCAAAGCCACTATCAATAGGCTCGAAGAAATAATACGAAATGACGCGGATTCACAAATAGTTTTCTTCTCGAATCAAGGTGGTGTCGTGGCTGTTCCTCCTACATCTAAAAGTTGTTTGAAATACACGAACAAGATTCAGCTTATGTTAAATGAAGTGAATAAATTGGAATTAGGGAAGAAATTAGCAAGCAGATTATGGATTTATGCCTCGCCAAAGAAACCTGCTTCTCTATTTCCGAAGAGTAAGAACGGTAAAGCAGGTAGTGGAAAGGTTACAAAACTTCCAATAGTTGTTAGGAGATCTGTAAGCAATTCCTATTTAACTCCAGAATCTTTTGTTAAAATGAGAAAACCTGAATCTGGCATGTTTGATGAGTTTATGAGAGATCTCAAGAAACACATAGATCATCCATTGGAAATAACTTGGAAATATTATTGTGGAGATGCCGCTGGAAGGCCTAAAGATTTTAGTGATTCTGATAAAGTCTTTGCTGCAAAATTAAATCTACAATTCAAATTGCCTGAAGAGGTGTTTCTGTAACCTCATATTTTTATACCAGTCTATAAAAGTTTAAAATATAGGGTAATAAATATATACTGATAACCCAACTGTTTCTAAAACGATTCTTGGACTTCACGAACGGGTAATTCCTCACAGATGTTATTCTTTGAATGACTTCTCTTTTTTTTATGATACGCAATAATGATACATATTAAAGTCATCACAATTGATACTATCGAACATAGGGAATTAACGTAAAAAGTTGTCCTGTAACAATCGACGCCCTGTTGACAAGAATCTTGCTTTAAACTAGTCTTCACTGTCATTTCATTACATAAAATAGAAATAAATATCTTCACAGTAATTAACCCACCAGTTGTTAACAACCCCCAAATGGTACTGAAGTCTCTTGAACCAAAGGAATCTGAAATAATTGAGGGAAATGAACCAAATAGTATACCGAAGGCATAACCAAAGATTGATGAGGATAACGAAATGATAGTAAAATTTGATTTTAATTTATATATATTTTCTACTACCACCTCATTATCTGCTAATGTGTATTTCCTTAGAATTTGAATCGAGCCACACAACATAAGAGATGAAGAAATTAAAATGGTCCAGATTCTTTGAGCTTTAAATTTCTTCACTAATAAATCTGATATAATACCTGCCGATATTCTTCCTAGAAACGAAAGGACAGATATTAATGATACTTGCATCGATTGTAGACTACCTGAATTAAACTTAAGTTGATCTAAAGGAGGAGAATTCACCTGTGTATCCACAATGAATCCAACTGAGAAGATATACATTTTACCAATTCCTTGTAACAAAGCGAATATAACGTAATAAGTAATAAATTTAGGTTGAATAATTGTTCTGAGCAGTGAAGACTCAGTACATGACTGCTCTGCCTTAATCTCATCAAGTTCCATCGCTGCTGCATTTGTTGGCATCCTAGTGTAGCTTGATCTTGGCCTTGGAAATGTAATAGAATCTTCAGAATATCTCAGATCTGCGGATTCACTTACAGCCTTATTGGATTGTAAGTTATCTTTACCTATATGGAATGGAGGCTGTGACCCATTCTTAGCCCCAACATCACCTGCCGACTCAGTTTGATCAATGCTTTTATACTCGCTCACATCAAAGACATCCAATGTTATTGCTCCAATAAAGATCATCGTAGAACAAACTATCATCAAAAACTTAAATATCATTTCCATATTATCTTTAAAAAGTGCGGTGCTAACAACAGAAAATATCATTCCAGATAGACCATACAGTGAAACAGGAAATGCGCCGGCAATACCTTTATATTCAGGGAAATTCACGGTGCAGCACTTTACAGAAGCATAATAACCTAAGACGGATCCAAATCCAACTAAACCCAATGCAAATTCAACTAATAAAGCACTGCTGATCCCATTTTGATAGCATATGTCAAGTATCAAGTAGGCCACTAAGGTGCACATTGTTCCAACTAAACACGAGAGTCTGGGACTCTTATCAGCCACCATACCAGCTGGCAGGCCTAAGAATGAACTACCAATATTCAAGGCCAGAGCAAAATTACTAGCATGAGAAAGTGGTAATTGACATTTATTCAGCAATTGTGGCGCATAGAAAGAATAAAAGTATGGTGTTCCCGCACCCAGAGCGACTATGTTCCCCCCTAAGAAGCAATTTAAAAACTTCCACTTATATGAAAGTTGCATTCCTTGATGACTTTAACTTGAAGCGCATATAGTTTCTTTCAATATTAAGAACACCAGGTCTTAAGTACTGTGAATGTTAGTCTATTACTAGTAATGGTAATAATAGCTAGTTGACTGAAATATTCCGAAAAATTAGGGTTTAATTTGACTTCCCTAAGAATTCCCGTGGAAGCAATCCAAATTTGTCAACTTGAATTGAAATTTGCAGCTTAAAAATTTTAAGCCCTAAGTTGGGTATATTGAATTTAACGTTTGTTCCTGTTATGTAAAGCCATTTGGGTAAGAAACGGGTAAAGACGCTGTAAGAGATATGATCACTATATGATCACCATATCTATATTTTGTCAGATAATAGAGTTTCAGTCTACCTTGAAAAAGTATAGAATAGAGCAGTAGGCTGGTATCCTATGTGATGGAGTATTGGACGAGGTATAATTCATTATTAAAGGAGATATATTGCCAGAGTGAGAATCGCACTGCCATAGAGAAAGAACTCAAGGTCCTTGTGAAATTAGCCAAACAGTCTAATGATATCCTCTTCATAGATAATGTACTGGAACTTAAAAATGTAGTCAAATCCGACTCTAGAAGGGAGAAATTTTTATGGCTTACATCTAAGATTGGATCTTTATTTTGCCCACCAATATCTGTCAATAAGGCAGCTCCAATTTCATGGAACGAAATAGATAAGTATAAGCCTCTTGTCTCACACGGTCTACAAGAAAAATTTCCCAAGAGACAACCATTACGACAAGAAGAGAATATTCCATCAGGCGAGAAAATTGAACAATGTCCATATATTACAGATTGTTCTCTAGTGGCTTCATTTATAAACATTCATAAGCAAAAAATTGACCTGGACTTTGTTAAAGAGATTTCTCCAAACGTGTACAACATAAATTTCCATTTAAATGGTGCTTCTAACAGGTTATTGACAGTAGACACCTCATCAATACCGACAGATGTCACGAATTCAGCCCAGCTTAGTCTAAAAAGTCCGATTAAGACTTATAAAATCCTAGAACTAGGTTATCTACTTCTGGTAGGCGGTTCATATCTTACTAATGGATCCAATGTAGCTATAGATACCTTCAGATTAACTGGATTTTTGCCAGAATTGCATTTTGTCAGAGACTTTTCATTTTATAAAGTTTGCAAATATTTCAATGATGGTATCTGTATGTTAGCATTGGGTACTGGGAATGAGCCTATCAACTTATTTGATTCTCTAATGAAAAATCACGACTATGCTATTGTAGGAATTGATAACGTTTCCAAACATTTAATTTTGCAAGACCCATTAAATTCGAATTTATCGATACGTATAAATGAGGATAACTTTATCAGTCACTTTCAACAACTTTATATTAATTGGGATCCAGTAAAACTATTCAGTGTCGAGAAAAAATTAAATTTCTTTTATAACAAAGAGAGAAATAATAGATTTAACTCATGCTTTAATAAACCCATATTTACAATACGAAATTCTTCTAGAAACACAGAGATGGTGTGGATCTTATTAGAGAGTCATCTACATAGTATAAACCAAGGACCTGGATCAATAGCATATCTCCAAGAACTAAAAAACCTGGGTACAGATTTGTTTTCATCCAATATGAATAAGATAAAACCCAATGGGGCCACTGATATTGGTTTGCAATTGTCAAAAATAGTGTTACCACCCAACTCGAAGAAGCATTTCTTATGCCACTCTTCTACTACAAACACATTGACAATTCATTATTATTCAAATTCGTCTTTCATTCAAATGACTAGGGAAGTTGAAGAAAAATTATTCGAATCATTACAATATGAGGTCCCAAATTCTTCTAACAAAGGTAGACCATTAGGGGCGTACGACTTCTATAAAAATCCTACTTTTGAAATTGAGTTACTATCTTCAACTTGTAGAAACACTCTTTTAAACGTAAATATTATTGCTGATAACCCAGAAGATATGATCAATATCCAGTTATTTCTTGCAAGTGATTTATCATTCAGGAAACCTATCTTATATGACAGCAGTTATGAACAGAGACAATATACTAAATTAAATGTCCCAGTAATGACCAACCAAAAGTATATATTGGTCAATTCTAGTTATTATGATCTGAAATCTAAACATTTCAATATAACCACGGGAATTTCTGACCATGAAGCAACTGTCAAGATTCAAAGAGTTTACAAAGAGTTTGATGGATTCCCATACCAAAAAAAAATCGATTTTGCGTGGGACGAAAACCACAAAAGAAAGAAAATCTATTTGAGGGTTGTACCGAAAAATAAATGTTTTGTAAGAATAGTCTGCAATGTTCAAGCACCATTATTAGCATTACGCTGTAATGTTTTCGAAGAGGATTCAGGTCAACTTTTGCATAAACAGGAACAGTTTGAAAAGATCCCACTTGGTGGGTTTACTATCAACAATCTAAATATCCTTAAAACTGATAGCATTGTTCTAATAATTGAGAAAGATGATAGCGAAACCAATGCTCAGACAAAAAATTGTCCATTTTCAGTTTTAATAGGAAGTGAAAAGAGAATTTCAATCAAAGAGTGAATTTACACTATCATCTATAAGATAACATAACAGATCTGTTCTTATTTCCTTTTTTTTTTTTTTTTTTTTTTTCATCTTCAATTAAAATATTTATACAAAATTCTGTTAATAAATAGTTTCATTATAAATCATTCCAACCGAATAACCAATTATTAATCGTGTGTAAAACACCACCATTCTTATCATGTTGCTTAGCAACATCTTCTTTGCGGCGCATGGTGGATTCTAAATGTTGGAATAAGCCACTGTTATTAGTTATAGTATTATGAACAAATAAAGATTTCCCATCCCTACTATTTAAACGATGCTGATTGCTTGTAAAAGAAAGAGGTGCCTCTGGTTTACTACTATTCTGGGCATTGGATGGTACTTTACCATCTTTTAATACCACGTTAACATATCTTTCTGTGGATGGTAGAGGATTAAATAATCTGGTTTCCTTTGTTACGTCACCCTGTATCATATTTCCATCATCATCAGCAGTAATATTTTGTGGAGAAAAACTCACTTGTGGAGTAAATGGAGTTGGTGGTAAAATATTATTCTCACCAATGTTATCACCGCCTTCAACTTTAAAAGATGCCAGTTGTTCAATTGCTGCCTTGGTATATGCTACACAACCTATCAAGGAACCTGCTTGAACAGATCCGTTTTCTTGTAATGCCAGTAATGCTCCTGCTGGAGAATCGTAGGTTATCTTTACCCAACCATCTCCTGTAAATATTGGAAATTTCTTCGCAATTTTAGGATTTGAATGGTCTCTTATAGTGGATAAATTTATACCCGATCCGCTTCTTAGTACATCAAAATCCTCCAGTATATTACCAAAATGTGAAAAATGTGTAATTATCAAGTTGGATAGAGATTCAGGATAACCAAATACTATTACTGCCGTTTCATTAGATTGAGAAACGATGTCTTCATGTTTAGTGGTCTTATTTATATTACTCGAGGTTTGTAAACCAAATATGCTATTATCTTTTTCATCTTTGTCAAATGCGTTCAAAGCAGGCATTGAATTGTTAGTCACCACAGGTGCTGTACTTGAGGTAAGTAATTTGTTATTATCATTGAATCTACTCACATCATAATTATTGCTTGAATTGATGCCCCCAAATAATGTACCCTTAGACATAGTATCGGTATCAGTTTGTGATGGTAAGATCGGTAAGGAACCAAACTCATCTTCTCTTTGCCAATCGTGTATGGAAATCATTGGTGGAGCTTCATTAGTATCTGTAAACATAATATCTGGATTCTGCAGAGCGTCAAACTGATCTGAAGGTTTCTTGGAACCGAATGATATACTGTTGAATCCAGATTGATTACTTTTACTTATTGTATTATCAGTATTTTCTGCTCTACTAGGAGACAATGAACGGCCCTTGTTCGATCTCTTGACTATACCCTGTGGTAATATTCTCTTCTTTGGGTTATTATACCATGAAATAGATTTCCCTTCTTGTGTGGTACCTTGTTGAGTTAAATTTGAAGGATATGAAGAATACGTTTGTAATTGTAATTGTTGCTGTTGCTGTTGCTGTTGTGGTTGTGGTTGCTGTTGCTGTTGCTGTTGCTGATGTTGCTGTTGCTGCAGCTGCTGATTTTGTTGTTGTTGCACCTGCTGTAAAGTAGAGCCCGGTTGTTGGATCTTTTGCAGTTGATTTACCGATTGTCCCGGAGTCAATATAGAGACATTACTGAATCGATTACTAGTTGCTGATGGTTGTTGCGCCCCAAACATTGAGCTACCTTAGGGATTTCTACTGGAACTTGGCGATGAATAGCTCACAATATTTTCTTTCTCTTGAACAAATAAAACAATTGGCTGATTGAAATAATTGAATTCAATAGAAAAATAATGGTGATAGGAAAGTCTGATGCTAAATATACTATAATTCGCTTTGATAGTCTATTTTGTATCATCGAGTTGTTCCAAATTGATATTTTTCTTAAATGTTAATTGATCATTTTCGCACCAAAAATTTTCTTGAGAAAGCGCGTCAGTACTGTCAGTGTCACGAATTAATTCAATTATTGATTTGCTAACAATTGCTGGATATAGCAAGTACTATTGAGAAACAGTGGAACGCAGAGGAAAACACATGCACAATTACATTTTTAATTTTTAATCCGTGGGAGTTCTTTGGTTACGTTCACTGAACAAAGGTAATGTTGAGGGAAGCTTTTTTCTTCTTTTTCTTACAATGCTTTACGGAATATTTGTAAATATTCATTCATGGATACACTTTTTTGTTCTTTGTTACAGAACTCAAATAATAAAATAAAATATACATGTTAGAACTAAATTCAGGATCTTCTTTTTTTGGTCAATAGATACAATAGACTATAAAAAATATTTAATTCTATTTCGGCTTAACTGCTTAATTAAGTAGAGAGTATACCAGATTCAAATATTATTTTTGTTCGCACTTCTTCATTCATTCATTAATCTTGACAACAACCTTACCTTTTGCTTTATTAGACTTTAATCTATCAATTGCTTGTTGAAATTGTTCAAATTTGTAGACAGAATCGATTGGTGGTTTATAGCTACCTAATTCAATCATTCTGGTACCTAAATCCATCCAATTCTTATTTGGTGTACAGAACAACAAGGCATAATTATACTTTCTCCATGGATTGTAAGTCCTCATTGGAGTTTTTAGTGCCACTTTTAAGTTCTCCATAGATGGTGCTGAGTATACCATTTTTGTATCACCAACTACAGTTGTGTAATAAGAGTTTTCTGATCTTGGTTTCAAAAATTTATCCATTACAGGGAAAAAATCACTATTACCAACCGAATCAAAGATTAAATCAAATTTGCCAATATTATTTTCCTTCATCAACTTTTCAACGTTTTCTGGAATTGTACCTTCTTGATTGTATGGAACTAAATAATCGAAGCCTAAGGATTTATTGTATTCTACTGAAACAGAATTACAAACGCCTACAACGGTACCCACATGTAATTGTTTCTTTGCAATTTGAATCAATGCATTAGACACAGCAGTAGAGGCACCAATAACCAAAATCCTGGATTCAGATCCTAAAGTTTGGTTACAATTAAATAGTGCTGGATACGCAGTACCGAATACCAAGGGCCAAGCAGCAGCATGAATAAATTCGTCTTTATCAGAATCCTCAGTAGTGGGAATGTGAGAAATCGCAATTTGCTTTCGAGGATTTAAAATCAAATAGTTGGATAAAGAACCTTGATCACCATATATATGATTAAATAAACCATTAACTTTATCATCAACTTGCCACTTAGGATCTACTTTGGCACCACGACGGATGATAATACCAGAGTAATCCCTAGAATATGCTTTAGGGGCTGAAGAAGTCAATCTTGGATGTGACCAATCATGAACAGCAAAATCAATTGGATTCAAAGCAGCAGCTTCAATTTTGATAACAATTTCATTGTCATTGAAACAGTGGTCCAAATTCAATTGTGTCTCTGTTATAGTGGCTGGAGTAGCGTTATTAACAAAAGTAACAGTTCTCTTTGTTACAATATGGTTAGAATCAGACATAAGGGTTAAATGTATTAGCTATCTGTTTTGTAACCGTGAACTAGTATCGAAGCTGTGCTCAAGAGTGTGTTAAAAGTCAACATCCCTTTGGGGCGACAAGTGTTGTCGCCGCCGGTGACAGAAGCAAATTCCCGTATCAGACAGAATCAAAATGGAAAAAAGCAAATAATTATATTTATCTTAGTTTCTAGTTTTTCTTCACTTAATTCTTAATTATAACCACACATATTACTCACTGTATTTTACACTCACCAATACATGTTACACATTAAATTTTTGTGATTTGCCAAAGTGTTAGCTGCATATACAGCACTGCGGCGCATCAAATTATATACATTTTCACAATTTATCCATCACAAAGGGGTCTTCATTCCTGAAGGAACTAAAAAGGTCCCCAGCAGAGTCTATTTCACAGTGAATTAGTGGTGGAATTCTTACTATACTATATTCTTTACAATGCTATTTATAAAAAAAAAATTATCTACTCAATTGTAACGACAATTTTACCCTTAGCCTTATTAGATTTCAATTTATCAATTGCCTCTTGGAATTGTTCCAATTTATATGTAGAGTCAATTGGGATAGAATATTTCCCTGAAGTTATCATTTTATTACCCAAATCAACCCAAGCTTTGTTTGATTCACAGAAAAAATATCCGAAATTGAATTTTCTCCATGGATTATAAGTTCTAATTGGGGTCTTAACATATGAAATTATTGAGCTCAACGATGGTCCGTTATACTTGAGTTTATAATCACCAGCAATAGTTAAATAATAAGAGTTGTCAGATCTTGGCTTCAAAAAAGTGTCCATCACGGGGAAGAAGTCACTGTTACCGACTGAATCAAAAATTAAATCAAATTTATCAATATTATTTTCCTTCATCAACTTTTCAACGTTTTCTGGAATTGTACCTTCTTGATTGTATGGAACTAAATAATCGAAGCCTAAGGATTTATTACGTTCCACTGAAGAGGAGTTACAAACACCAATAACCGTACCGACATTTAATTGGTTCTTTGCAATTTGAATGAATGCATTAGAAACAGTAGTCGAAGCACCAATAACCAGTATTCTTGAATCGGGACCCCATTTTTGGCCAAAACCATACAAGGCTTGATAAGCAGTAGCAAAAACCAAAGGCCAAGCAGCAGCATGGATAAATTCCTCTTTACCTTCATATTGAGTTTTTGGAATGTGACCAATTGCAGGCTGCTTTGCAGGACTCAAGATCAAATAGTTAGATAATGTACCTTGATCACCATATAGATGTTTAAACATCCCGTTTACTTTATCACCTATTTTCCATTGTGGGTCCACTTTAGTCCCACGGCGGACAATGATACCAGAGTAATCTCTTGAGTATGCCTTTGGAGACGATGAGTTGATACAAGAGTATGCAAATTCATGTACCAAGAAATCAATTGGATTCAATGCAGCTGCTTCAATGTTAACAACTATTTCATCATCTTTGAAACAATGGTCTAGGTCAAGTTGTGTTTCTGTGATGGTCGCAGCAGTTTTATTGCTAATGAAAGTGACAGTCTTTTTAGTGACGATTGTCTTTTCTTTTGACATTTTTCTGTTGTTTCTATTTGCTAGTATGATCTGGTGTTGCAGACTTAGAATCAGCTAACAGAGAAAGAAAAGAACACTACTTCTTTTTGAAACTTTTGAGATGAGCTGTTCCTTTATGTAGTTCCTTCCAAGGGCCAGTGGTAGTCTTCGTTGCCGCGGCAAGCATCTATGCCCGTGCAAGTCTCCACTTTCTGTGCATGTAATGCTAAAAAATTGTGCTAGCCGCGGGAAGCATTTAAAATCTTGCCAATACTTAAATAGGCTTACTAAAACTTTTTCTAGAAAATTATAGAATAAAAAAAAATATGGATTGTCTCATCATTATTCCATGGAGACGATTACTTTACCTTTAGCCCTACTGGATTTCAATCTGTCAATTGCCTCTTGAAATTGTTCGAAATTGAAGATGGAATCAATAGGTGGTGTGTATTCACCTTTCTCAATCATTCTTGCGGCCAATTGCATCCCCTCCTTTGTGGGTACACCATACACCTTGGCATACCTGTATCCCTTCCAAAGATTAATGGTTCTAATAGGTCCACTTAAGAACAAAGATTTCAAACTAAACGTACCGTATTTCATTGGCTCATCACCAACTACAGTCAAATAGCGAGAACCTTCATTCTTGGGTTTTAAAAATTGATCAATCACGGGGAAGAAATCACTGCTACCCACAGAATCAAAGATAAGATCAAATTTTCCAAGGTTTTCCTTTTCCATCAAGTTCTCCACATTCTTTGGAATGGAAACTCCATTATCATAAGGGACCAAATAATCAAACCCTGCAGATTTATTATATTCGATGCTGTGCGAGCTGCACACACCGACCACCGTGCCAACATGTAATATTTTTTTAGCCATTTGAACAAATGCATTGGAAACGGCAGTAGATGCGCCTATAACCAATATTCTAGAATCCGGGACCAATAATTGTCCTTGTCCAAATAGAGTCTGATATGCGGTACTAAATATAGTAGGCCATGCGGCACCATGAATAAATTCATCTCTCTTACCATGTTCAGAACTTGGAATATGAATAATACCAGCTAGCTTATCTGGATTGAAAACCAAATAATTAGACAAAGAACCTTGATCACCGAAAAAGTGAAAGAAACTACCATTAATTCGGTCACCGACCTGCCAGATTGGATTCACTTTAGTACCTCGACGCACAATTATCCCTGCAAAATCCTCACCATACGCCTTGGGAGATGATGATACAAAATGGGAATTAGAACTTTCATGAACCACTATGTCGAATGGATTAAGGGCCCCTGCTTTTATCTCAACTATAATATCTTGTGGGGAAACATTATCTAAGTCTAATTGCGTCTCGGTGATAGACGCAGGTGTTGAACTGTTTATGAATGTAACAGTTCTTTTTGTCACAACTGAATTTGTACTAACCATCTTCTCTATTCTTTATTCTTTCTTGAGATGTGATAACCACTCGCTGGCTTACTCTTTAAATCGCAAATTGTAGTAAATTCATTTTCTTTTCGAATGTTACCGTCCCATGCATTTCCTCATGTATGTGCGATTACCTAGCTGCGCCTGGTTGTGGAGCTGATCTTGGAAAAAATATACCGAAGAGATTGACTGATTGATTGATCAATTACAGCTGGACATCAGGATACCAGTTATAGAAAGGACTTTGAGTCCTTATATATGTACATCGATGATGTGGATTACCAGTAAGGTTCTGACACCCGCGACGATTGTTCTTCGGGCAGTATGCATGCTGCATCTCACACATACTTATATTTATGAATTCACAGAGACAAAAGGAGAATCGATGTTACCTACCTTATCATCTAGTAATGATTACGTTCACGTTTTGAAAAAGTATAGAAATGGGAAGCGATGTCAAATGGGGGATTGTATCGTTGCTGTGAAACCTACCGATCCGTCACATAGAGTTTGTAAAAGGATAACTGGAATGCCAGGTGATATTATCCTAGTGGATCCCAGTCATCTGGGTGGCGGAGCTGAAAAATTTGAGCAATACATTAAGATTCCAAAGGGTCATGTATGGGTTACTGGTGATAATTTGTCCCATTCTTTGGACTCGAGAAGTTATAATGTTCTCCCAATGGCTTTGATAAAAGGTAAAATCATTGCAGCCAACGATTTTAACGAACCTGTGATCGGAAATGGTGAGAAAGGATATGGGATGTTTGGTTTCAGATGGATAAAGAATACTTATATAAAGGAGATGAATCCAAAGGAAGGTTAAGAAAAAAAGAGGCATACATATATATAGATTCTTGTAAGTACGTAGCTAACTGTAAAAGTATACATTCCTATTCTCAGATGGTCTTACCAAATGTTCTTAGGAATGTGGTACCCACCCACAGTCCAACGATAGCTAAATAGAATGAGGCATTTATAGTGTCAAATATACTCTTACCCAGATAGTACTGGAAGAAAACAAACTCTAATCCAATAACCGAGAAAAGGAATCCCAAGAAATAGACAGAAGTCTTACCAGATGGTATGTTACTTAAAGTGATAGAACCTGTTGAGATCCAAGTAAACCACAGACCAAAAGTGGCCAATATGATAGTAGTGATTACCATATAAGCCAAACTTTTACTTACCGTCTTTGGAGGCTCAGGAAAAGTAAAACGTATTTCCTTCTTTGGACCGAATCTTTCTGGTGATTCAAATTTGACACTATCTTTCGGCAATTTTAAATCCAAATCAAACAACTCAACCATTAAGCTATCGTCTTCTGGATTCTTCGCATCAGCAATCACTAACGTGGCAGTTAATTGATCCTCAACCAATTGAGCAGGTTTTAACGTTTCAATTGAAATGTGGAAAGTACAGTCCACTCTACCATCATTGAAGCTTAAAAAGGGACCAAATACAGTTTCTAAATTCTTATCATGATTTCCTATTAGTAGCCAAATTTGAGTTGGTGGGAACTCTTGGTCAATCATAGTCATCCTGAAATCAATTACCTTTTTGATATGTCTAACGGCAATAGGCTTTTCTAATTTAGAGAATGATGAGTCAATTGGACCAATTTTTTTCTCCATCAAAGTAGCATCGACTATATTCAATGCAGCGATCATTGGTTGTAGCATAGTCAACACAGTCACGATTAAAAGCGCCAATTGCATTGCTAACGTATGTGTTTGTGTATAAGTAATGGCCTGAGTGAGAAAAGTATAAATATAAGTTTCAGAAGATGCAAATGTATATAATGACTAGCTAGAAATATGGATGAATATGTAAAAGGTGATAGTGGTAGTAATATAAAGTGGAAACTGTTTGCAAGAGAAGTTCAGTTCGTGTGAACACGCTCGCCAGTACAATTTTCAAATCTGAAAATTAAGTAGAGACACCCTTACCCGCAGTTACACCATTGATGCCACAACTCAGTTCTAAAGACCTGGCCAATGCTGAATCAGTTTTATGATATTCACCATAGTTGCATTGAGAACTGTCGTCCTTACTTTTATTTCCGTACGATGAATGCTGGTGATGATGATGCTTTTGTTGGTACTCTTGAAAATTTACATTTCTGCTTCCTGAATTTGAACTGTCCAATGGAATATTCTTAACAAAAGTAACTGGTGAGTCTGGGCTATACTGATTACTTATTCCAGTTTTTGAATTAATTGGATTAGACGTACTGCCACCTTTCAAATTCGATCTTGCACTTGTAGTGTGCTTAGACATTTTCCTTAAAGTAGTCTTCAATTTTTCATCAGCAGAAAAGTAAAAATTTTGGGCTAATCGAAACGTTAAATTGCTGAAAAACCCTAGAACTACCACACCAATTGCAAATAAGAAGGAAGCGCCCAATAATGGTATAATAAATATTGTCGAAGTAATACCGATGATTAGAAAGATCACCAGATAAATGAAAAAATAAAATGAGGCCATAGAAAACATAATTAGAAGGGAAAACAAAGTTGGGATCAGGATTCCAATGGATACTATTGTTAAAAAAATAGTGGTATACGGTTTGGTTTTTAAAGCCACTAAATATCTAAATAAATTTTTGGCCGTACGTTTTCTTGTTTTCTTGAAATTGAAAAAAATATCTGTCTGTCTGTTAAGATGGTTCGAGTTTTTTGATGAAGGATTAATATTGAACTTACTACTGTTTAACAATGAGCTATTCCTCTTTTCTTTAAAATGAAATACAAAACAAACGAGGCGAATCCTTTTATGGATTGTCATTATATTTGTGTCATTCATTTTTTTTTTAAAAAAGAAAGGTACGCATTGACATGGTTAGTAAAAAAAATAACTGTTAAAGTCAAAATAAAAAAAAAAAAAAGTTTGAACCCGTCTATAACATACCTTAATAGCGTAGCCAATCGAGGAAACCAAAAATTTATATAGAGTACGGAAATCCAGAAGTATTCGTAGGTTTTCGATTGCATTATCTCCAGCTTATCTACCATGAAAAACACATATTTAATACAAAGTGATTTTAAAGTTATTTTCCATCGTGATTCCTTTGATGAGGGCAACTGCTTAACCGGTGTATGATCCGTTTCCCTAAAAGAACTTTTTTGATCCTGATTTTTTTTTTTCCTATTTTGAGTGGAAAGAGTATATGCCAGTAAGAGATCTTGCAAGTCAGATTCAGTTAACGTACCAGATATGGATTGCACGACGTTTTCAAACTCCTCCACATCATCACTATCATTATTCTCATTTACTATATCTGGCACTTCTTCAATAATAGGTTGTAAATCTACATTTATGGGGATAAAATTTGTATTTGTTGTAGAATGATAATGTGAATTCTTGACTGTGGAGAAGGATCTACTATGTCTTGTTCCGTACATTGTATGAGAACGAACAGGCATCAGTAATGAGAGTCCCATTGAACTGTAATAGATGAGCCTTTGTAACGTCTTATACCAGATGAAAACCGCTTACTCGTACAGTGGGGAACAACAATGGATGAGACCATTTTAAAGTCGGGAAATGAATCAGATCAGATTTCAAAGAATGTGAATGCAGATGCGGAGGCGCGCGTATCTCTCTTCGGAGATTTGTCTTAGGGCCAGAGAGGTTTGTACTTTGTTTAGGTGTTAGATCTGTATCTTAAACCTAACTTTTACTATATCCGGGTAAAGACTAAGACCTAATTGATTACCCGACTAGACTGCCAGAAAATTTTTCACAATTCTGGAAATTCCAATAATGAATAATTTAGAAAGAAGAAGTATAGTGCAGTGAAAGACTAACAAGATGTAGACAGCTCTTATTCTACTTTCGTTATTAGAGGTTATAAAAAAGGGAATACTCGCACATAATATAACTGAAAAAGAGGAAAAATGAGACCTATCGTGCTTATGGGACATGAACGTCCACTTACCCAGGTGAAATATAACAGAGAAGGTGATTTACTATTTTCCTGTTCCAAAGATAATTTTGCATCCGTTTGGTATTCTGTTAATGGTGAGAGATTAGGTACTTTGAATGGTCATGCAGGTACCATCTGGTCCATCGATGTGGATAAGTTTACTGAATATTGTGTTACCGGGTCCGCCGATTATAGTATCAAGATGTGGAGAGTGGAAACAGGTGAAAATGTTTATACTTGGGACTCTCCTGTTCCAGTGAAAAACGTCACATTCTCACCATGTGGTAATTATATAGCAGCTATCTTGGATAATGTTATGAAATATCCAGGTTCTATTAACATTTATCAGCTAAAAAGAAACCCAGAAACTAATAAAGTGGTAGAATTTGTTGAAGAACCAATATATAAGATTGAAACTCATGAAGGTCTTTCTGCTGCTGTATCATCTGATTGGTCTACTGAAGGTAAATATATCATTGCTGCTCATAAGGAAGGTGAAATTTCTAAATACGATGTTAGCAATGGATTCCAATTTGTTAACTCTATCAAATTACACAAGGCATTGATTACTGATCTTCAATTTTCTCCAGATAGAACATATTTCATTACTTCTTCGAGGGATTCTCATGCTCGTATAGTAGATGTAGAAACTTTAACCATTTTGAAAGATTTTGAAATTGATTGTCCATTAAACAGTGCATGTATTACTCCGTTGAAAGAATTTGTCATTCTTGGGGGTGGTCAAGATGCGAGAGATGTCACTACAACCAGTGCTAGTGAAGGTAAATTTGAAGCTAGATTCCATCATAAGATTTTTGAAGAAGAAATTGGTAGAGTGAAAGGTCATTTTGGTCCATTAAATTGCGTTGCTGTGAGTCCTCAAGGTACTTCTTATGTTTCAGGTGGTGAAGATGGTTTGGTTAGAGTTCATCATTTTGAAAAGTCATACTTTGATTTCAAGTATGACGTTGAAAAAGCTGCTGAAGCTAAAGAACATATGCAAGAAGCTGAATAAGGACACTTTTGCAAGATATAATATTACGTATATGATAAAAGTTCATTGTGACAGTTTAAAAAGCAACTTAAGATTTCTCTTATAGTAAATAAATTTTTGTAAATTAATCATTATAATAAACGAACAAACAACTAGAAGAAAAACAAAGAAACTTAAAAACATTCATTAGGTGATTATTATATAGTGTATAGTAACTATCTGCTACATCATTATTAGTATCATTGATATGATACCATTATGCGGAATTTGCCCTCAATTCGAGGAGCAAAAAACAGGTATGCAATCTATCTTCTAGCCTTTTCTTGTTTCAATTTTTCTAGAGCTTCAGCTTCCTTTCTTGCGTTAGCAGCAGCTTGCTTTTGTCTCAAGATATCAGCATCTGACTCCATTCTCTTCTTTGGATCACCCTCCTTCTTATTACCATTATTGTCTTTTTGCTTTTTCAAATTCTTTAGTCTTGCTAATTCTCTTTGATTACCTCTAGCCATCCTGTCGTGTTATATTATATTGTAGTGCTTTATTTTACGAATTGAGATTTCTGAACAACAATATGACGACTGTTAGTAGATTTGTGCAATTGTCCACTTAAATAGAAACGGCAAGGCAATGAAAAAAACTCGCTCGTTGGCAAAATCTGGTAACCATGGGGATAAAAAAAAGCTAAACCTCTAATTATCAAAAACAGGTCTTAAACTAATAGGGTTTGTATGCTTAACCGGGTAATAAGAGGGCTTACTTTTTTTTTTTCAAAATTTTATCGGCAGAAAATTTTACCCCTCGACCAGCCGACATCGGAGATTTTTTACCCCACAAATCCCGGATGTTCTACAGCGCTTTTACAGAGCGTCGCAAATATTCTGGGTGCTAATCCATTAAAACCACGCATCTATTGTCTTCCAGCCAATAATACACCTCGATTTACATTATTTTTTTTACGTATTCTTAAATAATGCCAGTAAATCAAATTACATAAATGTATATATACGTCGTGTGCATACTTCATTCCGCAATCATCGTATCAAAATCGCATCTAGGAATGAAATAAAGTAAGTAACATTAACAAGCAAAAATAACAATGAAGGATCAATTAATTTTCAACTCTACTAAATTGCTGGTAAATAATTCAAATAAATTTTTACAGCATCGATTACTTTCTACCACTAGATGCCGTTACAAAACTACTTCCCTTAAATCAGCGGCATCAACAAGGAAACAATCCTTTTACGGAAGAGTGGGTAAAACATTTTTACAAATCACTTTGGCTTCTGCACTATTGGGAACAGGCTATATCTCCTATTCATTGTACAGAGAAATTCACCCGAAACCACAAGCGTTGCAATCAGAAACGTTTTCTAATGGATGTCCACGAAAGAGTATAATCATACTCGGATCAGGCTGGGGTGCTGTATCACTGTTGAAATCCTTGGACACGACGTTGTACAACGTGACAGTTGTATCTCCACGTAATTATTTCTTATTCACACCATTTTTACCTTCAACACCAGTGGGAACCGTAGACATAAAATCTATAGTGGAACCTATGAGATCTATTATTCGAAGATCACAAGGTGAGGTAAAATATTTAGAAGCTGAAGCAACAGATGTCAATCCACAGAAACATGAAGTTAGTATCGAGGAAAATCATGGTAGTATTAAAACCACTTTGAAATATGATTATTTGGTAATTGCAGTGGGGTCGCAGCCGACTACTTTTGGTATCCCCGGTGTTAAAGAACACGGTCTATTTTTAAAAGAGGTTTCCGATGCTAAAGTTATTCGCACGAAAATCTTGGAAAATTTAGAATTGGCAAGTAATTTATCCAAAGATGATCCTGAGAGGAAAAGGTTGTTAAGTTTTGTCATTGTTGGTGGTGGCCCCACTGGCGTTGAATTTGCCGGTGAACTACAAGATTATATTAACCAAGATTTGAAAAAATGGATGCCTGAAATGAGTAAAGAAATAAAAGTGTCATTATTAGAAGGTTCTGCAAATATTTTGGGTAGTTTCGATAAAAAATTAATCAAATATGCTGAAAACATTATAAAAGAAGAAGGAATTGATTTAAGATTGAAAACCAGAATGCAAGGTGTGAATGATAAGACTATTCAAGCATCCACACCAGAGGGCAAGTATATTGATATACCATATGGTATTCTTGTTTGGGCAACAGGTAATGCTCCTCGACAAATTTCAAAGAATCTAATGGCGAAGCTAGAAGAGCAAACTTCCAGTCGTGGGCTATTGATAGATGAAAAATTAAGATTATTAGGTGCAGATGATTCAATATTTGCCATCGGTGATTGTACTTTCCATAGTGGTTTATTTCCTACGGCTCAAGTAGCTCATCAAGAAGCTGAATATATTGCCGGGGTTTTCAAGAAACTCAATAAAGTGGACCAGTTAAATTGGAAAGTTCGCACAGAGAAAGGTGTTGCAGAAAGAGATACGGAATCATTGGATGAGAACCTTAATAAGTTACCATCAAAAATTGAAAACTTCAAATATCATCATCTTGGCGCGTTGGCGTACATTGGTGCAGAAAAGGCGGTAGCAGATTTATCCATGTTTGGCTCGTCTAAATATTATTCTTCTGGTGCATTTACCTTTTTATTCTACAAATCTGCATACTTGGCAATGTGTCTTTCTTTCAGAAATAGAATCCTCGTCGCATTAGATTGGGCAAAAGTTTATTTCTTTGGTAGAGACTCTTCTGTTTAAAACCTGTTTGTAGAAATAACTTCATTAAGATTGCCTTTACCAAACGAACATTATCAATTATTATATGCCATATATATTCAAATTTATAGATAATATATATTTAAATATTCTTATTCTAATACTACAATCAAACCACTACGAAAGTCTTCAGAAATTTAATCCTTAATCAACTTCCTAGCTCATAATCAAGAATGGTTCATCGAGTTAATACCATCTCTGTTGACCCATTTTTCATTAGCGCCCACTCCCCAACAATTATTAACATATAGACCACTCAGCTTGCCAGTTTATTCATATCACTCTTTTACCCTTATCAGATACGTCATCCCTTTTTTGAAAAGATTCATGCTGAAGGGTTGTTTCATTACCAGTATTACTATCAAGTTCATGCTTTAATACATGTGTGGCTAATTGCCCTAAAGTGCATAGCATATTTGATTCATATAAATTGACATCACCATTAGTTGGCCCAGAATTTTGTTCTTCTTGGGTTGTAACTCTCTTCATGACTAATAATCTCCTTAATCTATTAATTTCTATATTCTTTGCAATGAGCTTCTCTTTATACTTCCTTATTTTACACTTGTTGATGTTTTCTTGCTTTTTGTATTTTTCAATGGTACTAAAAGACCTATATTTAATTTGTTCGTACTCTTGTTTTAACAAATTAGTTTTTACCTCAGTTTCTCGTCTTTCATTTTCGTGATTTACATCGTGAATCATGGCTTTGTATTTCAATTTCCTTATTTCGCCCAATGATTCTGTTAAGTTACAAGTTAAAAAATCAACCTCCTTGTTAAGGATCTGTACCTGAGTAGTTAGTCCTTGAATATCCGGATGTAGCTGTGTTGTTGGTGTACTTAACTGTGGCAAATCATGAATGTATTTTGAACTATTATTAAACTCCACACTATTGCTGTTGTCTGACTCAAATTCATTGCTTTCTTCGATGGGACTAATTGGTTGTGGTACTTTCAACTTGTTTATCAGTTGGTTAACATTTTCCATAGCCAGCTGCAATTCTGATTTTGTCCCTTGATTTCCGGCAAGTTTGGTTTTAAAAGGATTTACCTTAGTGTTGCTTAAACTGTTCATCGCCATTCCCAATCCAAAGCAGCACTAAAGTATTTTTTTTACGATGCAAAGGTCACTGTAGTATTAGAACACTACTTGAAATTCCTAAAAGTCTAGGTTATATGGTATAAGTAGCAACCAACAAAACAAAGCTCTGTTATTTTGTTTCTCAAAATTTCGCGTACCCAAAATATTTCAGTGTTTACATTTTCCGTATTAATTCTGCGCTTCACGTCAGCACAATAACGTGTTGTACGGCGTAAATACAAAGATTCGATAGGATAGATACTATATATTATCACATATACCCGAAAACTGACAATGAAACGTATGTATACAGGAGTTGATGTAGAAACATTGTAGAAGGAAGTGACTGTGACTTTTGCAGTCTTAATGTCAACGGAGTTGATATAAGAATCTAATTTTAAAATTAATAACAACGCTCTACTGGTAATAATATATTATGTTAAAAGTGTATGTAAGTTAAATGTTTGAGTACAATGACGTAAAAAATAGGAAGAAATAAAATGATAAAATCTTTCCAAATTCTTAACGGTAAGACTTTTGGAATCTGGAACGAGCACCCTTACCACCGAATTTCTTTGGTTCTGGTCTTCTGGCATCAGCAATCAACAAAGTTCTGTCATAAGAAGTGAAAGCCTTCTTCAATTCGTTCTTGGATTGTTCATCGACATACTTTTGATGGTAAGCAACTAAACCCTTTGCAATAGCTTGTCTAATGGCGTAGACTTGAGAAACGTGACCACCACCAGTGACTCTAACTCTAATATCGATGTTGGCGAACTTGTCTAAACCAACTAACAATAATGGTTCGTAGACCTTGAATCTTAAGATTTCTGGTTCAACCAAAGTGATTGGAGAACCGTTAACCTTAATCAAACCCTTACCGGCCTTGATATGGGCAACGGCAGTGGCAGACTTCTTCTTACCAAAAGTCTATTCATAAATAGTGAATATCAGATAAATGATATTAGAGTTTGTTAGTAATTTGCTTTGCTATGAATACACTAGTGCAACGTTTCTTGAGAATCAGTATGCTACTATTAATTTCTTTAACTTGGTCCATCCAATTATTCTCGGAAATCTATATGTGAAAATTAAAATCTGTCAAGTTTCTGAATATACTATAGGATAATCTGGCCACTTTCGTTCATGTTTCCTCTCATCATAGATGCGTTTTCTTTTTATTTGAAGGTTACGCTTGTTATTTCACGATCTATAACTCATATACCACATCTTTATTTTTCCAACTTTCATGAATTTTTCATCCTTTCTTCTCTTTACTATCTCAAAGGTTGCATGGAATTGATTATATTCTTAAACATACTTGGACACTTGGGACGGTAGACATCTTGTAATTCTAGTATTTGCTTATTCGATCCGTTAAAAACTAAACAAAATGCACTATTGTTATTAATATTCTAATCCTATTTCAAATGGGTATAGCTAGTTAGACTATGTTCCTACTTCCTACTACTTGCAGCGAGGGCTCAGCTACCTCGTGCAGATGGTGATAGTTGACCAGTTGCTTCAATTTTCGAATGTAACCCATCCTGCATTTGTTAAAATTTCAAATTTTATAAACTGAACTTTGCAAGAGATGTACGGATTTTACAAACAAACTAGAGGTACGGATGCTTGGTCTTAACTGTTATTTTAAGTTCATATTAGACTGTTTTTTTTCAAGTTTTACACCCGAACATCTAAATGCTTTTTTTTTGCATTATAGAGCGCAGATTCTGAGGGCCGCCTCGTTGCGGTTCCTGCCTAAAGAAGAAATTTACTACAGTGGCCGAGTCTGTTTCCAGTAGGTGGAATGAGCCTAGCAAGTTCTTTACTGATTGGAGCAATGCTTCCTCGTAGGAAGGCTGTCAGTCTACAGTGTCCTACTAACGAACTGTATTGTGGTACCGATGTCATGTATACGTGAATATCTAAAAATATATCAAAAAATTCATCCTCTGTAACTTTTTTGACAAATAAAGCAGGAATCAAGTAACAATGGGTATGTTAAAGCTACTATAAATTGGGTAATTTAATCAATATAATGAGCGAACTTATCGATGAGTGGTAATAAAATTTCAAGTTGGAGGGGGAATGTGATTACAAAATTATTAATGCAAATTATAGATGAGGTACAAAACATACTTAACATGACAAGGAAACGATATATCAAAATCATTTGAAATCAGATAGACTAAGATTTAATGCATTAAACAACGTCTAGCAAATTTTTATTATAGAATATTGTATTGATGATAAATGGTCTTCACAAAAAACCGATTATGCAAGCGGACCTATGAATGGATTTGAGAAAAGAACTTATTGAAATAAAATGCTCTTGGTTATCCTGAAATTCAAGAACCGTATACTAACAGTTATGGAAACATTTCGATTTTTATTACCTATTTTAAACAGCTATCTCTAAGAACTTACCAATTTTGAAGAACCACTTCAGAAAGCACTGGCAAGAACGTGTCAAGGTTCACTTTGACCAAGCTGGTAAGAAGGTTTCTAGACGTAACGCTAGAGCCGCCAAGGCTGCCAAGATTGCTCCAAGACCATTGGACTTATTGAGACCTGTTGTTAGAGCCCCAACTATCAAATACAACAGAAAGGTTAGAGCTGGTAGAGGTTTTAGTTTAGCTGAAGTTAAGGCTGCTGGTTTAACCGCCGCTTACGCTAGAACTATTGGTATTGCTGTTGACCACAGACGTCAAAACACCAACCAAGAAATCTTTGAATTAAACGTTCAAAGATTAAAGGAATACCAATCCAAGATCATTGTTTTCCCAAGAAATGCTAAGATTCCAGAAGTTGAACAAGTCTTGTCCACCTCTGCTACTTTCCCAATTTCTCAACCAGTTACTGATGTTGAAACCAGAGCTGTTGAAGATAATGGTGAATCCGCTTACAGAACTTTAAGAATGGCCAGATCTGAAAAGAGATTTAAGGGTATTAGAGAAAAGAGAGCCAGAGATTTGGCTGAAGCTGAAGCTGAAAAGAAGAAATAGAATCCTTATTGTGAACTTTATTCCGCTCTTTAATCATCTATTCTAAGTATTTTTTATAACACTATAATAAAAAATAATAAAAACTATTTCAAAGTATACTTATCATTGCTATATTTATTTTTCAAGTGTCATCCTTAATTGAGTACGACTTCATAGGTCTAAAAGAGTAGCCTCAAAAACCTACATAGATGGAATAGAAATATAAACTTTATCCTGTAAGAATCACAAAGATTCAAGTGACACTTAATATCCTTCCTTGCCTTGAAGTATATAAGATTTTCGAGTCGAATGTAAACTGGATCGCCCAATGCGTCTCACATAAGAACGGCTACAGGCAGAAATCTATTTCGACATGAACTATATATATACAGCTATATAAAAACAAATGCTCTTTTTTTAAAATAATAGAAGGATGTCTTTTATATTAAATTATAATACGCAATAACATAAAGTAGTTAACTAATTAATGGATATAAATGAAGAGAATAACTCACATACTGGTATGATATCATTTCTTTTTAATTTCCTTAATCAAATAAACCGAAACCCATGTCGTCATCTGATTCTTCCTTAGCTTCTTCTTCCTTTTCTTCAGCGGCTTCACCAGCAGCAACAGTGGCAGAAGCACCAGCAGAGGCAACACCAGATGGAGCAGCGGCACCAGCGGAAAAGTTAATCATCAAATCCTTCAAGTTTTGGTTGTCCAAAGCCTTGGCAAAGATGTCAGCGTAGATACCTTCAACTGGGACATTGGCAGCTTCGGTTAGAGTGATCAACTTTTCGGAAGTGATTTCAACATCAGCGTCAGCTAAGATCAAGGCAGCGTAAGACAAAGCAGTTTCAGTAGACATTTCTAATAATTTCGACTTGGTAGAGATAATCAATTTAAGCTTGCGCGTGAAACAAAGCAGACTATATCTTTAGAGTTCTTAAAATGATACACAAATGAAGGTAGTAAATGGATAGTATGGAAAGAAAGCATTAGCAATGGAAAGAGAAAAAATCTTACCAAAATTTCAAAAAACTATCAGCGCGAAACTACCTGCAAAAGAAGGTGCGTGGTCACCTAAAACGGTTATTTATAAGAGTATAGTATATAGAGATTTATTAAAAGGTGACCTTCTACGTTTCATATCATTAAATTCGTTATATACATACATACATACTTATATGTATATATTATCCATTTATTACGCTAAGGTTTGAGATCTTTTCTTTTGTCTCTTATCCGGTTGGCTATCCTCTAAACTTAATCTGATTGCCTCTTCCACCATCACGTTTTCAATTTCATCTGTTGTTGGAATAGGACTACGTCTGGATGAATGGCCACTATGATCATTTTCCGGTACAGAACCTCTTCTTGATACAATATGATCTGGACTGACTAATCTATTGCTTATATGAATAGCCGTTGCATTGGTCGATCTTCTTGTCAATCTTGCTCTTTCTTTATTCAGCTTAGCTTCCCAATCTGGACGAATTGTATCTGATGTGATAATTGAAGCACCCTCTAATGATTTAGATCTTGAACGTGGAGTTGTTTCTTCGTCTACAGACTGTTCTGTTTTTTTCCCTACCGGATCTGTAGTTTTTGAAACTGTGGTATACGTCGCAGGCGGTATCCCCCCAAAACCAGTTTTACGTGTAATAGGTGGCATATAGCTAATACTAAATTCCGGAGTGGCACAATATGGACAGCTTGCAGGCTCTGAGATTAATAAATTAGGATCCTTTTCTTTATCCAGTGTAACATGGACAGTTGGATCCACTTCCTCATGTGGGAAATGTGGTTCTGCTCTTCTAATCTGGATGAAACATTCAGTACAAATTGGCTGCTGACAACAAATGGAATAATTCATTGGTTCTGGCATGTATAAGAAACAAATTGGACATTCAGTTCCATACTTATAAAGTTCATACTTCAAATCGTCACTGGGTAGCGCAGAGTCTGATTCCATTGTTGGATCTCTTGAAGCCAATTTTTTCTCCAAAAACAATTCATCTTCTTTCTGTTGCCAAAGAACTCTTTTTTTGTATAGTCTAGCTCTAAAAATTTTAGATCTCTGTCTACGTTGTTCTCTTTTAGATAATGATGTGTCAATCAAATTATTAAAGTTTTTTCTTTTAATATTACCCACAGGAACACCTTCAAACTCCTCCAGATTTTCATCATATGATAAATGCAAGGGAAGACCATCAACAATCTTTATAAGTTCCTCTCTAGTCCATGACTCCTCAAAATCCTGTAAGGGAGTATAAAATGGAGCCAACTTCCTTTCTTTAATCAAACTTTTCACGATTCTGGTGTCGTAATCCAATTTATCAAAACTATAGATGCTAAAAGGTGCCAGAAATCCACCATCAACACTCTCATTATATTTCACTATCAGTTCTTTTACCTGATCTTCCTTATCCTGTTCCCGCTCTCTTGTGCTTTTTCTCGTATGATTGATATCATATTTATCTGCGGATCTATGATTACCATTGCTATTATTATTATTAAATACTGTACTAACTAACGAAACAGCTCTTCTGTTTCTTGTTCTCCTATCTTCATTTCTCCTTGCATTGGTTGAATTCCAGGATGAATCATCCTGGTCCGGTTTCGTTGGTACATTACCCATCCTTTACAGTATTTCTAGTGCCTTCTTTGACAAAATAAGATCTTCGTCTTTCCAGTTAAATAGTTTAATCCTCTCCAAAAAGGAAATAATCGTCTTGTGATACTTGTACTGTCATATACAAATGATATAAATATACACTATATTTCCTGTTTCAAATGGTTTTACCTTTTGATTGTCTGCCCCTTCTTCCTTTCGGTATTAGGGTTGCACAATCTAGACACCACAGCTATAATGACAGTTAAAAGTTAAGGGTTTGTAAGGCATGAATCTGAGAAGAGAAGATATAAACGGGATACTCGATTAAACCCAATAAAGAATGAATTGAAGTATCGTATATAGAGGGATATTGTTAAGTCAGTTCCCTACAGCATAGGTAGGACCGGATATAGTAAGGAAATAATCTACATATTCAATATTTCTCATGTGGAAGAGTCTTGAGAGGCGACCAATACAGGCAACATTGTTTCAATAAGAAAAGTACTTCAACCATGTCAACCTACAATACCAACATTCAAGCATTCATTACTTTGTTGTTCTTACTTAATTGTCTGTCAATGTCAAATTAAGATCGGAATTTATTCTCATGCCCGTTTAATTCCTTCGCACCATATCATACGAGAGCGGAGTTTAGCAGGATCCCTCTGGATTTCTAACAAACCTCTCAAAGAATTGGCTCATCTACTATTTAGCTGCAATGAACTCTACCATACAGATATATATATATATATACGTATGTTGAGTATATTTTATGATTTTCCAAGATAGCAGAAAAAAATATCATAATATAAAAGCATAAGATGTCCCGGAGAATACATATACTGGTATCGCAGTAAAAGATTATTAACGTTGGAAGAATCCAGAAAGGTTTGAATTTGTAACCAAATCTTTCAACAATTGTGACATTTAAATAAAAATAGAAGATTGTGGTGCATGTGGTTCGCCTGTTCAAGTCACATCAATAAATTGGAGGAACATACCTACTTCATTGGTGATAGGAGATATATTTTGTTGGTACAGTTGTAAAACTTGGTTCCAAGCTGTAACAGTGGACCGAAATTGGGTGATTGTATAGATGTCGGTGCCCAGGCCTTGTCATGTCTGGGACGTAATCGTTCCAAGACAAATAATGAATTATATTGTCTCAGTGGAGCAGCTATGCATCCAAAGGTGAATATGCCAATTTTGTAGAAGTCATGAGTATTTCATTGTGCCAATTCTTGAGAATATCCCACCTGAATTCGCTGCTCCATTGCTTTGTCGTGAACTAACTGTGTTTTCATATTTTTTAAGGAATGAATGTGCTCCATGAAAGAATGTTAGGATCATTAGTATTGGCAGAATTGGCCATCAAGGTTTAATATTTCCTGATGCAATGGATGCTAAAGTGAATGCCATCTTACGTTCATCTTCTATGAAAGAGCATGCTTTGAAATTGCCAGCTCACCATTTCATCGCTAAAAAAGAGGACCCTGACTGAGGTACTAAATATTATATGACGCTTTTGATGTATTGTCGTTCTTTCCAGTTTTTCAACTGATACTGATCTCGATGTGGTTCCAAATACTATCAAAATTGTTATAAGAATTGCTTCAATATAGATTGAAGTTGTATATAAATAAAATTATTTAGAGATAAAAGCGTATAGAAAATTAATAAAAATAGATTATTAGAACTGACAGAATATATATATGTATATAGATAGAAATAATACTGGATATCAATTAAGTTTGGAAGAGATTCAATTCTTGAATAGTTACTTTCTGCTCATGTGATATCTCTTCTGAAAGACATTTCAAATCATCGAAATAGCCATGTAGAAGACACTGCGAGGCATCAATTCTTGTAATGGGATCATACTTTAACATCCGGTCAATAAGATCAATTGCTAATGGATCCACGTTTTTCTTAAATAACCTAGGCAAAGAAATTTTATGAACTTTGGGAAATCTATAATTCATATAATTCACGTTCATCGCCATTATATCGTTTACGTTTGGTGTCCCCAGTATTCTAATTATCTCTACAATCTGGTCTGTATCAGTTTTTCCAATAAAGAAGGGCTTCAAATTTAACAATTCGCCCATGACACAGCCGGTAGACCATATATCGATCGAATTTGTATATTCTATGGCACCTAATATTAATTCTGGGGCCCTATAATAACGGGAACAAATAAATGAAACGTTCTTATCCGTAGGTTTTAATTTCTTGGCTGAACCAAAATCGCAAATTTTCAATGACCAATCTTTGGCATTTACCAAGATATTTTGTGGCTTAATGTCTCTGTGACAAATGTTTACTTCATTATGAAGATAATCCAATGCCTTAAAGATTTGCCACATGTAACATTTAATTTCTAAATTTGGTGAATCCCATTTGCTTAAATCCTGGGAAGAAGACACTTGTCGTATTCTTTGAGTCAAAGAGTGTGATATAAATTCAAAAATTAAACTTACGAAGCATTCATCGTTATCAGCTTCATTACTTTCAATAAAATAGTATTTTAGTTTGATAATATTTGGATGATTTAAAGATTTCAAGATCGGCAATTCTCTATTTTTAAATTTTTTATTTTGTAACACTTTTTTAATGGCCACGATTTCATTATTATGTAGTAATTTTGCTCTTAATACTAGTCCAAATGATCCAGATCCTTGAATTTCCAAAGTTTTAAATGCTAAATCCTTAAATGGTTCCTCTTCTGTGGTGCTTTTTTTAGCCAATTGTACTCTCTTGATGTAAACACATGGTACCGTTGTATTATTAGCTATTATTCTTTGCATTCTTTGTGAGACAGGTTTCTTACTCTTTTCTAGATCTTTACCATTTGCAAGAGTCATTGATGTATCATTAGTTCGTTTTGGTAGCTGTTCCAACGACAACCTACATTCTTCAACGGGAGCCAATTTCAGTGTGACTTCCGATATTAAAGAATTAATGTATTCAATATTGTTATTTGGAGCACCATTATCTATGGAGACTTTCTCCTCTTTCTCCTTCTTTGTCTTCTTCTTCAACGGAGGAGCATTGGATTTGATCGAATATAGTGAAAAATCAGAATTGGTTCTTATCCTTGCGTTGTGCTGTTCTGTTAGGCTTGAAGGGTGTTCCAAGCGGCCACTTCTTGTATGAGGGGAGAATAAATCAGAAAGGACAGAGAGTAAAGTTGTCATCCCCAAGTTAGTGTTTCTATTGTTGAGGCGGTGCTATTCAGAGGCAATTGAATGTGGATTAAACATCTGTTCGAATCGGGCAGAAGACACCAGACCTACACACACATATATATATAGATCTATAGACATTGTATACGGATGGAATCTGTCAGCACTGCGAGATTTCTCTGCAGCTTCTCCAGATTTGCTAAGCGCGGGGTACTTTCTTTACTTTGACAGGATGTCGGATGACACCATCCCGACGCCGACCCTGTATATGATCATCAGTTCATTAAGGCAGCAATAGGTTGGTCAACTCGGCAACACTCTCTCCTGTTACTGCTGATACATTGACTCCTTCGAAGCGAATCCCCTGTAAATGCGGTTCTAATTGGATCCATACATCTGCTATTTGCTGCTGGTCCTCTAGCAGGTCTATCTTGTTCAATGTAATGATTAGTTTGAACGGACAAGCGATCTCATCGGTTTCTACCGTTTGTTCCAAGCTGAGCAATTGTGATAACTCAGACATAGATTCTTGGAATCGTCCCGGTGCACTACTATCCACACACCAAATTAACGCCTCCGTCTTATCGAAATAATTATCCCAGAAAGGTCTCAAAGTAGTTTGTCCACCAATGTCCCATATTGAAATGGTATAGTCATCGTGTATGAAATTGATGATTTGGAACCCGACTGTTGGTGTGATTTCCACGTGGGATCTTTCGTTTTCAGGTAATAATCTGTTTACTAAAGTCGATTTGCCCGAGTTGTCTAGTCCTAATATAAGACATTTCAATTCTTTTTCCTTCCGTTTCCGTTTCTTTATGATGGTTAGTAATCCCATTTGCTTTTTTCTTTTCCTCTTTTGCTCGTTGTTCATGGTGATGAGCTAACCATTTGAAACTTTTTGTTTTTTCTTGGTAAGAAGGGCAACAGCAATCCGTCATTTCGGAACATTGCTATCCATGACAAGGAAAAGGAATTTCACTACGTTAATCAAGTAACTAAAGAAGGTCTAAGCAACTTCATAATCATACGTTTGGTTAGCGTAACATGACGAAGAGACCTCATTCAATAGTCCATTTGAAGAAGAGTGACATAAAATGGACATCTGCAAGGATACGTATGAATAAGAGATCAGGTTCCAAAGATGGACCAAAGAAACAAAGAAAACTATTCGAGTTTGATATACCAACTACTTCACAACTACCGGTGAAAAATAGATCTGATCGTATTGAAGTATCGAGAAGTCCCGTGTCTCAATTTGTTACCATTGAAGACGATGAACCTATACTGGTAGACGTAGAGGAAGAATATAATGGTATTGGGAAGAAACAGTTGTTTTTCAAAGTGGAAGAAGAAGAAGAAGAAATAATAGAAATAAAAAATGACGATGAACATCAAATAGAGGAGATAGTAGAGAATAAGCAGGAGGAAATAATAGAACTTATTGAATCGCAATCGCCTAGACGATATCATCATGACTTTCCATGTCCCATATGCAATAAAGATTTATCTGGGTTGGAACTTTATGAAAGAGAAGCTCATGCAGAGACATGTTTGGAATCAGTGAGTACTCAATCACCGAGAAAGAAGAGAGAGAAACAATCAAATAAACCTTTCAAAGCAAGACTCTTAAAAGAACGGCCTCCCTTACCATCCATTAAAACAGTTAGTTTCGCTGATTCAAATCATGAATTAGTAGTTGATGGTTTCAACTATCGTTCTAAAGATGGAATCTCACAATATTTCCTATCACACTTCCATTCTGATCACACGATAGGTCTCACGAAATCATGGAATCAAGGCATCATATATTGTTCCTCTGAATCTTCCCTTCTCTTACAATGGCGTTACAATTTCCGGCCCTGCATGATTAAAGAGTTGAAACCCGGTGGTGAAAGAGAATGGATCACAGAATCGATATCAGTGGTATCATACGATGCGTTCCATTGCCCCGGATCACTGATTTTCATATTTGAAGAATGGGATTCCAAATTGATGAAGCAGTTGTATAGGAGAGTGTTACATAGTGGTGATTTTAGATGTAATGAGGAAGTATTATCTAATATTGTCTCATTTGGTCACTATGATCAGGTTTATTTGGATACTACTTATTTGAATTCATGGTATAGGTTTCCATCACAGGAGTCTGTGGTTTCCGTGACGGGACAGTTTTGTAGGGATGTGCAAAGGAACGGATTGAAGAGGCTGTTTAATGATGATCAAAAATCGATCTTATCATTCATGAATGGTGGTAAAGGCAAGACTGGGAAAAAGGAAGTGTTGTTTCTTGTGGGATCATATTCTTTAGGTAAAGAGAAGATTGCATTGGAGATTCGAGATCGGCTAGGTGCACCTGATAAGATATTCATTGATAGTAAAGCTGTAAGAGGGGAATTATTTGCTGATGATGATAGATTTACATCTGATAAGAGAGACATGTGCCGATGTGGTGTACATATTGTTTCTCTTGGTGTTTTACAAAATAAAGAAACGATTTCTAGTTATTTGAAAGAGTTCGATATGAGTAAATTTGATGATGTGATTGGATTTGTACCGACAGGGTGGACATTTAGTAATAGGTTTAAATATCGGGAGAAGTTTGGTGATATTGAGGATAGGATTAAATTTGTTAATAATTTGCTTGAAGAGAATGATCAAATGTCTGAGGATTGGATACTGAAACAGTATAAGAAGTATGAACGGTTCCAGATATTTAAGATACCTTACTCTGAGCATAGTAGTTTCAGGGAATTATGTTTATTTGGGTGTTCAGTAGATTGTGATGAAATACTGGCGACTGTTAATTTAAACAACTTAGAAGAGATGAAAGAGATGGGAAATTGGTTTCAAACATGGGAAATGATTAGAAGAAGGAAGAATATATTGAATTAAACTAAGAATATATATATATATATATGAAAAAAAATATTATAAGTAAAAGGGAAAATTAGAACAGAAAGAAAACAAAACAAACAAACAAAAAATGATAAGGTCTATTCTAAAGAAAAATAGTTATGATCCAATGAAGAGTCATTATCGAATCTTTTAATATATAGATCAGGGACATTTACTATATTTGGTATTCTTCTATCCTCAGGGTTGATTAATCTTTGAAATCTCATTATTAAATTTGCTTCTTTCACTGAGAATCTACAACCTAATTTTCTATAGAAAAGACCACATGCGTTACAAAGAGTTCTACCACCGTATGGACCTCGTCTCCATTCAGGAGTCTCGAAATCGCCACAATGTCTGCAATATGTATGGTCATCTTGTTCTTGGTGTTTAATATTGTTTATGACAGCGGGTAATGTAGAGATGGTTGTAGTGTTTGCAATTTGTACTTGATTAATTTTTTTTTTTGTGTTTTTAGGTTTTTGTTTTGTGACTTTTTTATTATCCTTATTTGATGATGATATTAAATTTTTTGGTAATGATTTAGTTCGTAAATGTTTGGAGACAATTATCTTGCTTGGAACGGTAGATGATCCAGATGGATTTGTGTTGAATATTGGCAACTCTGATTGTGGATTTGAGTGAAAGATGGTATGTATACTAGGTAATTTTAAGTTACTATTTGAAGATGGAGAAGAGGAAGACCTGTATATAATAATTGGAGATTTATTTTCTGGATTGGAAGGTAAAGTTTTGAAAATGGTATCAATTGAAGGTAATTTAGTATTGTTTCTATACAATGAATTCAATTGACAGAAAGAATTTGAACGTCTCTTATGTTCTAATACTGCTTGCTTACCTTGAGAGGTGTTTGAATTTGTATTCTTGTTAGACGTTGACATTGTTGGTAAAGTGTCGGAAGTTGCTGAAGCCAGGGGGACAGCAGTGGTTTGATAGTCATAAGGATGAATTATTGGGATAAAATGAGGTGAAGTGGCAGGCGGTGACGAGGGTAACTCGTTGGGATGGTTCTTTAAGTAAGGATTCTTTTGGTAATTAGCATTTGATCTTGATGGAGGTGGTGGAGGAGGAGGAGGGGATGATGGAGAGACGATGTGATTGTGATACATGTGTTGTGGTAAGTAAGTGTATTGCAATGGTTGGTGGTAGAGTTGTTCGTTAGCAGATGTGTTTACAATTGGGTTTGAATTGAAATATTGTTGTTGAGAATAGTATGGGTAGTAACAATACTGATAAGGAGAATTTATGGTAGGAAATTGAACGTATTGTTGGTTATAAGGGTTGTAGTATATTTGTGCATTGAGCGGATGTTGAGGGACTGTTCTTGGCTGTGTGTGTTGTTGATGATACCTGTATTGAAAAAGTGGTGGAACATGATTAGAGTCTGCAGTGCTTGCAGTGCTTGTAGTGCTTTTGCGGTTCCTCTGCTGTTGGTTAGAAATTGGGGTAGTCCTTGAATATGAAAATTGTGTTGCGGGCATTGATTGACAGAGAGTGGTTTTTAAGCAGATAGTGGCTGTGTGAGTGTGTGTGTCTCTAGAGTGTAGAGTATATATTTGCGTAAGGTCGAAAGTATCACTTTGTGTTCTACCGACAAGAGTGAAAAACAGAGAGGACTGGTCTGTACACACTCATGTATATATACATACCGAAAGAAAGTGGTTGGCAAAAAAGGGTTCCCGTGATAGCTGGAGCGATGCTGGTAGTAATGGTAATGGTAATGGTAATGGTAATGGTAACGGTAACGGTAACACTAAGCACCTACTTTGCAGTTAATATAAAATTCTAGTGAAATTCCAGCGAAACTCCAGCGAAACTCCAGCGAAGTCTAAGTGAAAAAAATGTATTCCACTGGCAAGCTTGAACCCCAACACGACAATCGAATGACATTGCAGTTACACGGCCTGTCAGCGGCGAGAGGAGCGGCGGAATCTGTGACACGCACATACTCTCTGTGCATACCGCGCCGCGAGAAGAATGGACGGCCATGACGTGCGGACGGCAAATCGGTGTTGAGACGAGGCCAGGGTAACCAGCCCTGCTCTTGTTGCACGCTTGCCTTTCCACCGCGTTCTCGCACATGAGGGGGGCTATTCTATTCGGTTCTATTCTAAGCTACGTCGGGATATACTTTTTTTTTACGTATGCATACATACCTGTGCTCGCAATCCCCTCACATCTCACATCACTAGTCGACCATAGTTGGGGTCGATCTCATACCCGAATATCCTCGCAACCGCATATATCTGCTGGCGTATCGTATCGATGACCAATCTGGCTAACCCGACGGTCCTCTTCCTTAACTTAGGAGCTGCATTGGCTACACTCTCTCCAATAACTTCAGCATCTGTCTTCTTATTATCCAACTCGCTGATGGTGGGTAGTATGTAGTCGCTGGCAGACAACGACACGAACAATCCAAATGGGACAAACCAAACACATAGCGCAAAAAAAGACGCCACTTCCGAAAAATTGGCTCTCCGCATGGGTATATAATTTGGATCAAACCTGAATTGCGGTGGGATCTCATGGTTATTGAAATATTTAAACCACAAGTAATGGTTCAACACAACACAGAGACAACTGCCAATGAAAATGGGTCCCGTCAATGAAATCAGCGGGAATTTCTTCAAATTTTGTAAGTACAACACATGAGATAAGATCGAAAATAATGTCAATTTGAAGGGGAATCTATCAAAAATGACTAATAGTGTGAGCACCGTAATAATACTGTAAATAGACCTAAGTAGGAACCTCTTGGTTGATTCAGTGTGTTCTTCCACTATTTCACTGATATAATATAATCCGGACGCAATAGATAAAGTTAGGAATAAAAATCCAAAAATGGTCCCAATTATCGATACTATTTGTAGAATCATTTGTTTTTTTTTGGTCTTTCTTTCTCCTTTTCTTGTCTTGTTTGCTCTTTCCAGTACGTCCCACTTCCATGCTTTTTCTCAGTTGGCTTGCTTAAAAAAAAAAAAAAAAAAAAAAAAAAAGTTGTTTTTTCCCTGAATTTAAATCACGTGATCAAATGGCTGCCATTACAAAAAAAAATTCTAGAACTGCCACCTGCCAGAATTGAACTAGCGACCTCTGCATTACAAGTGCAGCGCTCTACCACTAAGCTAAGGCGGCAAATTTGAGTTTTCTGAAGAAACGGCATTACCAAAGAAAACAAATAATCGAGATTGATGTCCACTATTTGATAAATCTTCTCACTCTATCGAGCTTATTATCATTTAATTCGCCTCTTCGTAATGATTTTCTCATACTTCTTAGCAATGGCATCTATCTTTTTAAATTAATGCTTACATTTATGTTCGTTTATATTTATGCGTACTATAATCTAATTAAATTTATTTAAAACTTATAATCAAATCATTTATTGCTTATCCCAACCTAACTTAATAGCTTCATCATAAGTTGGGTAGTCAAGATACCCTTCAGCAGACATAGCATAGAAAGTGTCTCTATTGTATTTGTTGAACTGTTGACCCTTCTCTAATCTGTCCACAATATCCGGATTAGCAATAAAGAATCTACCGTAACCAATCAAAGTTCTGTCATCATTAACCATTTCCTTGACAGCTTCTGGATGCAAAGCCAAATTACCAGCTCTGATAATTGGACCCTTCCAGATAGAGTAAGCAAAATCATTGGTACCATCCAAATATTCACCTTCTCCTTCAGTGAAGAATGGGTTGGTAACACGTGGTTCAACCAAATGAACAAATGATAAACGTTTACCCTCCTTGGCTCTCTTTTCCAATTCACCTAAAACGTAAGCATATTGAGCCAATAAAGTTGGATCAGATCCACCAGCCATAGTACCAAAAGTACCGTATGGGGAGAATCTGATACCAACCTTGTCAACACCAATAGCATCAACAACAGCGTCAACAACTTCCAAGACAAAACGAGCTCTGTTTTCAATGGATCCACCGTATTCATCAGTTCTCTTGTTAGAGATTGGGTCCAAGAATTGATTCAACAAGTAACCGTTAGCACTGTGAATTTCCACACCATCTGCACCAGCAGCAATGGAGTTCTTGGCTGCTTGAACATATTCCTTAATATATTGCTTGATTTCATCCTTGGTAATACCATGTTGTGGGTTGTTAGACTTCTTGGCTCTTTCTTCTTGTTCGGCATCCATGTAAACTTCATCAGATGCAGAATCATAACGCAAACCATCACGAGCTAAAGTGTCAGCGAAGGATTGTCTACCTAGAACCCATAATTGAACCCAAACAAAAGATTTGTTTTCGTGAATCTTGGCGAAAATTTTCTTCCATTGTTCCAATTGTTCTTCGGACCAAATACCTGGAGCATTATCGTAACCACCAGCTTGAGCAGATGGGAAGGCACCTTCAGTGATGATCATAGTACCTGGTCTTTGAGAACGTTGAGAATAGTATTCAACGGCCCAATCCTTGTTTGGAACATTACCTGGATGGTGGGCTCTCATTCTGGTTAATGGTGGCATGACAGCACGATGTTGCAAAAGATTATTACCAATCTTAATTGGCTTAAATAAGTTGGTGTCACCTAGAGCGACTGGGGTAAAATCTTTGACAAAAGGCATTGTTAGTTTCGCTTGTGGGGTAGTTTTCCTTTGCTATCCTAACATGTTAAAGGTTAAAAAGCAAGACCATTTTGGCAACTGCTTAAATTTTTCAGATTTATCATTCTTTTTATATTGTAAGGCGAAGATGCTTGGAATCGCTGAAGTAAGTCAACTTTGTCAGACGGAAAACGGAAGCTGTTAACCATTCCCGTTTCCGTCTCCCGCTTCCGTCTTTGCTTAGTAGTCGGGAGAAAAAAGAAACTAATAGAAAAAAAATAGGATTCCATACAATATCTCCCAAGAAATTGCCGTAGGGAGGAGGAGGGTATTATGGAATACAAGTACTTCCAGTTTTTTGACACCTCAAGGATTTTTATTACCTCGGCGAGAAGAGTAAGTTATACGTATAAACAAGATAATGTAACTTAGATGAATAAGAGTAATTACATAGGTAATTTTCAAGCAAGAATACCTTTTGAAACTAATTCCCGAGAGATTTGCGTCAACTATCTATGTACTCAAGCTTTGCCTGCTTGTTCGTTAAATTTAAGAAAATGGAATGATTAGTTTATCCCGTAAATTTATACATTTTTATCTTTATATATAGAGTTCATTATTAGTCCTTTAATGTTATGGAGATTCGAACTGCATTATCCCATAACTTTTTTTTTCTTGTTATTACTACATTAATTTATCTACCCAGGAAATATCCACATTATTTTCATCCAAAATATCCTGGTAAGCATCACTGGCGCCAAACAATTCTCTTGTCAATTTATCCATATTTGGAACTTTCCCAGCACTCAAACTGATATCTAAAATAGTATTACTAATATTTTGGAACACATTGGCACATCTACGTGCAAAGACCCACTTCTCACCAAAGTGTTGTAGTATTTCAACACATTGTTGAATTTCAATTTGACTTTCAATCAAATCAATACTCCATTGACATAGACAATACAATATAGTGTTGCAAATGGTCAATGTTCTAAACAAAGTTATCCAGTTTAATGGTAATAACTTCTCATTGTACAGTGTGTAAGTATGTTTCCAAGCTTGCAGACACGAATCACCTAATTTCATCAACGAATCGATTGACGGCTTGGGAATTAAAGTGGAAGGCCTGTATAGTAGGATTCGTAATTGTGCATATCTCATAGCTAACCAATTATCAGAGCTATGATATGAGATTGAATTGGCAATGTTTGGGTTATTGAGGCCGGGTGGATTAGGTTCTTGTGATTTCATTGAATTATGTTTTTCCATCTTGGCTTGTTCAGAGGTATAAACATCATCTAACTCTTTTCGTAATTGTTTAATAATCTCTTCCTTTTCATCCATGGTCAAATTTCGATGACTAACACTAACTGAATGAACTTGTTTATAGATACGACCAGCGATCTTTCTTAACGCAATCATTGTTCTTGTCACTTCAATTTCATCCCTTTCACCTTCATAAAGCGGACGTGGGATATCAATGGTGATTTCATCATCATCAATGGCAGAATACCTCCCAAGACTGGTAGAGACTAACCTTTCAAAACAATATGCACTCCAAAACACTCTATTTCTGGCCTCCACTTCTACTGCAGACATCATGTTCATCTTCTTGGGAGTTAGAACACGATTCAAACCTAGGAAAATTGTCAATCTCATTATAACACCGCTAATGGTCCATGATGAGGAACCTCTAGGTTCGAAAAAAGAATAGATACCTAACAATAGTAAACATCTTAAAGTTTCAATATTTTGTAATTCCATCACATGTGCAAAATTTTTCATGGCAAGATATGACAAATGTTCAGATAAGTCCTCTTCTTCCTTGTTTAACATACCAGCTCTTCGTAGAGTAGTACATCCTATTGCCATTATCATATAAAACTTAAATATAAAAATTGGGCTATAATCCTGTTCAATATCTTCAAATCTTTTCATGCTACCCACTTCATTTAGGAATTCGATCTTATCGATCATAGGAAACAATCTATGATTATGTTTCAAATATGCGGCAATGAATCTATCCAACAAATTACGATCAACAGATTTATAAGTACCATCGTGATATACCCATGGTGTCGTTAATCCACCTTTAAATGCACTAGAAATGGTTCTTCTCTCTATGTCTGGTGCACTAATGGGGATGGATTCTACAGCATGTAATACACATGGTTCTGATTTAGAAATACGTTGTGATATTATGTTGGTATCTATTACTGGTGAAAACTGAAGTAAATGTTCTTGTTTAGTAGAGAAACCTATTTTCGGTTGTTGTTGATGTTCTTGGTTTTCCATTGTGAGAGAATTAGGTTCCTTGAGTGAGCCAGATGAAGGGTGGTTTAAAAGGGATGGGATTGTACCCGGAGAAGACCTTGAACCTGATAATGGATTACTGAATGGTGAGGTAGATCCTTGTAAAGAGGAAAGCGCAGAAATTAACGATGAAACTCCTCCTTCCATGCCGCCTGGACTCGCTGTGGCAGTTAATGGGGAATGGACACTAGCATTTGTCCTTGGCGCATTCGCACTACTTCTTCTGGACCCCATGATTTCATTTACGGAGGATAAAGCGGAAAAGTTTGGTGTTGGTAACTGATGATGTTGTGATGTCTCTGCAATAGTGGCGGCGTTTAATTCTTCATCTCGAGAGGATTTCCTTGATTTCTTATGAGGTATCACTTCACCTCGAAGTCTCGCTTCTTCTAATTCCCTTTTGGTTCTTCTGGGAGCTCTTCCTAAATACACACACTCAGCATTTGCCTTTTCACAATTAGAGCATGCGGGGGTATTTCTTGGACATTTTTTTTTCAGTTTTCTACACCTAGCACAGGAATACGATTCAGGTTTTATATTTTGTTGTACCATCTTACACTACCTATTGTTGTTCCTAGCTGGCTTGAGTTAACTCTATTCCGATTCAATAGGCCTGTTATGATTATGTTTCGAGTTGATCTATAGCGTCAAACGAAGGTTCGCTGAAATAAAACCGGTACTATAAATTTAAAATAGGTAAACACTCAGGAGGGGGAAAAAGCATGAGATCCCGCGTTTTGTTCGAAAACTTTTAAGAAAAAGCAAAGATAAAACGGGTTGCCCGGCTTAGCATTTTACGATGGGCGGTTAAGTATTTATTGTCAGTGTTTATAACATGTGTACATCTATTTATGAATGGTACTATGTACTAGATAGTTTTGAAGTGTTCTAATTGGAGGAAGGTAGGGGAAGTATGTATGGCTCCTTCTTTTTTCTTAGTTGAGTGGCATATTGGGTTAAGATCTTATTTCTCTCAGCCTTCACGATGGCAGCATCATATCTCAGTTTCTCCAAGTCATCGCCCCACTTCACCGGTTGGAAGCTATCTTTGGATCCACCATAGTCATCTAAGATAGTTTGCAGCTTCCTGTAATAGTGGATATCTTCTCCCGTATCGTAACCTTGACTTTTATCATCCTTTGCATTAGTATTAACTTGGATTTGACCATTGAAAACTTTGACGATCACAGAAGCTTGCAACTCAGCAAGGGGGAATGGCACAATACCAAGTGGCAACAGTGAAAATGCTAGAGTTGGATCATTTTTGTATATAATTTGTTCCCATAATCCATTAACAACTAACCCATAATCTTTTCCTTCACCAAACAATTCATCTCTCTTTCTATTTTCCCAGAAAAATGGGAAATTATAGTAATAACCAGTAGCAAACAATAACTGGTCAACAGCAGTAATAATTTGACCATCTTGTAATGTGACAGTGCGAGTCTTCCAGTCAGCACTCTTGATCTTTGGAATAGTATTGTATAGTTGGTCAGCGGCAACTTGATCTTCCTTGGTGACACTATACTTGTTGATACTGTTGTAAACTTTATTAGCTAAAGTAGAAAGTTGATTGGCAATATCAGTACCTGAACTACCATTACCGATCACAATGATATTTTTATCCTTTGCAAACAAATCATTTTCAAAATCCTTGGAATGAAATGCAGCACCATTTTCAAACCATTCATCTAATCCAGGAATATCTTGAGGAACGAACGGTAAGGAAAAGTGA
>JAJLTG010000065.1:0-56918 GCA_030568095.1 Naumovozyma baii
TTAATCTTAACACCAAATGCAAAGTGGACTCCTTTTGAATATTGTAATCAGAAAGAGTTCTGCCATCTTCCAGTTGCTTACCAGCAAAAATCAATCTTTGTTGATCTGGAGGGATACCTTCCTTATCTTGAATCTTGGACTTCACGTTATCGATAGTGTCGGAGGACTCTACCTCCAAGGTGATAGTCTTACCGGTTAAAGTCTTAACAAAAATTTGCATGATGTACTTGTATTGTTCTTCTATATCAAAGAGCTTTGGTGCTATCAAGAGAGCAAATGTGAAACAGAACCGTAAAAAGAAGATTATCGAACTTAGATGGAACGTCCCCCTTATATACTGGTAATTGTGGCGGTGGGGACATCAGGAAAAAGAAACGCGGAGTCTTAGCCGGTTACCCGCCAGCTCAACCTCTTAGGGTTAAAAGAACAATGAGCAAAAAATAGGGTTTTGAAAATTAAAACCCTACTAACTATTATCCCTATCCGACTAATGTATTATCTGAATGGATTATTATCTTTGAATGAAGATTGATATTGCGTTCTACCACCATTAATGTTGTTGATATTGTTTTCGTCAATGTTGCTCTCTTCTTCTTTTAAGGGATCCAGCTTGAACCTTGAATACTCATGCGTGTTCCTCGCTGCTCTTCTCTTGAGATCTAAACTGGTGGATTGAGATCTATAAGTAGAAGAGGAATTGGCCGCCACTTGATATTCAGATGACCTATCACCGATATGGTCCATACCGCAGTTGTCCTGATTGCCTTTACTTCTTCTTTCTGACATGGAATTCGATCGTATCGTATAATCGGTAGGTGTCATCAAAGTTCTCAGATGAGAATTATCTGTAGATTTCCTTCCAGGTGAAGAAATACTTGATCTAAATTGTACCACTTCCCTTCTTCTCTCATCTAGTAGGTCATCATTTTGGATTAGTTCTATTAGGTCTTGAGCAACGGCTCTAATTTCTGGTACCATCTTTTCATCCTTCGGATATTCAACTCTACCACTTAGCAAATTGGAGATTGGAGATGAATTGTTTCGTACCCATGAAACGAATTCGTTAGAACCATTATTGATTAAATAGGATACCAAGGTTAGAGTTTTAAGAATTGAGATGCAGTTTTTATGGCTAATCTTTCGGGAATAACCAGTTAATCTTTTCTTTAATACTTGAACGATCTCTTTCAAAGTCTTAGGGCTATATGTTAGCACAGATATTTCATTCATTAACGTTCCAGTCGCACCCATCGTCTCATCGTCATTAGTTGCTTGTTTTAGCTTCGTTTCTGTCGGACTTTGGACAAAACTTTTCACAGTATCTAAAAGGGGCATCTTTCTTTCACTTTAGGAACCTCAATTGCAATGAAGAATAAGCAGGTAGTCAAATTGTGTTCTAAATACATTTCATAGATTTGTATAGAATCTAAGATTTTTAGATTTTTAGAGATCTTTTTTTTTCACCATGGATTCTTTTGCGTGGATGCGAGACATTTCAATTACATGCATATTACATATGTACGTTCTGCTGTTATATTCTTATATAATCATACTTCATATGTAGAAGTCTCTTCTAATTCTCTCCAAAGCCATTTCCGCCAGATGTCACCTGCCATGCTCAGGATATTCGTGAAGGAATGTGATGATTTGCCATCGTTACCTAGTTCAATTAGCATGTGTGATGCGGAAGTAGTGGATGGTATAGAATTAATAGATTTGGCACCACTAACTGAATTCAGGCTAGTTGTATGTGTGATGAGACTCGGAGCAGATATAATGTGTTCCAATTCTGGTGTCAACTTATCATCCTCTATATTATATAGCTTCTTATAATTGACATCATCTACTTTCGAAATCATTTGAATATTGTTTAAGAATTCCAAAATTTCTGTCTCTTCAAACTCCAAAAGTTTGAACTCATTATATTGCAGAATAGCAATGTAAATGAATATCAACTCCATATGAGGATCAATTAAAGAATAAGGTAATAATGATATGTTCTCACCTGTTTCCTTTGTTTTCGCATTTGTCTGGTCATCATCATATCTATTTCTATGCAATAACTCTTGGAAAACATTATAATCATATCGGAATTTATTGGATCCCAGAGGTACACAATCTAGATCCGGAAACCAAAATGGATCATTTTTCTCAATAAAGACTTCTTCATGACATATGGTGTTCTTTCCTTCACCTTTATATAATTGATCGAATTTCTTTGTGTTGTAATTCAAAAAGAAATTTATCGTGTCCATATTAGGTTTCGGTCTCCAACCTAGTAATAAATCCCATAATCTACCTCTATCCTGCTTTTGTAATGATCTGGCACCTGAAAATTTTAGCCACCAATATAACCATTTTGTCTTTACAGAGGTCGGTTGTAATGAACTTTCTTCTGTCAAAGGTTGATAAAGTTCAGGCAGTATGGACGAAAAAACTTTAAAGAAAACCTGAGTTTGAAATGAAAGATCCCCCCCTGACAATATAGGAAAATAATTTGTTAAATTAGATTCTTCAGGTGGGAATTCTTTATTTATACTCCTGTGTGCCATGGTGGTATCTGGACTGTGTAATATTATTAATGTGATTCTTTCAAATAGTTGTTCAAATGTAAATATGCCATGATTTAAAGCTGTTAGGTGCAATTTATCTTGAATATGAGTAGGTAAGGGGTATTCATCATATAAGTATGCCAATGATTGCGATATAATTGCACCATTCTGAACCTGGTCTTGGTCCCTTCGTGCATTTATATGCTCATTAGTTCGACTTGAGTTGGGGGAAGAGCCTATTTTGCTGAATTTATTATTTGCAGATGCACTCTTTTGACGAGAAGCATGCGTATGTGAATGAGAATGTCTTTTCCCCGTTAAAAGAATTGGCCCACGTTCACCATCATATGATAAAGGAGAACACCATTCTGCTAAACCAAGCGCAATCCATGCCAATCCATTTTCGTATTTAAACACTTTAGACCATTTCCTTAAGAAATTCAATATTGCATCTTTCAATATCTCCACAATTTCTTGTTCTTCGTTGTCGCTCTTGTACTTATTATCTTCACTATTAATAATTCTATCAGTTGGCACATCTTCCATTGTAGTTGCATTGGGGGTCACACTGGAAGAATGTCTTGCATGAAAGTACTTTTTCAAATCGTGTACAATTGTAGATTCTAAGTCATGGTCGTTATTGGTTCTTTGAAGCTCAGGGTTTGTATTTGCATCTTCATCTGTGGCACTTTCCCTATCATCCGTTTGCTTCTTCTCATTCTCAATAGAATGGTATGCGTTTGTTATGGGATCCCAAGATACGGTATTAGGTAGGATATTTGGCGATATACACATTGGATGATATTTTAAAAGTATTGGCCACACTAAATGTCTCAATTGTGGTGGAATCCCATCATTTCTTGCAATGTACGCCAGCGAACAATGATCATTAGAGTTTACCAAGTTAATTATTGTGTCGATGAGTTTCCGATTTCGATATTGTTGTTTCACGTTTTTCAGATGATGTGAAGTGGACATGGGAGATTTCTTTTCATGCATTTCTATCTTTTATTGAAATAAAGAGTTTCCTACACAGGCTCTAATGTTGGGTATGGTGGTATGAACAGATGCTACTTGCCATGGGATAATTGTTTTTCATGCATAAATTAAAATACTTCAATGAACTAATTAGTTTTGTCAGATCGATTCTCCAGTAATTCATTTTGCTGTGTGAATCTTCAAAATTTCGGTGTGCCGCCTTGCTATGCGACTCAAATTTTCAGCGATGGACCAATTTTAATATTTTGTAACTCAGAAACAACTGGTAAATTCGTTGATCAAAAGCCTGGGAATTCTTTGTAAAATAGATTACCTGGGTTGGATAAAGAAAAGTTGTTTGTGAGATGTTTTTTTTTTCTCCCTCTCTCTTTTTTTTTTTGGCAGGTTTCGATCAAGGGAGTATAATGCCATCTTGAGAGAGAAATAAAATTTTTCTGGCCGTTCAAGTAACACTCTTACAAGAAAATCTACCTGAACTGTATCGAGTGTTGTATTATTTAAATTGTATTCTTTAGGCAGCTACTACAGATTATCCATACTTATTCCAATCAATTGATGACAGAATTTAGAAATCACTTACTGTTCCCTCATATTCGATCCTGAGATTCCAATAGTGAGTGACAATCAAAGCATAAAAATACATATTTCGATTAATAAAATAGTAACGAATTCTCGATACTGACAAAGAATGTGAACAAAAACTACGCAAGGAGCAGACATATGTATGTATCCCATGTTCATTTTTGCAACACAAAGCAAATACATTATATAACCACTTATTATCGTTTTCTTATCGTTTTCTTTGCTTGTTAGTTTGTTTTTGCTAATTACAACGATATAAGCGGCATTGGACAAACACCAACTCTTCGTCAAATTTAATACCAAAGCTTATCTACAATAGCCAAAATAACCTAGTCATCTTCTATAAATATATGAATAATCTCACGTCTTGAATTAAACACTTCTATTCTGTGTAATATTACAGCTTTTACTCGGCGGATAGCAATTAATGGCGTTGTTTAATCACTGAAAACGAGGAAAGAAAAAAACAACAAGAAAAAGCCACTATTTATGCTGATCTTTGCTACTAGAAACAGTAGCAGTTTCTCTGCCATTTGCACAAGATATGGTAATCAAGAAAACTATATCACTCACTCAGGATGCCTAACGTGCCGGTACCATTACACGATTTATTAAATCAGGATTCTATTACTCGTCAAAAGGAGCAACAGCAGCACCGCAGATTTTTGCCTACCTACCCATCCATTCCAAGTCCTACTACCATTGCAAGCTTATTAAGTAACAACGCCGATGATTCAATCAACGATGGTGTAAATACACCTAATTCTAACGCGAGCTCAGGGTTCCAATCATCGGGCGCTTCATCACCAATCTCTTCTTCATCGTCTAGTGCTTCTAACACGACTAGAGTATACCATTCAAAATCTATCAGAAACATGTTGAATAGCACCGTTTCAGAAAACACACATGCTGCATTAAACTCTCCACCAAATTCACAATCTGTTTCTTCCAATAACACAGAAGCTTTATTGAAAGATAAGTTACATTCAGCATCTGTTTACATCTCTTCAAGTGATGATGATTCTTCTAAGATGATCACCGCACAGACTGATGCAAATACTACTAACGAAATTTTATATTGTAAGTGGGAAGATTGTGGGAAATCCTTTAATTTACCCGAATTGCTATATCATCACTTATGTCAAGACCATGTTGGTAGAAAATCACAAAAGAATTTGCAATTAAACTGTCATTGGGATAATTGTGTTATTAAGACAGTCAAGAGAGATCATATTACCTCTCATTTAAGAGTACACGTTCCTTTGAAACCATTTGCATGCAAGAACTGTTCTAAAAAATTTAAAAGACCGCAAGATTTAAAGAAACATTTGAAGACACATTTAGAATTGTCTGATTCTCCAATATCTGATAATGCAGCATTTGTAAAGAGAAAAAGAGGCCCAAAGACTGGTTCAAAAAAAAATTCTAAAAAGAAATTAACTTCTACACTCAATACAAGTACTATCCCAAGAAATTTGCCTTCTATGCCTTTAATCCAACAGGAACAAATGCTCCAGTCCATGGAACCGGTGTATTCGAATCAATTAGGTGTTAGAATACAACAAAATTTTATCCCATCCATCTTGGCATCCAATAATATCGCAAATAATACCAATAACACTAACAATAGCGCCGCTATGGTAACTTTCTTCAACAAATTATCTCAAAATATGAACCAACAACAACAACAGGAGCAGCAGCAGCAGCAGCATTCAGATTCTTCTTCATACTCCCATTCATATGTACAGCCTCCACCTCCATCTGCAACAGTTTCTCAACCTGCTTTAATGAGTTTACAACAAACTTTGCCATTTGTAATGCGTCAAAAACAACATAGACAAGCAATACTACCACAAAAATACCCTCAATTACCACCGTTAAACAAATCCACAGCCACTTCTGTCACTTCAAATGTTGCGCTACCTCCAATTACCAACTCTAACTCTACAGTAGCAACCAACATGATACCTATCATAACTCCGCGTTATGCTACCTACGATAGAAACTTACATGCATTCAATTCCTCATTGAGCAATCATGCTAACGGTTTCAGTACTGTGCAAAAGAATAATGGTAGTAGTATGACATCTATGGTTGTCAATAAATTGAACGAAGTATCCCTAGAACCTAATTCCGAAAAGGATGATGAACATGATATTTTCGCGAAAACTTTAGAGAATGTAGATTTAATCAGGGATTATTTCATCTGTTCTCTATTGGAGGAAGAATTCGAACAAGATTTGGATTTGAATATGATTGCATCTTCGAAACAACAATCGATATCGACTTTCAATGGATTTTTGAGAAATAATTCAAGATATCCTGAGGTTTTAGTTTGAAATGAAAGGCTAAACATTTTATTATTCTTATTATTATCTTATTCTGAACATTTCTGGGCAAAAAGCAATGACAAAAGGAAGATACAGATATCTGTAGTATATATCTTTTTAATTATCTCTTATATTCAATTTTTTTGTATTCCTCAGAATATATTGTTAACATCTTATATGATTCAACTTTTCAAAGCGTCTCATGTATTACGGATTTGAAAACCGTAGACCGCTTCAACCAAAACAATTCCATCTTTAAAACAGTTTATTAAATAACAAGACACCAAAGTAGGCTAATATAGATAGATCTACCTTCAAAAATTATTAAACGAAGAAAAAAAAGATGGCTGTGGTCAAAAAATCTCGTCGCCCAGCCCATTCAAAAACATCTCGTCAACAACAAGCTCATCAGCAACAAATGGCTTCTATGACTGCTCATAAAACCACTATAAATAATAAGATTTTGAATCTTTCGCTAAATAATCCAATGTTTGAGAAAAATAGATTAGAACCTGAACCAATAAATTCTATTGTGCATGATGAAAGTGATACAATTTCATTTAGAAGTTTTATCTTGAAAAATTTTATCGATATGAGTAAGTTGATGAACGCCTTAACTTCTAATATTCTTGCAACGGATAAAATAATACCTCCAAATATTTTTCCTAATGAACGGAAAGATAGAGATATCAATGATCTTTTGGCTGAGATGGAATCGAAACTTGCGAAGCAAAGAGAAGATTTGAAGACAATACGGGATAGTACAATGTTGGACGAAAATAAAGTAGATGAAGACACGTCTTCCTCCAAGGGATTCTTTAGTGAGAAATTAAGACAATTTGATAATATAACCGATCCAGATGAAAGAACTGGCGTTAGTGAAGATGACATATTACAAGAATATTTATCAAAGCAAAAACTACGGATGCAAGAAGATATTGTAGTAATACACAAAGATAAGTTTAAAAATCTGAGGCAGGATCCATGGGAAGCCCCTGAGACATATTGGGAAACGTATTATGCGAACAAACGTATAATTCAACAGAAAAGAGAGGAAGCACAGCGTAAAGAAGAGGAAAGCAAACGAGAGGAGGAACTGGCTAAATTGAATTTAAAACTGGAACAAGAAGAAGCTGAAAAGAGAAGGAAAGAAGAACAGCAGCAACAAAAACAAAAACTATTGGAGCAGCAACAAAAAGTATTGCAGCAGCAACAAGAGGAAGAGGAAAATCGGAAACAGGCGCAGAATCAACAGCAACAGCAAAATCAGCAACAACAAAATCAGCAACAGCAAAATCGTCCACAATCCCAAAATGATTCACAGCACTCTGATCAGGCTCCACAAGGAATGTTAGATAATATATTTGGTGATTTCTCAAATCATGATAGTAACAACGGGAATGAATTTAATACGAATTTCGATGACGATTTTGGTGATTTAGATAATGTTTTTTTCTAATCTAATGAGTACATATATAATTAATGATACAGATTCTTAAGTTGGTTTGTTCTTTTTCTAATTTTCGTTTATCATCTTACACAAAAAAAAGTTAGTTGGTCCTTTCATATCATTTCCAGAAAATATCATTAATATGTCTAATTAATCTACCACTTGCAAATGCAATAGTAACGAATGTCACTATTACTTGCGTGACAATTAGTGACATACATGCAAATAAGAATCTGGGACAGAAAATTTTCCAAACCATTAAATGTCTGCGGAAATGTGTCACCCAAATGAATGAGCTTAGGCAAAGAATAGAGTTATAAAGGATTAAGACACCACAATTGGACACAATTCTGCCTAACAAAGTCTGTGGTTTTAATACATCGGGTGGTTGTTTCCATAATGTCAACAATGCTACCGATAGTGCTATCAGTATTTGTGGTCCAAATGTGTTCAATACAAGTGATATATGTGTGAGAGGGAACGTTATCTTATCAGAGAGAATAAACCCCACATCCCATTGGATAGAGGGAATTGTAGCCTGATGACCTGTACTGAAATATTGTTGATAAGATAGTAATGCTAGTACAACCGGTCCAATAATGTTTTCTTTCAATTTTAATAAGTCAATAATTTCCAATATTGATAAAATCTGGTTACACATTAGGAAAATCGAAACTTGAGCAAGGGGTTTCATAAATATGATAATGCTCATGATCCAATTAATGACCAACAAGAAATATTCAGACCCATATATGTTTGTGTACCCCAAAATAGTGGCTTGATGGGATTTAACGTCTGTATTATGAATATTTAATTTAATACAAAGTGGTCCCATTAACCAGCCAATATTGGAAGCAATTAAACTAAATCCAGTTAAGATTCTGGCGACAGTGAATTTGAATATGGAGAAATCATAAGACCAATCGGGTAAAGTAATTTCCAATGAAGTGGCTGCCCAGTATGAAAAATTAATGAACAGGACACCTTTCAAAAATAGATCAATCCAAATAGGTGCCGCAGCTTGATATGAAGATGATAAGTTATAGTAGCCCTTAATACAGGCGGGAATCATAAACACCAGTAGAAAGCATAAGGATAGACACCATAAAGAATAGTTGTTTTTGGTTGTAAAGGTTGGCGTACAGTATTCGCCTTGTTCTTCTCTACATATTGTTATCAATGATGCCAATCTGGTACAAATAATTAACATTATGGAATGATATCCGCCTAATAATCTCGCAAATCTGGTCAGTGGTAGAGAATTAGAATTAGCAGTAGAAGAATTAACACCAGATGTGGTCCCTTCGTTTTCACTAATGGTTGCTGTCAATAATCCACTTGTTGATTGCCTCTCAGGTAAAAATACAAATTCATACAATGTTAGCATTCCGAAAGTGATCAATAGGAAAGTGACGATTTTGTCCTCCCAGATGGTAAATGAATTTGAGGTAAATAGTAAGGAATGAAGAACTAATATGGCTACCCCAATCCTTGACCAATAGTCTGACAGTAAATCTTGGAATACTCTACTTACCAGCCATTTAAGACTGTATCTGTCAAATATTGGGATACAACACCCTATTATAATACCAACAGCAGTTGCAAAAGAGGTACACCATATCCAATTGTTTATAAAAAGAGGTTGATTAAAGACGTAATAGACTCCATAAAAGCACACATTTGTAATTAACGACATGATTAGAATCCATGGTGCAAATTCAGATACCATTTGATTAACCACAATTGATGGTACCAAATTAGTTACTGATATTAACAATGCTACAGAAACGGTTAACAGACATATCCCTGTGGCAATACTATAATAATCGAAATTAGTCCAAAGATTTTTAAAGATTTGTAATAGTTCAACTTGGTAATTCTTTGCCTTGGTATGATCAGCCATACCACTTCGGTATAACTCCTGCAAAAACGATTCTTTTTTTGTTTCGATACCGATAGCCTCCGTGTAATTCTTCAACTGTTCCAACACAGCTACTATGAAAGATGAAGTCTCCTCTCTTGTAGCAAATATCTCTTCAATGGGCCACCCCAAATTGTTAAATGGGATTGGAAGACCCATTAGGAAAGATAGAGTTGATACCAAATCGATTTGATTTACCCATCTATATCTCTCACCTTGATTTTCGATATTATATTCTATTGGATCCTCTAGATTCCAAACGTTTGTTTTTTTAGAGTATAGAAACAAAGTACTTTCCAACTCGTCCTTTGAATCCCCACCGTGGTTACCAGTATGATCCATTCCATGGTCTCCCATAACTACCAATAAGGTATCGTCGTCAATAGATTGTATTATATCTTTAATGAAGGTGTCTATTTGGTTTTGTTTTTGTTTCATAGTGAAATGATTTGGTCCATATTTGTGTCCAATATGATCCATTCCAAGCATGTGACCTATTAGTATATCCCAATCCTTGTCACCTTTGTTATGTATAAGATGTTCATTGAAGTATGTTATGACACCGTCATCGACCGTATCCAAGTCCCAAACATTCAATGATTCGAATGGTATACTCTTTGGTGACAGAAATGGGTTGAAAAGTGCATCCCATGTATCATCGCCGACAAAAAACACTTTTTTGTCATTTAAGAACATTTGTTTGATTAGATTGTCTTCCTCAATTACACTTCCATCGAAATTGGAACCAGCATCGATGAAAGTTGGTAAAGAACCTGTTGTAAGACCTTTCAATCTTTGTAAAGTGGTTGTGGGTGGATCAGCCATAAATTTTAATAGCAGTGCAGAGGAGGAATCATCCTGGAATTTTTCATATAAGATGTTCAAATTGTTGTGATAATAATGATTATACTCTTGGTTTGATTCATTGACCGGTATGACGAAATCGAACCTTAATGCGTCTACGACTAATATGACAGTTTTGTTAAATTTGCCATAATTTTCAATAGATTGGTAATTTTCAAGAGTAGCCACGTTATCTAATACGTTCCTAGTCAATAAGAACCCCTTGAGAAAGAAAGCGATGGCAATGAATTGTAAAGCAGCTAACGAAACTAATAGTATGACATAGAGAGTATGTGACTTTGTAAATTTTTGTATTCTTGATCTGTATATTCTCTTTTCATCAGCTGATGTGCTAAGAATAGATTCTTTTATGACCCGCTCGTCCATGTGCCCTGCCACCTTCGAGTATTGTTCAGACAAATTTGGTTATTACAAAAGTTGCTCTTCTTTTCACCTTTGTTGGATCCATCCATCATCAGCATCTTGTTATATTTTTCCAAGTTTCGCGGTACCGCGTTAAAAAAAAGAACGCCAACTACACAAAGGGCGTCTCGAAATAAAACTTGGTGAAAGAGAAGCTTTGGATTGAGGCATATGTATTGTTTCGATCAATTTGGTTTCTTGGACGGGTAGAGATTAAAATACCTTGTTATATACTTACTCCCATAGTGTCATTATCTTCGCTTCAAATGAAATAAAACGAGGTGACCAAGCCCCTTTTGCATGATGAGATGAAACGAGACTAGAGAGTACAAGCCAAAAAAGATACGGAAAGAGCAGAGTTGGGTACCGTATTCAATCATTAAAATAGGGTTATGTCTGCAATTATACAGGGCTTACAAGGGCATTGTGTATTAATTTACCAAATAAATATAGGTCGCTTTTCGATATTGTCTTTTGCCTAATTTTTCAGCTTTCTGCGCCCCCTTCTAGCCACCATGTAAAACTCGTAGGCCGCTTCCGCGGAGAGAAAAACCAAAAAAACCAAAAAAAAAAAAAAAATAAAAGAGTTTGGTTGGACTCTCTTAGACAGGCCCGCACAGAATCCAGCAAATGACACAATTTTACGATTTTTTCTTTTTTTATCTTCCAGGTTCCATTGCCTGTGCGGCCCGTTCTCTGCGCCAGTGCACAGTCCGGAAAACCCTTCCAGGCAGATTTATTGTGCTGCCCCTTTCCTTGGAGGGTGCGTCCACATCGTCAAATCATTCAGCCGAATGCGGAAATGAAAAAATATAGAAAAAAAAAAAAAATTTATAATCATCACTGGTTATCTATACGTGTGCAGATCCATATCCACATATATATATATGACTTACCTTTATAGTTCACTTATTTTACTTTTTTTTTAATCTCTATTGGCACTTCATCAGATATTTTGAAAGTACAACAACAAAGTCAGTCTATCTATGTCTGGAAGAACATCATCCGTTGAAGATATGTCTAACGAAAGCAAAAGTGTGATTACTTCAGATACACCGCCAATGTTTGACGGTGAACAAATGGCAGGTGCTGCACAACAACCACAGTCACAATCCGAGAGACTACGGAGAACCGAAACATTAGGTTCTATGGTCGAAAATAACGTCGACGCAACGAGAACTCTGTCTCGTATAATGACTAACTCTATGGCTGACCGTGCAAAAGATGCACTCTTAACAGTAGATTATTCAAATTCGTTGCCACTCGGTGGTAACAGACCATATCCTCCTGCATTGCCTGATAAGGCTCAATTTGAAGTCACTTTTGATGGTCCTAACGATCCTTTACATCCATTCAACTGGACTTTGCAAAAAAAATTAGTCACATGTGTCATCCTTTGTCTAAACTGTATCTGCATAAGTATGGGGTCCTCCATCTTTGCATCTGGTGTCACTCAAATATGTGAAATTTATGGTGTCATTCAAGTAGTAGCCATTCTAGGTGTTACTTTATATGTTTTAGGTTTCGCCATCTCTCCAATCGTATACGCTCCACTATCTGAAATTTATGGTAGAAGAGGTGTCCTAGTCATCTCCTCCCTAGGTTTTTGTCTATTCCAATTCGCTGTAGCTACTGCAAAGGATTTGCAAACCATCATGATTTGTAGATTTTTTGGTGGGTTAATGGGGGCTGCCCCCTTCGCTGTCGTCCCAGCTGCCTTTGCTGATATGTTCGATACTCCAGTAAGAGGTAAAGCTATTTGTTTGTTTAGTTTAGGTGTGTTTGTGGGACCAATTCTTTCCCCTGTTATGGGTAGTTACATTGCTCAGAGAACCACTTGGAGATGGTTGGAATACGTCATCGGTATATTTGCAGGTGTCTTATTTGTTGCAGTTGCTTTTTTCTTTGAAGAAACTCATCATCCTTCTATCTTAGTTGAAAAGGCTAAACAAATGAGAAAGGAAACCAACAATTGGGGTATCCATGCGGCTCATGAAACTGTAGAACTTTCCATTAAGGAAATTGCAGAAAAGACAATAACGAGACCAATCATCATGCTTTTCACAGAACCAATCCTATTATTTATCACCATCTATAACTCATTTGTCTATGGGATCCTGTATTTGCTACTAGAAGCATACCCAATTATCTTTGTAAAAGGTTATGGTTATACTGAAAATGGGGAATTACCATACATTGCATTAATTATCGGTATGTTAGTATGTGCCGTGTTTATATGGTATATGGATGGCGATTATATGAAAAGATTTAATAAAGCAGGTGGTTTGGTCCCAGAAGCAAGGTTATACCCAATGATCTTTTCCGGTATCATCTTCCCAATTGGTATCCTATGGTTTTGTTGGACTGGTAACTATCCAGAAAAGATCCATTTCATGGTCCCCACTGTAGCTGGTGCATTCATTGGGTTTGGTCTTATGGGTATTTTCTTACCTTGTTTGAATTATATCATTGAATCTTACTTGCCATTGGCTGCATCTGCTGTTGCGGCTAATACTTTTATGAGATCCGGATTTGGTGCAGCATTCCCATTGTTTGCTGGTTACATGTTCGAAGGGATGGGTATCGGCTGGGCAGGCTTGTTATTGGGTCTATTCGCTGTTGCTTTGGTCCCTGTACCATTGATCTTATTAAAATACGGTAAGACCATTAGAAAAAGATCAAAATATGCATATACAAATTAAGTCACATGTATACGCGCATACACATATACATAAACATTCTTTTCTTGTAAAGTTACTAAAAATCAATATATCTATATATATATATCTTTATATCTATACCACTTAATTAATTAATCAACCTAAAAAACGAAATAATAATAGTAATAAAAAATAATACCTATTCATATAAAGATTCCTTAAGAAACGCCAGAATATTGATTTTTCATTAGTTGTGAATTCTTACCAATGGTTAACCTCAATCAAGTACTTGTTCATCACATTTAAAAGCTTTTTCAATTCATGTCTACTAATCTTCTCCTTGGAAATTACCAACTCCATTGAAATCCTACCATTAAAGTATTTGTACAATCTATTGAATAAAACTTGAATATCTGATGGTTGATCACTGATACATTTGAAAATCCATCTTTTCTCTAACGCAGTAGCCCTTTCAGGATCCAATATAACTGTATAATCCTTTTGTAACTCAGGATCATCATATTCAAAATGTATATCTTCATCCAATTCATCATTGTTAGCATCATCAGCAATAACATTATGGTCATCAACATCATTAATGATGGAATCTACAATATTCCCATTATCCAATTGTTTATCACTGACAGTAACCACATTATCCACTCCACCCTGGTTAATCTTGATCCTGTTCTTATTCTTCCTCTTTTGTAAAATATTCTCATTTTTCATTCTAAAACTTTTCCTTTCCAAATCTTCATCAACCATCATCTTAATTCTTCTATCAACTCGAATATAAATAAATGTTAATAATTGTGTTACATATCCATGTTTTATCAACCATGCTAGAGCACCTAGATATACAGGTTTATGCTCTTTAGATGGAATCACATTATTGAAAACTAGTTTCTTATTTTCACCATTCCTAGAGATGGAGTTTAGAAACATTGTTAACGATGGTAATGAAGAAAATTTCTCTTTGAACATCCTTTCATCCTCTTTATATTTATCTCCTGAATATAATATAGGTGAAATTGGTGATATGATATACATATTCTTGGAGCTTAATGGGATAATAATTCTGGCGTGTCTCCAGTATATCAAGTGTAAAGTGCATGATCTTAGAATGTTATATTGCATGGAATTCTCACTATGACTATTAGAAGCGTTAGTATCTGGGCCCAATTCTAATAATTCATCAATCAATTGATGATACGATTTTATGGGAATGGTAGGTTGAATACGCTTTACTAACTGACGCAGTATCAAATTACCAATGACGTCCGGTTGAGAAACTTTATCAAGAGTTTTTAAGATATTAACAGGTTCATCTAATAATAAAATGGCATAATTTAAGATATCTTCGTTTTCATTAGTAACACCACTCAAATACAGATCTGCTTCACCTTGCGTAACCATCAAATTACTAGTATTCGTATTATTAGGATTATAATAGGTATCGTTCATTATTAAATTCCCCGACGTTTCCACATTACTCCCTACCCTTGCACCAACATTATCTTCCATCTTCCAAGTTGCACGTCTCATGGACAGCTTTTCCAAAAATTTATTGTTTAATATCGAGGTCAAATAGCAATTCTCAATAATCGGACTTATTTTGAAATTGGGCAGGATATGAAACTCATTTTGAACAGGTATTTGTAAAGAAATGACTTTATTATCCCCCAATTCAAGATATGCAATACTATTATTTTGCAATTTATCAACGCATTCCACTAGGATTCTGGCTAAGGATGACTTAGCTATTATTCTTTCGTAATAATATTTAGCCTTCAAATTCTCTTCCTTAATGGATCTATACATTTTTGAATATTTTAAAACTCTTTCACGCTCTCGTAGGATTGCAGTACATTGTTGAGACACATAAGATGTCTTTGCCTGAAGATATCTCAATAACAACGACAGTTTCGCCACAACGTATTGAAACATGTCATCCACTCGCTTATTGTATTCTGTTAAAGGTGGATTCATAATGAAACAAACGTGGAACATATTCATATTCTTATCAAGATCATTTTTATCAATTTCTGATTTTTCCAAATCAGATATTCTAGACTTGACTTCATCGATTGGTTCATTATCACTTTCATATTCATTAGAATCCTTTGCATTACTGTTTGTTCCATCATCTTCATCAGTGTTAGAATTAATAGATTTCTTTCTTATTCTATGTTTCGAAGGTCCACTACTGCCAGTATTTGATTTCTTAGATTTCGAGGTTGCTCCATGTCTCTTGTGTCTTTGTCTTCTCCATTTACCATTGGCATCAACGTGGACAGGAATCCCCAAAAATGCATATTCATCAACTGTAAATTCAAATTTGGTATTACACATTTCCCTCTCTGGTGAACAAAATTCAGCGACAAAATCAGAATCGAATCCAAAAATCTTCCCCATGGTTTGAAAATTTTCCTCCTGAAAGAATGCTTCATTCATTTGAACATTTTCCAATAACGACAACGTTTCCAAGTCGCTTTCTACCAAACAATTACTATTATCGTCTGCACCATGATCCACCACAGTTTCCGGGTTTGTGGTATCATTTTCCACATACTCGCTACCATGAAGCATACCCAACAATTCATTTGCACTCATGGAATTGGTCAAAGTGGATTCCAATCCAGTCTTGTCTTCGTCATTTGAATCCTCATCAACGCTATTGGAATCAGATTCCATTGAATCGTCAGCATAATCAGTAGACTGTTCACTATCAGTCAATCCAATCTCATCGAATTCATCATCTACAAATTCATTAACTTGTTGTTTCTTAGACGCTAAAGATGAATTAGGTAAATTTGATCGGGTTGTTGATTTCGATTTTTCAGTTGCTATATTAATTGAGTTGACATATTCTGTAGTACTTGGCGGATAATGGAATATTAATTGTGGTCCCGAATGATTTGAGATTGTTAAGTGAACCCCAAGTAATCTTGTATTTGGTGGTAAATGATCATTGCTCATTGATATGAGATTTGTAGGGGGTTCAATGATTGTTAACCGTGTTTTGCAGATTGATATCACATTGAGTTAAAGTGGATATGCTTATTGTCAAATTTATAGATGAGAATCATATGGTTTTAAACATGCCGTCAGGTTTCCTTCTCCTTTAAAAGAATATTATTAAAATATGCCATCTTAGTATAGTGGTTAGTACACATCGTTGTGGCCGATGAAACCCAGGTTCGATTCTTGGAGATGGCAGTATTCATTTTTTCAGTAGTTGCCTTAAAAATTTTTAATTGATGATTCAAGATATATATATATTCAAGAAATAAAATAATATCTTAATATTTTAAATTTTTTTAGTCTATATACTAAATTATGAAATGAATTTATAGATTATATGTGGAACGTTCGTTATGAATGGGGAGAAAATGATTAATCAACTTCTTCAACAGTTGGACCTTCAGCTTCTGGAGCTGGAGGAGCACCACCTGGGAAACCACCTGGAGCGGCACCTGGAGCACCACCGGCTTGATACATCTTAGACATGATTGGGTTAGCAATTTCTTGCAATTCCTTTAATTGGTCGTCGAATTCTTCCTTAGTAGCGGTAGTGTTAGAATCTAACCAAGCGATAACTTCATCAGCCTTCTTTGTAACAGCTTCTTTGTCAGCTTCTTCCAATTTGTCACCAGCTTCACCGACAGAAGATTTCAAAGAGTAAGCGATAGATTCCAATTGGTTCTTGGAGGCAATTCTGGCGGATTCCTTTTCATCTTCTTCCTTGAATTTTTCAGCTTCAGCAACCATTCTTTCAATATCATCCTTGGATAATCTACCCTTATCATTAGTAATGGTAATCTTGTTGGACTTACCGGTACCCTTTTCAACAGCAGAGACGTTCAAGATACCGTTAGAGTCGACATCAAAAGTGACTTCAATTTGTGGGACACCTCTTGGAGCTGGTGGGATACCAGATAATTCGAACTTACCCAACAAGTTGTTATCCTTAGTCTTAGCTCTTTCACCTTCAAAGACTTGAATCAAGACACCTGGTTGGTTATCAGCGTATGTGGAAAAGATTTCAGACTTCTTTGTTGGGATGGTAGAGTTTCTTGGGATCAATTTGGTCATAACACCACCAGCGGTTTCAATACCTAGAGACAATGGAGCAACATCTAATAACAATAGATCTTGAGTCTTGGAGGATTGATCACCAGTTAAGATAGCAGCTTGCACAGCAGCACCGTAAGCGACAGCTTCATCTGGGTTAATGGATCTGTTTGGTTCCTTACCGTTGAAGTAGTCAGTGACCAATTTTTGCACCTTTGGAATTCTGGTGGAACCACCAACTAGGACGATTTCGTGAACTGCAGCCTTGTCTAACTTAGCGTCTCTCAAAACCTTTTCAACAGGGTCCAAAGTAGATCTGAACAAATCAGCACATAATTCTTCGAATCTAGCTCTGGTGATGGAAGTGTAGAAATCAATACCTTCGTATAGAGAGTCAATTTCGACAGAGGTTTGAGCGGAAGAAGACAAAGTTCTCTTAGCTCTTTCACAAGCAGTTCTTAATCTTCTTAAAGCTCTTTGGTTAGTAGTCAAATCCTTCTTGTTCTTTCTCTTGAATTCTTGAACGAAATGGTTAACCAATCTATTATCGAAATCTTCACCACCTAAATGAGTATCACCAGCAGTGGCCTTGACTTCAAAGATACCATCTTCGATGGACAATAAAGAGACATCGAAAGTACCACCACCTAAATCGAAAATCAAGACATTTTCTTCACCACCTTTCTTATCCAAACCGTAAGCGATAGCAGCGGCTGTTGGTTCGTTAATGATACGTAAGACATTCAAACCGGCAATGGTACCTGCGTCCTTGGTAGCTTGTCTTTGAGAATCGTTGAAATAAGCTGGGACAGTGACGACAGCGTCGTTAACTTGACAACCCAAGTATTGTTCAGCGGTTTCCTTCATCTTACCTAAAACCATAGAAGAAACTTGTTCAGGAGTGAAGTTTTTAGTTTCACCCTTGAATTCGACTTGAATTTGTGGTTTACCTTCAACGTCGATCAACTTGAATGGGAAATGCTTAGCGTCCATTTGGACTTCTGGGTCAGAGAAGTTTCTACCAATCAAACGTTTAGCGTCAAAGACGGTGTTAGAAGGGTTCATAGCAGCTTGGTTCTTAGCAGCATCACCGATTAATCTTTCAGTGTCGGTGAAAGCGACGAAAGATGGGGTGGTTCTGTTACCTTGGTCGTTAGCCAAGATTTCGACTCTATCGTTGGAGAAGTGAGCCACACAGGAGTAAGTAGTACCTAAATCAATACCGACAGCCTTAGACATGATTGTTTGTAGTAATTGAGATGATTGGTTTTTTTCTTGTAAGAAAGAGAGAGAGTTAAACTGAATTGAAACAGGAAGGAAGAGGAAAGGGTAAGAAGATGTGTTCTCGAGACGGAGACAAAGATTTATATAAAAGATAGATCGAGAGGAAAGGTGTGTCGACGAAATTTCAATGGAAGGTCATGGAACCATTTTTCTTTCTTCTATGAGAGAAGCAGAAGAAGAGCCAGACGGTTTCTGCCACTGCGAGACGCAGAGAGGAAAAAGCGAAAATTCAGGTTTTTCTGGAATGTTCTATCGCTCGGCACGGAGTTGCCGCGGTGCACTCGACCGTCTGCTTATGTAAGCGCAGCAAAAACGAAGAGTCTGAATGCGCTTACATAAGCAGATTACCTAATGGGCCTTTTTCCAGTTTGTGTCCTCGATGTAAGTGTAAAGTCATCTTTGATGTGTACTCTTCTCCATGTTTGGTCTCAGTTTCTGACACTGGAAAAGTATAAGGGTTCTAGCAGTGCACACTCACTTGTCTATATATATATATAGACAAGTGAAAAAGCTTAACATAGCATAACATAAAGTACGATAAAACACACAATTTACCTTCCGGAACAGAAATGTTAGTGTTGAGCTACAATTTCAAGCGGTTACACTAAAAAATAACTTGTACGTACAAAGATTAAACTGTAGAAAAGTATATTTAAGCTAAAGGCCTAAGCACACCCAATATACAGGGAACAGTGGTTACTGAAACTGTTCATTCAGCTAAACTTGAATAAACCTAATTTATACGCATTACTGTATGGGACTCTACTTTGATGATATTTCAATTGGTGCAAGTATTATTATTTTTTTTTTTTTCAACCCTTTATGGGGGAAAAACTGAATGCTTTTCTCTACAAACATAAAACCTCTTAAACAGCTTTGGGCCAAATACTCTTTGCCAGGCTATTTTAATAATTTTCACCGTTGCAAGATTTGCGAAACGCGAGAGACCGCCCGGGTTACCCATGGTTTTATGTGTTGTGTTTTTTTTCTCTCTCTTGCAAATTCTGTTTTGTGGTTTGGTCTTGAAATATTTGATTTGATCTTGGATCTTGCTCTTGAAATATATGACAAACTTCGTAAAATCGACAGAAGTCACCATATCAGGATTGTGTCACTCGAGCTATTCTAATCAATCAACCATCCCCACCAAATGAGTACTTCACAATTAAACACGGAAGTTCATGTGAAGAGAGAAGATACCATGGATTCTGCTTCCTTACAAAACAGTCAATCCCAAACTATGCCATTCCCTCCAAGTGCTCCGCAACCACAAGACTCACAAGAAGCTATCCCCTCTGCCGTATCACTCAAGCAGGAAGATCAAGCACAAAACTCATCCTCCATTCCTGCTGAGGAGGACTCTTTAATCAATATCCAACAACAAGAAATGAATGGACAGCAATTGCCAGAACAGCCAGATTTGAAACTGATTCATCGCCAAATTAGTGGATACGTTGGTTTCGCTAATTTACCAAAACAATGGCATAGAAAATCTCATAAACAGGGTTTCAACTTGAATTTATTATGCGTTGGGCAATCAGGTCTGGGGAAATCGACTTTAATCGACTCTTTATTTAACACTAATTTCAGTTGTGAGGATGATCACGACACAACAAACATTGATGACAAGATTGAATCTTTGAACATTGGTGATGATAATGACAATGAAGAAACTGATAACGACGTTGGCGTGAAAATTAAGACGTCGTCAACCACCATCGAAGAAAATGGGGTCACGTTGAAATTGACAGTCGTCGATACTCCAGGTTTTGGTGACTCCATTAACAACACAAATGCATGGAAACCAATCATTGAAGAAATAGATAACAGATTCGACCAATATTTGGATTCAGAAAACAAGATTAATAGAGGTGTCATCGATGATAAAAGAATTCACGCTTGTTTATATTTTATAGAGCCAACAGCACATTTCTTAAAGGATCTAGATTTGGAATTTTGTGAAAAAGTACATTTGAAATGTAATTTGATACCAATCATCTCCAAATCAGATATCTTAACTGATGAAGAAATTAATAATTTCAAATTGAGAATTAAACAGCAACTAGATGATGCAAACATTAACTTGTTCCAACCACCAGTATACAAATTAGATGATGATGACACGGTATCAATGGCTAATAAGTTATATGATAGTTTACCATACGCTGTTGTCGGTTCCACTGACTTGGTAACTAATAAACATGGTAAATCTGTAAGAGGTCGTTCATACCCATGGGGCGTTATTGAAGTGGACAACTCTCAACATTCAGATTTCATTTTATTGAAAGATTTATTAATCAAAAATTATTTGGAAGAATTACATGAAAAGACACATAACGAACTGTATGAAAACTATAGATCTAAAAAATTAATTAAATTAGGCATCAAGCAAGATAACTCTGTTTTCAAAGAATTTGATCCACAAACAAGGCAATTGGAGGAAAAACAATTACATGAGGCTAAATTGGCCAAATTAGAATCTGAAATGAAAAGTGTCTTTAATCAAAAAGTTTCTGAAAAGGAAAAGAAATTACAGAAATCTGAAGCTGAATTGTTTGCTAGACATAAGGAAATGAAGGATAAGTTGACCAAACAATTGAAAGCTCTCGAGGAGAAAAAACATCAATTAGAAATGTCAATATCGAACCAAATGACTCAATCACCAATAACTCAAAAGAAGAAGGGTTTCCTTCGTTAAGACATGTTCCTATTATATATATAGAGAGATAAAAATATTACCTTCTATAAATTTGTATTTTGTTAATTTGGTTGATGTTTCATGGAAGTATCTTATTTATGTAAACCAGCAATATTACTTTTCTTCGTCCCGCCCTTTATTCTTCGTGCTCAAAAGTTATATACTAAAGAACAAGAACAAGAATTCGTTCATTTAAAAGTTTTTACTATTCAACTGGATATAATAAACATCCAGGTATAATTTATTATATACCGTACCTGTTATCATATTAACACAACAGAAACCGCTTTCCAATTGTTCTGGTAGGATGTCTTCAACAGCTGAATCAAAGGTCATTGAAAGAGAATTATCACAATATTACCAAACTTTAAAATCAGCAATACAAGAGACTTCAAATGTCAATAATACATTGTCGTCATCACATTTTTCTAGAGCACAAAAAGCACGTGGTAAACTTTCAAAGCTTTCAGTAGCACAATTTTATGAATTGACCACTGATGTACATGATGAATTACAAAGAAGAAACACATCTTCGTCATCACCTACTGAATATCTTTTACCTAAGACTGAATTTCATGTGAAAAGAAATCAAGCCAGGCAAAAATTGGCTACTTTGTCAAAGATACGATTCGATGATTTATTGAATGATATATTTTATGAATTGAAAAGAAGAAATTTGGACCAGGTCCAGGAACAACCAAAGGAAATTTCAACAACTCAAACCCAATTGCAATCTTCAATTGTCAATCCAAAGAAAGCTGATATAGACTGGTCATCATCATCAGAAGATGAAAATGAAATCGATGTCAACAAAGAACAACAAACACAAACCCCAGTAAACTCGAACTTGATGAATAATGTACCCAGCTTGGGAATTTCTCCGCCTAAACCATATCCTCCAATGCATAACAATGACAACGATACGATACAACAAGATGTCACATCTCTACAATCTTCAATGACACCAGCTGATGACACTACTCCACTCTTATCGTCGAATGGGAAATATAGTCTGCAAAATGGTGGCGGCGTGAAATTAAATTCCAAGATAGATGAATACATTCAATCTACTAATTCCATTGATGATAGGAGTAGTATTAATATAAATCAATCACCTGTAAGCAGGACTGGACAAAATGGTGATATTAAGAGATTATCGAAAAATATTAGGGATTCTCAAGTGATAAGTAGTATCCAATTTCAATTATCAACTTTGACGGAACAAAATGAGAAATTAACAATTGAAAATGAAAATCTAATGCAAAAAGTTGCAGAATTAGAATTAAAATTGAAACAGCATCATAGCCATCCTCATCATAATGATGAAACGGCTATACCAGGATATATAAAACCACGTTACGTGAACCCTAAGGTATTAACCAACTATATCGAACCTGATGGGTTCATACCATTAGATACCATCAACAACATTTACAGATGGATTTACAAATTCTTTGACTTAATGAACAAAGAAGTTTCGTCGCGAAAACAATTATTTGAAGTTATATCGAAGATTTCTCACTATATTTCGCAAATTTTACTTTTAGTTGACGTACCAGAATTTCAAAAACAAGTTATATTATTAAGAGCATCCCTATCCCATGCCATTTCAGCAATCAGATACTATTCCATATATGGTTCGTTATTACCAAAGATTACCATTCAGGCTGCCATCTCAGAGGTTGCATTTGCATTATGTCAACTTGTCAAGAATTGTAAAATTAGAACACCATCAGTAACTACACCTTCCATTGCTAAAGAACCTGTTATCTCCACTCCAAAATTACCCAATTTTTCAGAATCATCCCCAAAGATGACAAATTATTTACCTAAACCAGCAAATATCTCAGCATTTCTGCATCATGATGATACCAAGATATTGCGTGAAGAAACTAAATCACCTGTGAAGCCATTGAAGATAACTGAAAAATTGAATTCCAATAATAATAGTAAAAGTGACATAAATGAATCACTCACGCGTGAAAATGTAAGAGTACCATCAAACAATGCCATGTTTTCACAAATGATAAGTTCTAAAGATGGAAAAAAAAACAAATCAGACGATAATAATTTGCTCACTCATAAAGAAGTTTTATCTCCAGTAAAATCACCCATTATAGGTCCACAGTCACCTACACCAATACAATCTAGCATTCCAAAACCAATTACTGCTACAGAAAAGATAAGAACATTCCAATCAAACAATGGTATCGGATTAAGAATACGTTCTCCAGTTGAAAATCATCACCTGGAATCCAATATTAATAATACATTTGATATTAATGATAATACAAATAGCATTTCTGATCTATTAATATATTTGGAGTCTCAGGCTGTAAAAGTAATCAATAACGTTCAAAATCTGTTGAAATTTATTAAATCGGATGATACAAGACAAATTGATTTGAGGCAATTATCTAATACAACCGCTATTCTAGTCAAGCAAATGATTCAAGCCACTGAAACTGTACTATCACATGATAACTACGATAGCTTAAAGAAAACTAATAAATGGGTAATTAACAGTCTGAGAGATTGTATTCATAGAATTTCAACTGTTTCACAGTTGAATGATGATGGTTCATTTAATGAAGATATCGATGGAGATTATAAAATTGCTGGAAAGCATTTGAAACAGAAATTGGCAGGTATTGCCTTTGATCTTTCAAAATGCACTAAAGAATTGGTAAAGATGGTCGAAGAAGTAGCCATCCTGTAAGAATATGAATTTTTTTTTGCTTCCTCTATGAGCTAAAAATCAAAAGAAAAAGAAAAAGAGAAAACAAAAAAAAATATAATGTATGTACAAGTATATGACTATAATATTAATATTAATAATGTATGTGTGAGATTCACGGTTAACAACAAAGTAACTTATTCTATATGTATAGGATTCTCGTTTGTTTCTGCGATATGCGTCAACGATATTAAATTTGGATTTTCTTTCAATAATAGTTCATCAACAAATGTTGTGGCTTTCCCTTCACCATTAGTCATTAATATGGCACCTACAAGAGAATTGGCAACTGTGGAGAAGACAGTCGATTGACCATTATAAGAATTATTACCTAGAGGATCTCTCATTTTCCAAAATATAAAGTCTTGTAATTTGTTCAAAGTTATAAATTCTGAAAATGTTTCCTTGGAGATCAAACTTCTACTCTTTTCTGATCCCAACTGTGCGAAATCTGGTATCCTCGTCGTTGAGTTCATAATAGAATATACTGACGCCCTAAACTTGATAAATTGAGATCCCAGCATATTTAATTTCTCATTGTATGGTTTAGACCCATGTGCAAACGATTTGTGTGTCATACATTGTAATATTAAATTGTTAGACAACTCAATATCGAAATCTTTTAGTTTCAATATAGATTTTATTACATTATGATACGTCTTGGGTGTTACGGTATCGTACATGAGACCTTTGGGATTTTTCAAATATGATGCCGGATCCCTTTTTATACCACGAATACGTGCTCCTGAATGTAGATATGTCAATGATCTTACAGGTATAGATCGCAACCTGGAATTGCCTGATATACACGTCGGTGATATTTTTAACAGCGTATGCTTCATTTATTTTTACTTTTAGTTATATTTTGGGACAGGAATTCGATCACCTATTAGTGGATATCAGATATCCCGTATTTGACTGGTATAGTATTAATTTCCTAGTCGGCATATGATATGAACCGTCGTAATAATACAACATACAAATATCCTTTCCTTATCAGTATACTACCTAGTTTCCCAACTTCCAATAATCGAGAAATCCGGGTTAAATAACCTATTTTACCCTAATATCTAAGCCCTACTGTAATATTAATTTAACCCTCTCTTTATATTTTCCCCGGACCCAAATTATAGGGTTTGTGGTTTTCTTAATATGTTTCCCGTTTTTGGCAATTTGACGCGATTTTCGTTTTTTGCGTTCACAAAGTCCATTGATGGAGAAAGGTATGTAATACTCCGATGAGTATTGCCATTTTATCGTTACTTACTGATAGAAATATAAAACACCCTACACTGGTTAGTTTAAAAAAATTTCCAATTTAGAGTAGCTGCTGATAATATTTTTGGCATTATTGACATCTACTTGAGTGTAATTCAGGAAGAACAGTTCTAGGTGAAAGTTTGGAAAATTTAAGGGTGCCTTTTATCAGAAAGGAAATTAGGATTTAAACAAACTAGAAACACGAATTAATAGCAAGTACTACTTGTTGATCTGAAAAGATAGGGAAAAAATGGACGAAGATAACAAGTGGAGTTACGTGAAAGTGCATAAGAAACCAAATTGGCTTTCTAAAGAAACATCGAACGCCCTTAATGGCGGTGACAATAATGGTTTGACGGATTCAACTATGGATATTGATGAATATGAAGCTGATATATTATCAAATACAAGTAGTGAGGACTCCTTTGATCGTCAAGTATCTTTAGAGCGTATTCCAATGGTAGCAGTCCCAATGCAATCCAAATCGAAACAAAAAAGGGCAAAGAGAAAATATGTCAGTACACCCAAATTTGATGAAAATTCAAATCATTGGAACTGGAAAACAGAAAATTTGGTATGCAAGAACAAGGATTGCTGTTCAAATTTGGATTCTTATCCAAATTTAACTGAAGAAAAGGAAAAAGATTTGAGGAACCAGTCAAATAGTTTTCCATTAAAGGAAATTCGCAAATTTGGTCTTTCTCGTAAATCAAAAAATTCCAATCGTTCAGCTTACAAAATGAGCTCTGTTATCATTCTTACTTCAGTGCTCTCCGTATTATTATATATGTGCGGACAAAACCTTTATATGAGATATTATCGTTCTCATTTGCCAAACAATAAATTTTACGATCGTATAAATCTGAAAAATTATGAAACGAATTCTCACGATGTTTCCAATTGGGCTTCTAACGGGAAGTTTTTTGTGGATTTTGATCATCAAGTGGCATATCCAATTAAAGATAATGACCTAATTGGTTGGAGAAAGTATGTGACAGATGCAAAGATAAGGTGGCATTCTACCAAGCATGTTATTAAAAATAGTGTTAATCTACAAGCCTGGGCACTTTCCTGCAAAAGTGGCTCTAAATTGTTAAAGAAAAATATGGAATTTACCTTTAGTAGAATGCAGAAGGGTGCGGTAACACTATCTCATTATTCTAAGCAGTATTCTATCAAATTTCTCCATGAATATCAAAAGCGTCTACCTTACATTGAAAAAGAGTTTTCTAATTTTAGGACCACTGCTTCTAACTATTGGAGGGACTTACAAATAGTTATGAAGCACACTCTGGCCAAATCGTCAAAAGATTTGAATTATAGTGCGAAGTCATCCTGGACTCAATATAAAAAGTTCCTAGAACATTACTTAAACAAAAGGAAATGAAATTCGGTATTTCATATTAGGTATGTCGTTCCAGAACAAACAAAAACTTTTTTCCCAGCCTTTTTTTCTTAAATCAAACACATTATTACTGTTTCCGTTATTGTTATTACTCAATTTTTCTCAATCTCTTTATATTCTTCTACTTTTCGTTATTCTATATCTTCTTTTTTCTTAAGTTATCGCTTTAACCATTTTTATGTTACTGTCTAAACTAAGCTTTGCTTTACGTAATCGAGGACCAGTTTACTATATTTTTTTTTGAAATCGTGAAAAACGGTTAGGTCTCTTGCACCGAGGAAGAATGAATGAAAAATAAAATAAAAAAAAACAGGAGACAGTGAGAGAGTTTGGAAGCTGAGAAGTAAGGAACTGCAACACGGTAACAATTAGCCTAGCAAGCTTTGATAAACCTTACAGTTAAATCAGCAAGCATACCGTTGCATAACAGGGAACCATTGTTCTTTTTTCAAATCGTTATTGTGATCATTGCTGCTGCTTCATCATTTAACGATCAAGATCCATACTGCTATATTGTTGTAGCGAAATCAAACAGCATAATAAGCACGCACCTACCCAAAGATATATAAGCTAAGGCTAACTTTTGAAATTGCTGAAAACGAAAATGGTAAGTCCTGATAAACCGTCGAAGAGCAGTATTCAGGATTCTACTAATAAATCTTTAAACAATCAAGATGATGGAAATATGTCTGGAACAAATCCATCCCCTTTGAACACCTCGAGATCGTCTAGTATGTCAGGTTTGTCTCGACAGCGTAGGTTATCTCTTGTATCGAATATTTCGCAACACTCATTGTCCATGTCGTCTGCTTCTGTTACGAGTGCTGGGGCCAGTTATGCTGCTCCTAGTGCTGGTGTTACTTCTTCTGCATCTACACATCTGACAAGTATTCGTCCTATTGATATAGCTGTTGCTTTGTTTGATTTCAATTTTCCCATAAGAAAGAGCGGTCATCATTTGTCTTTCCAACAAGGAGAAACTATATACATCTTGAATAAGAACAGTTCTGGCTGGTGGGATGGTTTAATTATAAATGATCATATTAGCACTGGGAATATAACTAGAGGCTGGTTTCCTCAAACTTATGTTCGTCCTTTGAAGGATAGTACTCATAATTATTATCATAGAAAATTTGCTTCTCTTTCAAATAGAAGCTCTAGAAGAGGAAGCACTGCATTAATTGCTACTGGTAATGATACAAATAACAATATAAATGGTAATAATGGTAGCAATGAAAGTAACAACTTCTTAGCTGTCAATTATGGTGGTAGAAATAAGAGTAAGAGTAAACAAAGTTCGAGGCATACATCCCTTGTATCTTTACCTCCCACTTCTAATGAAGATATAACAGAAACAGCACCTGTGGATAATACCGATAGTGCAATACTAGATCCTTTACAAATGCCTATTATTGAACAAACTAATCAAAATAAAAATGTATCTTCCACTAATGATGCTTCTGATGATAACAAGATAACCGTTTTATCTTTAGAAGAAGTACAAATGATTGTCACTTCCATTAATTCTAACTCCGCATTCACTTGGACACCTGTACCGACACATTCGGATGATGGTACCGATGCTAAACTACTTTATTATAATAAGAAATTCGATATATATTGTTCGGAATTACCTATGTGCCAAGTTAACGATTTAATTACCAAATCGTCTAAGAAAACTAATGGACTGAAAGAAAATTTGAAATTTCCAACGGATGATCATTTAGTAGATTTAAGACCAAGAGATTTAACAAATGTGGAAACTGTCTATAAATCAGGGGCTAAAAATTCAAGTGATGGTCATAAAAGTAGAAGGATCCCAAAAATTAATGACAATAATGAAAGAGATGAAAGTGTTACTTGTAAGGACACCAACATATCTACACCAAATGCACAACAAAAAGTATCACAACCAAATTTAGAAAATGTTTCGACTTTGACTTCACAACAACTTTTACATCTTCCCTATCGTGCCATACTTTCCAAAAGTGATTTATTTTATCAACATTCTAAAGACATTAGATTATGGTCTGAATTACAGGATCTAACGATTCATTATACCAAGATGACACATGATATGTTTATTACGAATGATCGCTTTAATTTTATAAACTCATTTAACTGGATGTCGAACTTGGTTGTATACACACAGTTGTCATGCAGATTAACTCAACAGCAAATTAAAGCCGAAAGTTATAACAAAGACGTCAAGAAGATTTTGAAAAATTTGATAGCATCGTTGTCTAAGATTAGTATAACTTCGAGAATCTATTTCGATTCGACTGGGTCACCCATATTATTGGATGAAACCATTAGTAAAATAAATGAGGATAGTCAACATTTGAGCTCCGCTTTAGATACACCAATCACACAACGTGATGTTGATTTATCACTAGAAAATTCACCGAAGACTAAAGCATTTGCTGGTACTAGTATTGGCAATATGAGTAGCACAAACAAAAGGAATATTAGCACAAGTACAAATGATACTTTGACCGCTTCGAGGACAAGTAATTCCATAATAGACATTGATAATTCATTTTTTTTCGATTCCAACAAAAGATTTACGAATACCACCACTCCAAGAACTTCTGTCCCCAATGAAATGTTGGATCCAGTCTTGAATGCAACACCTACTGCATCGACCAAGGATTCTAGGCATATAGTAAAATCGATATTTCAGATTATAGATCATGAATTTTTAAAATTTTACAAGAATATCCAAACTTTGCATCATTTGTTACAAACCTCCGTGTTAAGTAATGAATCGCTCATATTACCACAAATATTACCAAGATTCTTCAAAGGATCGTTTAGTGGTGGATCGTGGTCCAATCCATTTACTCCTTTCATTTATTCAAACACATATAAAGCAAATACCAGTATATCAAATAGTAGTGATTCTCTTTTCCGCCGGTCGACTACATCCTCTATTTCAGGTTTACCGCCTAAAATGGCAGATGCACTTGCATTGGCCTCTGGTCATAGTACAAGCAGTATGACGGAGCTGTCAACGGATCAAAGTTCTACTACAGCACCTTCTACTCTTCCAAGAGGAGGTGGAATGTCATCGACGTTAAGTACAGCATTACATTCCTCGGCTACGAATTCTACTTTCTTCAATAGACCATCACATGATAGAACGTTTTCTAGATCGAAGGTATCGAAGAGGAAGTCTAATTATCCCTTGAATTATGGGACTTTAAACTCTATGAAAAAAATGTCGAACGAGATATATGAGAAATTTAGTGGTAGCAACGGTGATGATTTACTAAAGATGGATGGTCCAATGACAAAAGCACGTAATTTGGAATTAAATTCCAAGACATATGAACAGATCAATCAAAATATTACATTAATGGAAATGTTAGAGAATTTAGATTTAACAATATTTATCAATTTGAAAGGGCTAATTAAGGCACCGCCCGATACACTAGATTTAGAAAGTGAGGAATTTTTGAAACATGCTATGTCTTCAATTTCTACCGTTTTGACAGAATTTTTTGATGCAAAACAAGCGTTTCATGATGTTGTTATTAGACTAATTATGTCAGCACAACAAACTACACTGGAGGATCCTTATGTTTTTGCTTCAATGAAATCCAATTTCAAAATTGGTTGTTGTGAACCAGTTTCTTTGATTGAATCCTCGTCAAGACATAATAGTGGTACCAACAAGATAAATAAGAAGAATGAGAAGGTGGCGATTGATCTCTACAAAGTATTGCTGGAACAAGATGTAGAGATTAACAAGGAACATTTCTTAAGCATTAGTGATGATTTTAAGGACACGTGTGAGAAATATATGGAAGTTGCCAATATTTCATGCATAATAGTGGAACAATTAATTGAAGAAAGAGAAAACTTGTTGAATTATGCTGCTAGAATGATGAAGAATAATTTGACTACTGAATTATTAAGAGGTGAGCAAGACAGATGGTTTGATTACAATTTAGATTATAATTCTGACGATGAAGATGATGACGATGATGATGATGATGTTGATGATGATGTTGATGATAATGAGGATGATTATCTCCATGACGTTGATAGCAATGCTATTGATGATGATAATGATAATGATAATGATAGCGATTTGGCTTCGAGTAAAAGAACAGATGGTGTCGAAAGTGATGACACACCATGGTTCTTGCATTCTGAATATGAATCTAGTTTAGTTTACGATATGAGAGGTAGAATTAGGGCTGGGACCAAAGAGGCATTAATTGAACATTTGACAAGTCATAAACTAATTGATCCATCGTTCAGTGTGATAATGTTAATTACATTTAGAAGTATCATGACCACTAAGGAATTCTTTTATGCATTGATTTACAGATATAATTTGTCACCTCCAGAAGGATTAAGTTTTGATGAATATAACATTTGGGTGGAGAAGAAGTTGACGCCAATTAAATGTCGAGTTGTTACCATTTTGAATACATTTTTGCAACAGTATTGGACACCCAATTACCATGAGTCTGGACTGTCAGCACTTTCCAACTTTGCTAAATTTGCTATTGGTGAAAGTATTTCTGGTGCAGAGACTTTGTTGCAAAAGATTAATGAAAATATTTTAAACATTGCTGATGAAGATAATGGTGGTGGTAAGATAAGAAGCGAATCACCTCACATTGCCGATGCAATCGCAGATGACGCTTCCACTGTATCAATTAATGCCGTGAAGAGTCTACCTACCCCTTCGATATTGAACCCAACATCCTCACTTCTAAAATTACAAAAGACAAAATTACTTGATATTGATCCATTTGTGTACGCTCAGCAGTTGACTGTTAGAGAACATGAGCTTTACTTGGAGATTAACATGTTTGAGTGTCTTGATAGAGCCTGGGGTTCTAAGTATTGTAACATGGGTGGATCAAGGAATATTTCTAAATTTATTATGAATGCTAATTCTTTAACAAATTATGTTTCATATACAATTGTTAAGCACGTGGATGTGAAGAAACGTGCCAAATTGATTGAATATTTCATTTCAGTGGCGGAGCATTGTAAAGAATTGAATAATTTTTCATCAATGACAGCTATTGTCTCTGCATTATACTCTTCCCCAATATTCAGATTGAAGAAGACTTGGAATAGAATCTCTACTGAGATCAAGAAGAATTTAAAAAAGTTGAATAATTTAATGGATTCCAAGAGGAATTTTATCAAGTATCGTGAATCATTAAAATCAGTGAAAGATGTGCCATGTATCCCCTTCTTCGGTATTTATTTATCTGATTTAACTTTCACCTTTGTAGGTAATCCAGATTTTCTCCATGGTACCACTGACGTAATCAATTTCAGCAAGAGATCAAGATTGGTAGATATTATCGAAGAGATATTAAGTTTTAAGAGGTTCCATTACAAATTGAAAAGGTTAGATGACGTAGAAGGAATGATTCAAAATTCATTAGAAGATGTTCCTCACATTGAAAAGCAATATCAACTATCATTGAAAGCTGAGCCTCGATTAGAAAATTCTAACAGTACCATTAATTCCAATAATGATATCTTAAGTGATACTGATGAGGAAGATGGGATAAGTCATCACCGCCACCACCATCACCATCATCATCATGAGAAACCAGGTGAGATTACTGAAGATAGCGTGCAATCGCTTTTAAAATTTGCAAAAAAGAAGCAATCCGCCAAGTTATTCGGGTAAGTTGAGATAAGAGATTACCAAGACGGGCCATATAGACTTGTTGATCACCCTTATTACACTTTCTTTTTTCTATTTATTTACATTCGCAGTTAGCTAAGCTTACAGTTACAGTTTAAAACTTATCAAATATTATACCCTTCTAATTAATATACATCTTTAACGCAACAGTTTAATATCAGTCAAAAGCTGAGTCATTTGTGGTGGCTTGAGACTTCCCTTATTTCTTCAGTGTGATCAACCAACCACTCGGGAAATTGCTAGCCCTCCGTCCGACCGGCCGGAGATGCGGCAAGCAAATGTGAAGGCTATGCTGTGTATGTGACTATTTGGTTGAACTAAGCATGAGCTGACACAGATTGCCAGTCCAACGCTCAATTGAATGCTGATAAGGAATTCTCTAACTAGGTGGAATCCTTATCTAAGACTATCATCTGTAACTGATGATTGCTACCGTCCCAAAATTATAAATAGGGACGCTTTTTCTATACCACAAATAGGAATATTTGTCTCTTGTATCTCTTGCCTCTAAAAGGTATCGTAATACTACTACCACTGATACAAATACGCGAACAATTATGTCTTTTAGCTATACTAGAAAAGCATGTATGGAGGCACTAAGGTCTTCATCTGCGACATTTAAACAGACTACAGTTTTAAAAAATGCAAAATACGTACCCAAAATAGATGTTTCACAAGAGGTAAATCAAAATACAAAAAATATTAATTTGTTGAGACCAGTTATTATTTCAAGTGATAATAACAGCGAAGATATTGAAACGGTATCGGGACATTTAAGAGTTTGAGTACACAAAGTTTGCATGCACACATTATTTTTTTTTAATACTTACATATTATTTCTTATTCAAATAAAAGAATTACATCATTTCTTCAATGAACTTTATCTCTAATAATTTTATAATGATATGTATTATGGCCTAGCCCTTGGTTGAATTCTCAGTTGATCGCTATCATGATTCCACCCTCATATTGGCTTTGCACTGAGAATGATATGCAGGTTATGAATTGAAACTTTGAAAGTGATAAATTCAAAAATTAATATGCTCCTTTAATAAAATTTAATATATTTTATACTACGTTAGAAATGTGTTATGTTTTTAATATCCATGTAGTGGTAATTTGAAAAAGATTAGGACTGCTTGGTTTTAAGTGTTGCAGTAATGGATGTCTGTCATCGGACGGTAATGAACCAGTATCGGTTTGGGCCATCAAAAGAGATAAGAAGTAACTGCAAGAATGGACTAGAAGGTAACGTAGAAGATACAGAATTGATGGAATTGAGTCTTTAGGGAAAAGTTGAATATTAGTTAATAAACATTATTAACTAATATGTGTTAGAATGAGATGTGTGAATGTTTGTGAGAAAGCATTCATTTCGAGGTAACATTAGCATTCGGGTGCAAGTTAATAGTAGTGATTATTAACTTGGGAATTTATTTTGAATATTTTTTTTTTGTAAGATATGTAAAAGAGAAGCTAAAAGTTTTATAAAATTCTATTGTGTAATACTATTCTTCTATTAAAACGAAAAAAAGATCTATGATCTACTTTAAAGAACGCTTAGTATCGTAATTCATTATATTACACTCCAACAATAGTTTGATATGACTCATTCTTATTCTTATAGGTGGTTATTACACCAACAATCACGTTTTACTATTACAGAATTTTATAGAATATTTACTACGCCTAGCAAAATGCTTTACTCCTTAAGAAACTTGAAAACTTGTTATCCTGAACACTTCGGAATTCCTTCAATGACCTTACTTGAGATTTTCTTAAACAATCTATTAGTTCACCGACTGTGGGTTTGCAGGACCACACATACCCCATGCTTTCAAATCTACCGGCAATTTGTTCTTGATGATTATCCATTAAGGAATCGTTGACACATATAATCAAAGGTTTATTCAATTTAAGCGCATCTAAAATTGAACCTGTCCCTGCATGTGAAATGACCAGTGAGGCATCTCGTTTGATACATTCTTGAATATCAGAAGAAAATGGAAACCCAAATACTTCTAATTCACCATCATAAAGAAGTGTATAACCTGTAATATTTTCCGTACCATAATGCGAAACATCAGTAGGACACGCTTCTTTAATTTCCCCTCCTACACTCTTCAACTTATTGGAAAATTCCATTTCATAGCCTTTACCAAACTGTATAATTAATCTTCTAAACCCTATCTGGAACAATTGATCTATAAATTCGTGAGTTAACATACAGTTTATCAACTGTGGAAAGGGTACCGTGGCACCACATGTAACAAACAAAGTCTTCTTGGACATAATGCACAATTAATGTATCAACATTCAATATTAACTCATTTACTTTCATTTGAACATGTAGCATTCAAGCGACTCTTCCCTTTGACTTTATTAACTTCCTTGATCGTGTTGAACGGACACTATGAAATTTTTTTGGTGAAAAATTTTCGATGGCCTGAGTATCGTCTCTACCGCAGTGAAGCTGAAAGAGATCCAATACATTGTATTTTTAAACAATTACAAAAGTTGGAATCACATAATTCCCATCTTCATTATCCAATTCCTAGATAATCACCATTAGTCACATTGATATAATGTCTGAACAAGTGCAATCAACCCCCGTTGTAGGTGAATCGAATCCTGAAGATGTTAGAAGATCTTTTATCGAGCAAGTTAAAGCACGTAAAGCTGCTTTGGAGAAAAAGAAGCAATTAGAATTGGAACAAGCTGCAGCTGCTAAGGCTCAAGTAGAAGCAGCTAAGATAACAGCAGAGTCAGAAGGTAAAACTAAAGTTGACGTTGAAGCACGTAAGGCTGCTGAACCTGTCATTGAAGACAAAGAAACAGCAGTGGAAGAACCCGAAGCTCCAAAACAACTAACATTTGCTGAGCGTTTAAAGTTAAAGAAGCAAGCCACTTCTGGTAATGCATCTTCTGAATCTACTGAAGAAGTATCCACTACCGAACCATGTGCTGAACTTGTTGAACAACAAGAAACTACTGAAGCGGAGCCAAAGTCCGAATTAGAAGTAGAACATGAAGTCAAAGAACAGCAACAACAAGAAGAGGAAGATCTAGAGGAAGAAGAAATTGAAGATCCAAATGTCTTGACTGTTAGTAAATTGTTAGCGAGATTGGCTGAAGTTCCACCAATGGATGACATTTTCACTTTCAAATATCCAGAAGGCATTGAAGCTCCAAGTCCGATGTACAGGAAGGAAACCGTCAAGTACACATATGGTCCAACTTTCTTGTTGCAATTCAAAGACACCTTCAAAGTTAAAGCTGATGATGCCTGGATTAAGAGTACTGCATCTAAAGTTGTCATTCCTCCTAATATGGTAAAGAATAATAGATCTAGAGAACCAAGCAATAGATTCGGTCGTGGTGGTGATTTCAGAAACAATTCTGGTAGGGGTATGGATTCTAGAGCTTCTTCTAAGAGAAAATCCAGAAGAAATGCAGACGACAGAAGATCCAATAGATCATTCACAAACAGAAAGGAGCGTGAAATGGCTAAGAAGGAAGACGAAAAACCAAAGGAAGAAGTTGCTCCATTTGTACCAAGTGCTAACAGATGGGTTCCAAAATTAAGATCTAAGAAGACTGAAAAGAAATTCGCTCCAGATGGTGTAACTGAATTACTAGAAAAGGAAGATGTGGAAAGAAAGATGAAGTCATTACTAAACAAATTGACTTTGGAAAAATTTGACCCAATTTCCGCAGAAATCTTAGAAATTGCTAATCAATCACGTTGGGAAAAGGAAGGTGAAACTTTGAAGTTGGTCATTGAGCAAATTTTTTTGAAGGCTTGTGATGAACCTCATTGGTCTTCTATGTATGCTCAATTGTGTGGTAAGGTGGTCAAAGAATTGAGTCCCGAAATTACTGATGAAACAAATGAAGGTAAGACGGGTCCAAAGCTTATCTTACATTATTTGGTTGCTAGATGTCACACTGAATTCCAAAGGGGTTGGACTGATAAATTACCAACCAATGAAGATGGTTCTCCATTAGAACCAGAAATGATGTCGGATGAATATTATCAAGCTGCCGCAGCCAAGAGGAGAGGTTTAGGTTTGGTCCGTTTCATCGGGTTTTTGTACTGTTTGAACCTATTAACTGCTAAGATGATGTTCGAATGTTTCCGTAGATTAATGAAGGACTTGACTGATTCTCCAAGTGAAGAAACTTTAGAATCTGTTGTTGAATTGTTAACCACCGTAGGTGCTCAATTCGAAACTGATACATTTAGAGCTGGTGATGCTACTTTGGAAGGTTCTGCTCTACTTGATAGTTTATCCCAATTAATACAACATGTTATTGACAACGAACCAATATCGAGTAGAATTAAGTTTAAATTGATCGATATTCAAGAACTAAGACATGAGAAAAACTGGGACAATGGTAAGAAGGATAGTGGTCCAAAAACCATCACACAAATTCATGAAGAAGAAGAAAGAGCTCGTCAGTTGAAGAACAATTCTAGATCTAATTCTAGACGTGTAAACAACTCCAACAGAGGTTCCAGAAGAGACAGAGATCATCCAAGAGAGAGGGAACATCCAACTGTCTCTAAAGACAATTTTATCACTACGAGATCCTTCTCTCAAAGAAATAACTCAAAAGTTCCTACTCCAAAAGAGGAACCTAAACCTGCAGCCCCAGCTGCGACAAACATGTTCAGCGCATTAATGGATAACGATGACGACGAATAAACGCAAATATCGTAATGCATTTTATCCTTTATTAATATTTTTTTTCACGAAAGATCAACGACAGAACTGAACACTCTTAATCAAATAAATCAATTGATGACTTCCAAAATTTCATGAATTATTTATTATTAGCATGCGCTCACATATCATTCACATACATACCTGTTATTAATAGACTTACCTTTTTCTATAATTGTATATTTCATTTGTTATAATATTACTCATAAAAATGTGTTTTTTCAAATTTGCCCCACTAACTGATAAGTGTATTATCATTCTTTTTCGCTTACGTTATCAAAGAAAATTGAAGCATTTGGTAATTGACCTCAGATAAAAATGGTGATAATTAAAGCTAATCTCATTAAAACATATGCCATTAAAAACTTGGCATAAACAGTAACAAAATTACCAATTAAACTAAATGGATTTTTTAAACACAGAATCAAAGGCTATGATACTCCTCATGGGGTTGAGAAGGTACGTCTTTTTTCGCTGCAAATAGTAAAGGATATGACTTCTTCTAGTGGAACATTACTAACAACTATTTCGATATTTACAAAATAGATGTGGAAAATCATCAATATGCAAGGTAGTATTTCATAATATGCAACCCTTAGACACTCTCTACTTGGAATCGACATCTAATCCATACTTAGAGCATTTTTCAACTCTAATTGATTTAGCAGTCATGGAATTACCAGGACAACTGAATTATTTTGAGCCAAATTATGATTCGGAGAGACTATTTAAGAGTGTAGGTGCGTTAGTATATGTTATTGATTCACAAGATGAATATATGAATGCTATCACCAACTTGGCAATGATTATGGAGTATGCGTATAGAGTAAACCCAACAATTAACGTAGAAGTGTTGATCCATAAAGTGGATGGACTGAGTGAAGATTTTAAAGTGGATGCCCAAAGAGAAATTATGCAACGTACAGGAGAAGAACTTCTTGAATTAGGGCTGGATGGTGTTCAAGTTTCATTCTATTTGACTTCAATTTTTGATCATTCCATCTATGAAGCATTCTCGAGAATAGTTCAAAAACTAATACCAGAAATATCGTACATGGAGAACATGTTAGATAATTTAATTCAGCATTCCAAAATCGATAAGGCGTTCTTATTTGATATTAACTCTAAGATATATGTGTCGACAGATTCCAATTCCGTAGACATTCAAACCTATGAGGTATGCGCAGAGTTTGTGGATGTGACTATCGATTTATTTGACTTGTATAAGACGACTCGAATCCCTATTGATAGCGAGAGCAAAACTCAAAAAATGATCAAGCACAAAGAACCGCCCCAAGAACTGAAAAATGTTGCACAATTGGGGAATGATGTGATTATATATTTGAGACAAATGATACGAGGTCTGGCATTGGTGGCAATAATCAGGCCCAATGGAACTGATATGGAAAGTTGTTTAACTGTTGCAGATTATAACGTCGATATATTTAAGAAGGGCTTGGAACAAATATGGGTAAATTCTAGAGTCACACCTGTAGAGGCTTCAATAGACACATAGTTTTAATAATTATATAAATATAAAACGTGATTTTAATGTTGTTTTTTCTGAAACTAACCAAGGGTTACTCGGTGGTGTTTATAACAGCTAATAGGTATTGGGTAGAAATTTCAAGTAAAAAATAGTCTTGGGTTTAAAATTTATCTTTTTGGGAACTGTGCTCTTGTCATTATAATAACAATAATAATTTTAAAAAGTAATTGGTCTTTTGACACTGTTTTCCAATTTTTTTAAAAAAAGTCCCCGTTATCGAGAGGTTAATTTATTTTCCAGATCGAGTAACAGATTGCTTTAGCAGATATTTGCACTTCCATGGAGTTAACTTCTTTTCACTGAAAAAAGAAGACATATTAATGAAGTCAAGAATTGTATGTTAGGCCAAGTAATATTAAGGAGATTTATAACAAGGTTTTGTAAATCTTATTGTGTCAGGATTATAATGGTATTTATTTCAGTTGAACCGGTAAATCAGTGGTAACAATTGCATTTAGAGATATTGTTATTAGAGACTATTTCTGGCGAATCATGTAATTGGGATATAGTAGAAAAATTTATCCAACCTAATTATGGTATCATCTTCTTCATCGCATTATTCTAGTGATAATTTTCTGTGACACATCTGTCACAGTTTTCAATGAGAACTGTATAATTTTTCGAGCACTTGATCTCTCTGTTATTATTGCGAACATGAAACGTATCCATCGTAAATAGAAACAGATATGAAACATCATTACAGGTGTTTCAATATGTAAAAAAGGAAATAGGTGTAACGAAAAAAAGAAAAATGAAACAGACAAAATAACAGACCCGTGACCTATAGAAATACTGAACTGACCCATTTAAACTTGAAGATTGCAGAATAGAAAATTTTATATATTATATATTTATATATAAAAAGAAGCATGTCAAATACTCACATGAGTCTTCCTAACGTTACCAATTTTATGGAACAAGAGAATCAATACAATATTAACATACAAATATTTTCAGCAGAAATGATAAAAAATCTGAAGGTGTCCTGTCCAAATTATGTGCTTATTTATAGTTAACTGATAAAAATTTTAAATAAAAAGATGTTGTGGTATTGGGAACCTTGGATCATGACAATTATGAGAAGGGAAGAAACTGTTTATGAACGATGCACCCTCTAATTGTGACACACTGCTTCTTCTGTCCACTACTGAAAAAAACCTTACCCTAAGGTTTTCTCGACTGTAACCTAACCTTAGCATTGGAAGTATAGTTACCCAACCATAAGTTATTGTCATGATATATAAGATGTCCATTAATTAAAGGGAGGTTGGCCGAGTGGTTTAAGGCGTCAGATTTAGGTTTAAAATAAAGAACTTAAACATTCTGATATCTTCGGATGCGTGGGTTCGAACCCCACATCTCTCATTATTTTTTAATTTTCCTGTTGTCAAGTTTTAATGTATTCATTCTAGTATAATGTCGTTTGATACGTTAAAACCGCTCTTCTTTTGGATATATGGTAACTGGTAATTATATTATATTATATTATAGAGACTGGAAAGATATTATATAAAGCTCAATCTGGAAAGGCGATTGAACTTAACAATGGGGTAAGTAGAATGAGTAAATTAATATTGCTTTCTTTTTTATAACTTCAAAGTTATTGTTCTTCGTTCTTCACTTCTAAACCTTGTTCTTTAATAGTCATATTCTATCCATCTATAGAATATTCGGTTCCAACAATATTAAAATATGTCTGAATTAGTAAGCTACAACAGTAAAACTTTAGGAGAGTTTAGTGAGTACACAAACTCTCTAACGGTCCCCATGCAGAAAGTGATACCTAAAAGATATTGTTTGGAATTTTAAGAGACTTATACAACTTGGCTAACCATATCACAACTCTGAAGCTTTAAAAAATAAATCATTACCGATCAAAAAATAGTAAGAGATTACTTGCATAAGGAAGTTTGGAAAAAAATGTATTTCTGATAAAGAGAACACAGGTCTAAGAAATTGATGGCCCGTACCGATGTATTATCCAATTGTTTAACATTACTGTAAAGTATCAAAGACACAGTTTTAAGTTAGTATCTGTATATTATTAATTAATATCAGATGGAAAAGCATTATCATATTAATAAATGTTCGAACTACAATTTAATAACAGTCAAAACCTAGCAGAGTAAATTCAACACTCTAATTCTTCTTTTGTTCTCCCAACAATGGCAAACGAGCAAGTCTACCTTTTTTTAATAAGTCTTCTCTTAGAAACACGTTTACTGTTACTTGATAAAATGATGTTGCCATTCAGTGAATCGCTGTAATTACTGAGAAGTCTATGTCGACACTATATTTAAAGCCAGTTTTAATAGAATTATTGGTCTCACTTGACATGCCTTAAGTTTTCTCAGGACATATGCAAGTTTCACCTGAAACTGATGGGTTCAACAGAACCAAATGGGAACATGTGGCCAATTGTCAGCACTTTGATAAATTACAGCGCCATATGAAAAAAAAACCACTCGTGTACAATAGTTTTATCTTGCGATATACCGCATAGGATCGTATCATCTTCACTAAGACAAAGTCATTCTCTTGCCAGAAGGAAATCAAAGCCACCGCGTGATTTTGGCTGCGCTCTTCCCACCGACGGAAATCATCTCTCAGCCTGCGTGCAGTGCAACCCGAGGACAACGAAGCCCATTTTCCCTCGTATCTCTAGCTAATCGCAATGGATAAGATATTACGAAAGTGCATAATTAAGTGCCAAGAACACCGGAAAACTGGTGAATGGCTATTCTTTTTTCATATCATCCCTTCGTTTTTATCTTCTCCACGCTAGAGAAAGCGAATATGTTGTTTGGAGAACTGTGTACATAATTAATTATGCGATGAGTAATAAAAGATAAGTGCCTCATCACCTTTCTCAACATTACATCAATATCTGTTTTTTGTAAAATTAATGTATTTAAAGTAAAATTTTATACAATTTTCTTCCTTTCTTTAGATGTTTTGTCGTATATTCTTCCTTTCTATTTTAAATACAACAATTAAAGGTCTTTAAAAAGATTGAGAAAAGAAAAGAAAAAGAAATTCTAAAATAGTTAAAGGAGTACTCTTAATGGCCATTAAGAAAAATAATTGTATTGAAAAAATGAAAAAAAGTAATTCTAATTTAAGGTTATCTAGACTAGGGTCACCAAAGAATGGCTCTACAAACGAACAGAGAAGATTGTCTCGAGAGGAAATAATAAATGAGATGGAAAATGAACAAGATGCAATTGTCGTCAGATTATTGAGAGAAATTGATGCTTTAAAGATAGAGAATTTGCAGCTACGGACACAATTGAATCAAAGGAATCAACAATTGAGGACAGCTGGTAAATCAATTATAAAGGATGAAAGTGCAATTATTACAGATGATGAAGAAGAGGTTACTTTGACATCACAAAATTTTAATTACACTGCTAGAGAACCAAGAACACCTAGAAACTCATTCAACTCAATTGGTTCATCAAGAAGACCAAGTTTCAAGATAAGGAGCGTGGCAGTTTCTGTTCCTAGCAAGTCGCCCAATTTGATGTTGGAGCAGAATCATCGCTAGTCTCATACTTATTTAAAACCCTATGCATTAAAAAGTTCTTACTTTATAAGGTATTTCGAAAAAAAAAATATGAATTCCTCGATAGTATCTGGAGAAGGCGTGTACGGTTTATATATGAGGTGCCTTAACACTACTATGTGCCCTCAAAATTTCTTGCAGAATTATTATAATTCACCGACCAAAAAAAAAAATGGCATCATTTCTGTTGGAACCGAATATTCTATAGATGGATAGGATATGACTATTAAAGAACAAGTTACTATAAAAAGAGTAATTCTAGAAAAAATTTATGATCAGAATAGGCTTATCCGACTGTGTCTGGATATCTCTGGTTTATATGTGAAGAAAATAATACGCCAAAAGGAAAAGTATATAAAGGACAAGAAATACGAGAATGATAGATAGTAGTATGTAGGAAGAAACCTCGAAGAAAAAAAATTATATATTATAAAAATGACTGAATATTATCAATCTACTATTGCCCCACAAGATAAGAATTTGAAATCTTATCAAGAACAACCCTCAATGAGTAAACAATCTTACAATGTTGGATCAAAATTAGAATCTGATTCTCGATAAATCTATATTTAATTATTTTATAGGCAAAAAAAAATAGATAAAGTAATTTATTTAGTTAATAATGTCTGTTCTTAGTAGTTTTAGGAATGACAGAAAATGAAAATTAGTAAATGTTAATAATAATAAGGTAAACATTAAAAATTCCATTTCAAATCTTCAAATAATAGTCACAGCTAAAAATACAAAATTAATATAAGCGAATAATAGATTTTGAATGCCAATGAATTTTATATATGGATAAATTTTGAAAAAACAAACAAACTCGTTTTTTGGACAACAGGACATGTATTTTCAAGTTAATCACAGGCCTTTTAATAAAGTTATTATTTCGTACGCTCCAAAAACTTTAAACAGATATTCTTTTTAAATCTAATCTATATTTCTTAAAAGTAGCTGTGCGTATGTTTTCTATATAATAGCTGGAGATTTTGCCATACAGGGAACATCGGATTTGAGCAATGGCAAGGCAATACCAAGATAAATCTTAAATGACTTTTCTCAACTTAATGAATATTATGTCATTATTATATATTTTAAATATAAAATGTATCTGTTATATATATAAATGATTTCACATTTGACCGCTTCATCTTCTTTAGTACAATGATAAAAAAACACACATCCTTAACGCTGGCAATATATCTCAAACCAATTCATCTAAAACTTTCTTTATATCCCAAATTCTACGAGAAATTACTTCAATATCTCCATTAACTTTCCTAATATAATCGATTGACAACTCAACGCCAACGGATTCCTTAATAAGTTTTTGTAACGACTTAATGGTGAAATATTTGTTACCACTGGGATCAAAAATTTTCCCATCCTTAATAACCTTGCATCTAGTTAGGAACGTTAAAATATCCTTATTGAGTAGTTCAACGCTTTGGAAATTTAATTTAGGTAACAATAATTCAAACGGCCTTGAAATCATTAATACTTTATGTGAGCTCTTACAATGATATCTGAATTCATATATGCCAGGTTGGAAATATAGAAGTGTGGCATCAAAGACTATTTCCCCGTGTACAAATTTATCATTGCGCTCAAAATTTATCAAATGATTAGCATCGTTAGTGGAGATTTTATGACCAAAGGAGGAAGTCTTGGTAATTTCGCGATCGTTTCTAGTATCAAGAACGTTATATAATCCCACCCAATCCTCATCATTATACAATTCTGTAGGTAAATTCCAAACGATTGACACTGGAATAGGTAAATAATTGATATAGTTATGAGAATCTAACTTGATCTCAAACTCACAATTGGGAGTCAATCTCTTGGTGACACTATCAATGGCATGTTCCAAAACGTTTTCCCAATCTTTGATGTTTTTATTGTTATTACTATTTGACTTCATTGTAGTTATTGTTCTTTCACTTAATAGTGATTTCATTATGATATGTTCCACTTTGTTCACAATCTCTGATACACGTTTTAAAGGTTTTAATGATAGCAAAGTTTTCCCTACACCACTGATTCTTTTATTTTGACCATAGATCTTGGTAACATGAGGTGTCTCAATAAACTTAACTAGTATATAATTAGTCAGTGTCCAAAGTGTAGCTAAAACAATGTTTTCCCACGCAAAATTTGTCATTAACACAGAACCCCAAACTCCAACAACGCCAAGAATAGTTTCTGGATTATTCAAATATCTGTAAATACCTTGGGATGTCAATTTCTTGGAAACAATATAATTCGTGAGAAAAAAATCACCGTAAAACCAACCAAAATCTGATATTGCCCTTCTAACTTCCGAGTTACACCACAATTGTAGAGACCATAATAAGAAACCATATATGATTTTAGAATAATCTTCATCAATAAATCCCATACCTTTTAACTTTGAAATCGTCTGTATGGTTAAGAAAGTATATGATAGTACCAAAGAAAAATTGTACAAAAATTGCCATTGTTGGAAGGAATAAAGTTGAGTATACCCATTTTTCAAAAACAGCTTTGTGAACCACTGATTCTTGGATTGTTTGTAAAGAATAGTGGAAACCAAAATGGAAGATATTAATTTCACAGAGAAAGTTACCATAAATAAAATATTATCTGATGGCTTCACAAAGATGTATCCTAATACGATGGAGCAAATAATACCTACCGTAAAATAATCAGTGAATCTTAATTTATCAAAATTACTAAACCATACACCATTACTAATCAAAGGTTTCGAATAATCATAATTTTCCTTAGCAATTAAATCATCTATTGAACTTGTAGAAGATTTCAAAAGAGTTTCTTCTTCTTCTGAACCATAAGTTCTTTCAATATGAGGTGTTTCCACATATTTTAAGAACAAAAACTGTAAAAAGTGACCCCAAATAGAAACTAACAGAACTTTATAATCACCGCAAATGAGAGAGAGACCATAATATCCGGAATATCCGATAGAATACATTGGATGTGGCGAAATGTTAAATACACCATCAAAAATTAACTCTGAATTTAATTGTAGGAAGAAAAAATCACCCCAATACCATGCGAAATCTTTGACTACCCGATGTGCATCCAGTTTTACCCAAACATTGAAAAGTATTAATATGGTGCCCAAAAGAACTTTCCAATCTAGTATAAAAGTAGTCGTTGAAGTTACATTGAATGGCATAGATAAATAGACGAATATCATATAAGTGACAAAATCTTGCATTAAAATAAGATCAACGAATTGACGAAAAAGTAACCATACATTTAATTCATCTGGATATTCACTTATATTGAGGTTTGAAGACATCTTGGAATTCAATTCGAACCTTAAAAATTTAGCTAACCAGGTGCTATTTTTATTAGAATCAAAAAGATTATTCTTCTTTGTAAAATTAGTCAACGATTCATAATGTGATTGGTAATGTAGCAGCAAACCAATACCCAAATTATATGATAATCTCCAAAAGAGATATTGAACTAGATAAAAATTCTTTGTGAAAGTCAAACCAAATGATTGACATAATTTATAGCAAATGATGAAATTCGACACTATGATTAACGTGATGCATAATTCTAGAAATGATTTTTTCAAAGTAGGATCAAAAAGTGATCTCACCATATCATGGGTCTCAGGAGGAGTAAACACAATACCTGTAGAACGTGTTTTTGCAAACATCTCACTGTTCTGAGAATTTACGGATTGATCGGCTAATGCGGTTGTTTCCGTTGACATTTGTCATAATATCTAAGTTGAGTTAGATCTTGATTAAAAAGTGGCGATAAAGATACCGAGAACCACAAAGGGTAGCTGTATCAATGTTGAAATTGCTGTTATCCGATTACTGAATATAGTTAAAATAGCGTCACTTTGAAATTAAATTGAAGATGTAAAGACTGGGATAAACTTAGTTGTTGGGAATCCTTGAAGGTATTTATGTGTTCTTAAGTTCGACCACAGTTATCAATTCCACAGTTCATATGGTACCATGTGAAATAGAGTGAAGAGAACCAGGTGCTAGTCTCAATCACCATTACATGAACCGTTCTAACAGGCATTGCTCATCTCCGAGAAGGGGAAAATTGCGGTGTTAATGCGTGCGGCAGCTGGCACGGCATTGACTTCCACCACGACAGCAGACTGTGTGTCACAAAATATATCAGGTTATATTATATTATATATATAATATTGATTACACAACTACAGTAAATATTCGTTTTTAAAATTTTCAACCATGGTTTGCTGATCGGGCGGAAGTAACTTCACCTGATCTACTGTTAGAGTGAGTACTTGTTTGATCATCTGTTGTTGATTTTGAGGTAATTGACTCAATTTGACCATGTTTATCTTAGGCCCACTTTGCTGCTGCTGTTGTAGTGGTACTTGTACTTGAGGATGAAATTGAGGAGCGGATTGCTGCTGTTGGTACATAGGCATCGATTGTTGCTGTTGTGGTTGCTGCTGAGGTATAAATGGTGGTATTGGTGACGTGTTTATAAAGTTTTGCTGTGGCGGTGGGGGTAGTTGTTGTTGTTGCTGTTGTGGAAATGGTGGAGGCGGCACACCCATCGGTAGGTTCATACCCATATTAGCATTGTACATGCTAGGATTCATAGGCGGTGTTGGGTTTGGAAGAGTATTCATAGGCGTTTGATAATTACTATTCATGGAAGGTGTAGCAGAAGTACTATTATTATTGGAAGCAGAACTCGAGTTGGAATTTGATAAGGAAATTGGTTTATTCGTATTTATATTTGAGTTAACAGGAGTAGCTGTCGGGATTGGTGGGAGACTGTCAGTACTTCTTTTCTGTATGACTTTTGTAACGACGTCATAGTTTATTAAACCCATTTCCAATAAAGCTTGTGATACAGCCAGAGTTAAATCTTTATTTGTTTTCAAGAAATTTTCAATCTGTGACAATTTAGAAGGATCTTGATTTGCCAATATTTTCAAATTCGAAATTATTTCAATTAACTGTAAAGGTGGTATTTGCGCCAAATTTTTGGATACATCATCCTTAATTTCAAGAGAACCAGGAACCAATTCGGGCAAGTGCTTGGATGCTTTACTCAATATATCAGGGAATTGAACTGGTATGTTGTCATTTATCATATTCATCGGGCTATTTTGTTGTTTACCAAGAGCAGCTACTGGCTTCCTTGGAATTGGCACTTCTGTTACCATCTCAAATGGTAAATTCAACTCAATATTCCATGGAAAATGTTCTCTATTTAGTTTCAATGTTTCTTTACTCTCTGCACTTGATCGATCTCTGTAATTGGGTGGGATAATTCTTTCCAGTTCAAAAGGAATCCCACCGATACGAGATATTACCTCGAAAGCATGTTTACAATCTTTACTCGTCTTGTAATCGTATATAACAGCATTTAGTTTGCCTGTTCTCGGGTTTGATTTAGCATTTATGTCAATGATGGGTCCAGAACCTGCTACCACTGATGTAATTGTATCTTCAGTCCAATCACTGGGGAAATTAGTGATTTGAATCGAGCTGGACAAGTGATCGGGGGTTAATATATGACGAGCTGTTCTTCTTCTAGGATCTATCGTTTGTAATTGAGTTGCCATTTTTGCTTTAGAGAATCGCCGATGGGGCAATGACTGTTTGTTTGACTTTTTTTTTTTTATGCAGTAAATATATATGTAACGAGAAGAAGGGATACTTTTCTTCTTTTGTTTCTTTTACTATCTTGTAGTTTATCTCTCTCAGTGGTACTAAACCTACGTTTTGATATGCTGAAGGAAGAGCTATCGGTCACTTTTTTGCCATTGCTATTGTACAAGAAGTTTTCTATTCATTTTGCTTCCAATTCATTTTTTTCAGTAGTGATAATAAAGAATGATTACGTAAGCAGAATCCTAGGACCAAAAAAAGAATAGGAAACAAGAAAATGATAGGATGATTTTCATATTTTAAAGGGAAAATTAAGTTGAATTAATATTATTTATCATTTATATATATATATCTATATGTACAATCACCTTCATAAAAGAACGGTGCATTTTGCTTTATTTTAATTTATGCTGAGTCAATTAGGTTAAGCTAAGTAACTTAGTAAATCCATCTTTGTAACAATATGGACTGGTTTCAAACCATCAGTAATGACAGCAGAAGAGTTCTTTTCGAAAAAATTGTTTAAATCAGATAATTTAGCATTTCCGTTGAATTGAACAAATTTCTTCTTACCAGATTTGTTTTCATTATAAGAGGAGACTTCATCAAAATTGTTTAATTTCTTAAAATCTAAGTAAGTTCCCTTAATCAAACTATCTTTCGTCACAGCACCGTTAGACAATTTCTTTAATAGTTGGGATAAAGTGACTAAACCTGACAAATGACCACTAGAAGTTAACACTGGGACTTGATCGAACGCATTATCTCTTAGGATCTTAATCACGTCAGCAACTTTAGCGTCATCTTGCACTGAGACAACAGGTTTCAAATTTAGATCCTTCACGGTGGCACCTTTAAATATATCTTCAGGAGCCGTAGTGTTGGTAGTTTTCTTGACGTTAGTGTTGAAACGAGTCAAGATTTCATCATCCCACAAATTGTTCTTCTTTAACCATTCATCATCGACGAACTTGGTCAAATATGATCTGACAGAATCTGGGAAAATAGCAACGATGACATCATCTTCAGTCAATTCTGGATGATCAGCACAGTATTTAACCAAGGCAGTGAAGGCACTACCGGAGGAACCACCAACAAGGACACCTTCGTTAGAGATCAACTGACGAGCATACTTGAAAGATGGTTTATCTTCAGTCTTGTACCAAACATCGACTAAATCTCTGTCCAAGACTTTAGGAACAAAATCGTAACCGATACCTTCCACTTTATAAGCGGTAACATCAGTGTTATTTAATGCAGCAGGTAACGCCAAAATGGAACCCACAGGATCAGCACCTACAATTTTAATCTTTGGATCTTGTTCTTTAATGTATTTAGCGATACCAGAAATGGTACCACCTGTACCTGCACCAGCCACGACGGCGTTCAACTTTTCAAACTTGTTCAACTGCTGCAATTGTAATTTAATTTCCTTACCGGTTCCTTTATAATGAGCGTCCGGATTTTTCATATTATTATATTGATCCAAGATGACGGCACCTGGGATTTCCTTTTCCAATCTTAAAGCGACACCAATATGAGATTCTGGAGAATCCCAAGCAGCCTCCGTTGGAGTTCTAATAATTTCCGCACCTAATGCCTTTAAGACAGAGACCTTCTCATTAGACATCTTTTCAGGCAAAGTGATGATAGTTCTGTAACCCTTAATGGCACCGATTAAAGCCAATCCGATACCGGTATTACCAGAAGTTGGTTCAATTAGAGTAGTTCTTTCTGGAGAGATTAAGCCACGTTCTTCAGCATCTTCAATCATGGACTTGGCGATACGATCCTTAATTGAACCACCTGGGTTGTATAGTTCTAATTTGGCAAAGACCTGTGGTTTGATACCTAGAGCCTTTGGCAGTTTTTTCAATGCTATTAATGGAGTGTTACCGACCAAGTCAATAACGTTATTTCTTGTATCTACGGACATTTTGTGTGTTCGATCTGTAGTATTTTCAGGAGACAATACAGAGGAAGCAGCAAAAGAAGATGAAGAAAAAACATGTTAAAAGTCACAATCAGATGCAAATAGAACGAGCATTATTATCTTTTATATCATGTCCTATCACAAGTATACCGTTTTCTGTTCGTGCCGCGTGGAAATCTTTTGCACGTGACTACCAGAAACGGTGGCTTTCAAGGCGTCAACGAGATCGTGATTTCCGGAGTCTTTTCCCTCTCTCGGTTGTGGTTCGGGGCCATGTCCATTATTTCTTTCTCCAGCGTATGAAGGTGCTTCTCGGAGCAAGAGGTTACCTGATTGTTCTGGTTGTGAAGGCTACTACTGCCTGTTTCCCAAAATGATGTGCCATGTTATGCTGTGCCATGCTGTAAGATAGCATAGTCCTTTATATAGTGGGACACCATATTCACATTTAGCCGCTGAGACTCTGCGCGAAATTTTTTCAGCTTCAAATCCCAGAACAATGAAATTTAGCAATGACAAAAAGACTCTCGATGACCAAGCAAAGCTCTCTTTCAATACCTATTATTAAAAAAAAAAACAACAACCCTGAAGATTGAACGATTCAATTATTACATAATGGGTGGCGAAACTGTTGAACAGCTCATAAAGAAGAATAACAAGTTCCTTTTGACTTACAACCCATCACAGATAAACATCGAAAATCAAGATGAAATATTGAACCAGTTTATCATATGTCTCCAAGATTTGCTGTCTATCCTAAAAGAGCAGAACAGCGAACTGTCTGACGAATCAAGAGTGCTGGTAGTGGACACTCTCGCTATATGGATGCTAAGATCTAATCAAGTAATTCAAAACAAAAAAATTAACACGAAGCGCTATTTCAGTGAGCTTAACAAACAATTCAGCAATGATGAATACGACACCTCCACTTTTATCTTACAGTACATTTTTGATTATTGGATAGATGGTGGTTCATCATTGACAAATGCATTGACGGATTTATTCAATAAACTTTTGATAGTTTTGAAATTAATCTTTAACATTGACCAATTCAATCCATTCTTAACTGAATGGTTAATTAAAATATTGGAATTTCCATCTCCAATAAGCGCTCAATATCAACTAATTAACTCGCTATCTTCCCACCTAGACCTGTTTTTAATAAATGAAAAAAAACCTAATTTTATCGAACATTCACTATCATTAATGTCATCATCATCTTCATTGGAAAGCTTAATTGGTAAATGTTTATCCAATTATTTAATAAATTTGTACCAAATTCATTTTGTAAACGAAACAGACACCTGGATAAATATGTGGAAATCACAAGTTATTACTCGTCTCAACGATCAAGAATCTAAAAATTTAATCATTTCTCATATTTTGATCCCCATATTCAAACATCTCCCCAATAATGTGTTTATTAAATTTGTCACCTGTAATGAAATAATTAATGATGCAACATTATCACTATCATTATTAAGAATCGGTCAAGAATCAGGTGCCATCTCAGATCAACCTATCGGAATTATAGACGGATTTACTTTACAAAATGTTGAGACATATTTCCAAATTGAGGAATTAAAGTTACAAACTTTTAATCTTATAACGTTCTCATCTGCCAAATCAAAGGATATTGATCCTAACATTTTGTCTCTAATACAGAGAAACATAAAACCATTTTTTTTCGATGAAAGAGTGGAAGTGAGAAATCAATTCTTAACATCATTAAAAAAATTTATTATAAGAATGAGGGACTCTGCAAATTGTTTGCATAGAGATATAAAGAAATTAGTAAAGGCAAACAAGTACTTAGATGAACAAAAACAGAAATTAGAACTAATAAACAAATATCAATATTTTATCGAAAGCCTACTGCATTGTCTTAGGGATCAATTAGAACCTGGCTCTGCATATTCAAATTTACATTTGGCTTTGGAAATTTATCAATTTCTGATTGAACTAGGGATAGACCCCAGCATTTCCTCAAAATGTATCGATGTAATTCGTAATGGGAAATCATTCCCCTTCAACATCAATTTATTTTCCGATACAACGATAATCAAATATATTTCCATTTTATTAAACAGCAATTTCTACGATATTCGTGAGAAGTCCGTACGTTTATTAAAGATGCTATATGACTCGTTCCCTAATACGAAAGAAGATTTTGATGATATAATTGAGTCCGAAAAACTGTTACAAATATCCAGGAAGAATATGAAGAGTTACCAGCGTTGTGATAGAAGTGCATCCCTGATACAATTTTTCTTTGCAATTGATAATGATAAAGAACTATTTCTCTCGAATTTATTAAATGAACTCAAATTAGAAATACAACAATGTGGAACAAATTATTCCTCAAATCTTAAAAATTCATTGGGCGGCTATTTCATTTCAATTAATTTAATACTGAACAATTTTATAAAACATGATTTTACAATGGAAACAAACCGTTCCTTCGTTAAAGAGTGCATAAATCTAAATATCCAATGCTGGCACGCCACCAAAGAAATCATATGCCATGATGAATCTGAAAGTCTATTATCTGCAAAATACCTTAATGCTACTGTTTCCGATCAAGTTATTCTAAGTTACTCATTCAGAGCAGTCAAAGAGTCTTCGAACATGGTTAATACATTGTTATTAAGTTTTGATTTATCAAAGGAACAGTTACATGAGATTGGTGAATTATTAATAACTCAAATATCTACCATAAGACATAGTGGTGCCTTCCAAGCTGTATTACCCACTTTCAGAACTTTTTGCGTCAAATGTGCCAAGGATTATCCTCAACAACTAAGTGTCTGGCTGAATATGATTATAGACTCCATTCAAGAAAGAAAAACACATATTACAAGAAGATCTGGTGGCCTCCCATTCTTAATTTCCATTATTTTGAGTATTGAAACGGATAATTCTAGACCATACCTGAAATCGACTTTTACAAAACTGGAATCTGTCGCCCAACTGCCTATTGAAGAACATCAAGACAAACTAGATTTACCTCAAGTTAACGCAATTAACTGTATTCGTGCCCTGTTTATAGAATCTAAACTTTCAGATGCTTGCTTACCTTATATTAAGGAAGCAGCTCAACTATCCCTGAAATTTTTCACTTCTCCACTTTGGGCAATGAGAAATTGTTCCATTATGTTATTCACATCATTGCAAAATAGGATTTTTGGTAAGAGTGACAAAAAGATGAATGCTCGTTTATTTTTCACTAGATATTCAGGTTTTAAAGAAATTCTGCTGGAAGCATTAAAATTTTCATTAGACAGTGAAATTGAAATTAGAAATAATGCTTCTGAAGAAACAAAAGTAGAAGTCGTTTTTTTGGTATTGAACGTATTATTAAGATTGGAACCAACGCCAGGTTACAACGGTCTAGACCCCTTTATGAAATACATCATCAAATGTCTAGGTAAGAAAAACTGGAAACTTAGAGATATAGCAGCCAGATCTCTTGCATCAATCACTACTGATGCATATGGTCAAATGTCCTATTTATGCAACTCATTACAGTTATCCAATCAGAATAGGCTACATGGCCATATATTAGCAATGCACTTCTTTATCACTGGCAACAAAGAACTAAGATCAAATCAGCAACATTGCAAGGAATTCTTACACCTCATATTACGCTATCTGTATGAGATTGTTGGAAATCCTGAAATCTCTGATATAAAGAATAAGTGTTTCGTAACTGTGAAGACATATTTAGAGTTGATTCATGCATTTTTGGAGCATGTTGATGATGTACCTGAAAGTATACATACCAAATTAAGAACGGTACTAGAATTTTATTTCACAAATGAGAATACTCTTTACCAATTAGACGGGAGTAAACAGTTGTGTTTAGCAAAGACAATCCAACTTTTGCTCAACTATCACGTTACAAATGAGGAATCTATGAATAATATACTTTTTAATGGTCTTACATCTTCATTTCATGAAGTCCAAAAAATTTCACTTGAGTACATTATAAGTAAACCCTTCATACTCAGTTCAAGTGAAACAGTATTGTCCACTGTGAAAGATATTTTTAACCAAAAGGACACATTACCTTTAATCAAATTACTATCATTCAATGCTTTGTTAGCTTGTGAAGGATCTTTAACTACAGAGGTAGTGTTACAATGCATCTCGAGTCCGTATAACAACGATTTAAAATTAACTGCACTCGAAGCTCTAGGATCAAAAATCGATTTTTTTTCATTCAAGACTATTTGGGAAGATATTAAGATTTATTCAAAAGATGAATCTTTAGCATCATATCGTCTTGCTTACCTGAAATGTATAACAGAGCAATATTTGAAGCAGCCAACATCAGCAGAACTGATGCTAGAAATATATAAGATGTTATATGACGATGACAGAGATATTAGAACATCTTCAAGCAATTTTATCCAGAAAAATTTATTCCAAAATAGTCAAGTTTTGCTTGGTACCTGTCCAATTATTACTTCTGATAAATTTCCTAAAATATTTGCAAATAAATTTTCTGGTTCTGAAACTGTAGAGATTATATTTAAGGCTATAGAAAATTTAATAAAGACATGGCCAGCTTTTGAAGTGACTACGAATTCTTCGGATCGTCTCTTTGAAATTGAAAAGGACAATCAATACAGGAATGACTCTGCTTTATTTTTAAATTATGTGAAGATATTAGAAATACTAATCGATGAACCTGAAAGAATGAAATTTGGACTATACAAAATCAATAACGCCTTAGGAGGACTTAACGGATACTTAAATGATGACCAAGATAATATATCTCTTGAAAAAATAGCTGATGCTGACTTGTTTGCAAGGATAAAGATTGCCAAGCAAATAAGTAAATGGTACACAGAATCTGAAGATAGTAGTATTGCAATTTGATGCATTTGAAAGGTTTATAATTATTTTAGTATGTCCCAATAGTAATGTATATATAAGCAATCAGGCATACCAAGATATGAATACTTATAGTTTTGTCTATGTATTACAATAGTAACAGTTTCTTACTTTATAATTATCTCTATTTTGTATCAATGCTGCTAGTTTTCTCTGAATATATTCTTATGATTACCTTCGGGATCTATTTGTCTATCCATCTTGTAAGTCCTTTCTTTTAGAATCACCAGCTTTCTTTTTGAAACTGCTACTGGTCTTCCGCGACACAACTGTGCCAAACTCCGAGATTAGTTAATTGATTAAAAGAACACAGTAATGGCTTGACATGAACTTTCTTATTAGTACACAAAGAACAACATAGTTTGTCTTAGAAATAGAGTAAAAAACACTTATAAGCATTTTCTTAGCAAGGAATTATATGGAAAATATCGAAAATCAGATTCTAATTTCGATCCAATATTGTCAGATTGTTTAATCAGCTTATTAGTTTGACGCGTGTTTAAAATGTATCATGCTGAAAAACTGAAAACATATTTGTCGGTACTGTAAAAGTGTCTAAAAAACATTTTCTTCCTATGAAACTTTCTAAGTCTCGCCTAAGATCCATTTTTAGTTATCAACTACGAAATACTTCATATATTGACATTATTTCTGACAGAAAATACGCTTAGAGACAAATATGTTAAGATTAAAAGAAAGCATATCCAGAAGTTTTATCAATATCCATGAAAATAATCATAAATATTCCAACAATTTCTACTCAATTTGAAGATTATTCAATTTTTTAAACAGAGAATTCCACCTAACAAGGTGGAAAAATTGTCAATTCTTCATTTAGGCTGTCATGGCTTTTAGTGGGATTTGGTGTAATACTACCTATATCCCGGAAAAACTTGGATTTTCTTAAACTGTGAACTTATTTAATTACTTAAAGTACTCAGATCATTAAGTTCATATAGTTTTGAGATTTATCAAATAATCGACACCAATCTCGATTATTTGTGTTGTTACGGCAAATATGACAATATTTCCACGGAATTTATGATAATAATGATACGGCATATATGAAACAATTATTACGGCGAATATAAAACTTTACCAGAATAGGTAAAAAACATTAGACAAGGAAATAGGTGCAACGACGAAAAGAAAGAAACAGATCAAGTAGAAAGATTCCCAAGATATAAATAGCAAGGGAATTGAAGATTGTAAGATTGAAAATAGAGATATCTATCTTATTTAGATATATAATATTTTTAAATAGATAGAGAAAATTTTAATAAAAATAAGAGAATACTAAAAATGAATCAAAAAAAATCATCACGTATTACGGAACAACAAAAACACACGTTTTAATAAAACAAAAATAGAGGTTGTAATTTTAAACTTTAGATCAAAGGGTGGTAAAAGTGTACTGTGACATGTTTTGTAATATAGTAATCGAGTGTCACACATCGGTTACCTAATTACGGAATAACCCTAAATCTCATGGACGATTAGTCAATTAGAGATTACCCGCTTGAACTTGAAAGCATATATAAGTCGACGAAGTCGACGTTACATAATAGATATATACGTTCCATTAAAAGAGGGACAGACGAAATAGAACGCAAGAAAACTATCCATCAGGATAATAGAGAACTACTTCAACAACCTTTACTCACTCATCCACTCTATTACAATTGGTAGCGCGATAGTTTCCGACTCA
>JAJLTG010000066.1:0-54399 GCA_030568095.1 Naumovozyma baii
ATTCTAATCCAATATCCTAATGGGTATAAATAGACCAATAACTCGAGGTACCATTTCTTGCTTTCCCTGTTGTTATTTTATTATATATATTTTTTTATTATAGTTTATTTTTTAATAGAACGAACTCTTTTACATATTACGAGGGAGATATTACCTGCTTAACTTACGCATAAACAAACAGAAAATTATTCAAAATGGACTCATACTACTCCAAAACAACAGGGAACGTAAGAATCGATGCTTCTGAGCGCTTTTAAATTTATAGAAAAATATATTTGTCGGTATTGTAGGAGCGTCTTAAAACATTTTCCTCTTATGAAACTTTGTAAGTCGCACACAAAATTCATGTTTACTAATTAACTGCAAAATACTGTCATACATTGACATTATTTCTGATAGTAACAGAGTTCTATATGTATTGTGGTCGAGGTCTGTGTCCTTGTTATTAGTACTTGTATAACTAATGTACTCCAAAGTCAATTGTTCTTGTATTCCTTATTCTAATTCATAAAAATAAGTTATAAAGAGGATGGAGGTATTTCTAACACATCAGAAATACCTGTCCTTTATATACGTCTAGTGTTATTACTTTATTTGTTCTATAGTTCTACCTTTAGAATCTCAATCCTAAAATATTAGCTGAGTAGTATTATGAAACTCATGAGACTAACGAAGTGTATTTAATGTCACACAATCCTAATGACATTAGATCAAGGTCTGTATTATTGCTAACAGCTGTAATAATATGACATTGAAGAAAGGCATTAAGATAAGAAAACGAATGACACTACGGAAAAGATAAGAAAATGCATGACACTGTCGAAGACAAGATATGCTATGAATGTAGATAACAATAAGTGATTAAATAATCGAGATCGGTGCCGATTATTTGATGAATCCCAAAACTATATAAACGGAAGACTTTGAGTACTTAAAGTTACTAAATAAGTTCATAGTTTAAGATAACCAAGTTTTGCTTGAATAGACATAGTATCACAACAGCAAATATTGCTTGCCATCTTAGTATAGTGGTTAGTACACATCGTTGTGGCCGATGAAACCCAGGTTCGATTCTTGGAGATGGCAGTTAATTTTTTTTACCTATAATAATGTGATAGATTTTGAATATCCATCTTATGGTGAGAATGTGGAAATGTTTAGAATGGTTGTGTTTCAAGTGTTACATTAGTGGGTACCTATCATCAAAAGCTGTTTGAATGCTTGCAACGAAATATTCATGTTGAGGTTGCACACCAACATTGGAGTGTAAACTAACAATAGTGATTACTAATATGGGAACTATTGTTAATAATTATTTCGTAAGATGTATGAAGTGGAAATTTAGAAGTTACCTAAATTCTTCTTGTCTAATATTGTTCTTATGTAAAAAAGATCAGTAATCTACTTTTAAAGAACATTTAGTGTCATAATCCATAATAAAAATTCTCGCTGGCAATAAATACTTTCTGTCTCATCACAACTTTGAAGGTGCCAGTATTGTGTAGTTGAGCTCATCTAGATAAGATTTCAGTTTTCTATCTTCTGGAGAAATAGTGGATTGGTAATGTTCAGTCATTCTTATAATATACAATGTTTTTTCTTCGTGGTTTTTTTCCACATACTAAAAGTAAAATATATACATACTACTATCTATCATGCTGAAAACATATTTGTCGTTCTTGTAAGAGCATTTTGAAATATATATTATAGACAAGATGATAGCAAAATGATGTTACCTTTTTATATGTTCATGTAAAACATGTGCTTGACGCGAGCCGAACTTCAAATGTTTGTAATGGGAGAAAAGGCTTCCTATTGTCGAAGTATAATTCAACTTTGAAGATGAAATGGCAATAACATCATGTCTAACTATGAAGGTATTTAGAATTTGTTTATCAACATTTATTTTGAAAGGAAACTTTACTAACAATGGCATATCAAACAAACTTAATAATCAGAAGAACATGACATAAGAGACACGAACGCCACCGGCGACTTAATAGGGAATACGAGCGATAACGCTAATGAAAGAATGGAGGTAAGGAATCAATTTCGTACATTGTTTCAAAGTTATGGAAATTCACCTACAGGAGGTGATGACACATCCTTATTACAATTGCTTTCCCAATTGATTCCAGAGGATCTCCAAAATGAATGGTTTCAGCAAATGGATGCTAAGAATAAAAAACACTGTACTAATGAATTTATTGCTTCCTTACCAAGAGGTAAATATAAGAATAAGGATGAAGAATGTGCTATTTGCTGCTGCAAATTTTCAGATGATAAATATTCTCTGATAGCTGAACTTCCCCATTGTAAACATAGATTTGATGTTGAATGTATATCTGTATGGCTTTCCAAAAGTGTAACATGTCCTCTGTGTAGAGATGACGTACTTGAACATAAGCTAGATATTGATACTTCTAATGTTGAATTAGAAGAAGATTGGGGTATGTATGGTTGAAAAGAAATATTTCCAATATATTCCTTTTCTTAAATGAATCCTTTTATTTTATCCGTAGAGAAAAGAGAGTTATGAATATACGATTCAAAAACAAAATAAATAAAATTTGAATGAAATATACTACACTGTGTGTGAAAATTCTATAAAATATCCGTCTTGTTAATACAATTGAAAAATGGCAATATCATCTATAAATCTTCTATACTTCAATTTAGCCCGAAACGGCATGCTTAACAGTAAAAACGAATTCTCCTGTTGATGGGTCGTAACTTTCATACTTAATCCCCCTAATCTTCTTCAACTTCTCGATATGTCTTTTGACAATTTGATGCTCTGGTGATGTTATTATGCTTCTAGTAGCTCTATCTTTTGGGAAACAGTCAAAACAAGTAACTCTTGCAGCCATGTTAATGCCTCTGTATTGATCCATAAATTGATTAGCACCATCACCTATTGTACACGTTCTAGGGGAGAATTTAATGATATCACCGCAAAGAGAGGTTAGAGGAATGTTACTTAAATTAACAGGTTCTAAGAATTCAATTTTACCAAAATTTTTATGGCCAATGATCAAACCTTCAACTTTTTGCAATTGAAGATATGACATAGAAACTAGGGTGTCTAGAGAAGGTGATACATAATAGTTTTTACCAACGTATGAGTAGTCATCTTTATGCGCACCAATCAATTTCATTTCTTTGGCTTGTATGTTTGAACTTGATTTTTCTTTTTCGGTAAAATCCCATTTATTTATGGTTCTTTCTTCTTTCTTTTTCATTTTATCTGTAATATTACCACTTGGTTTTACTTTAGTATCCACATCAATAACATGTAAATTTTGCGTATTCAAAGCAGATTCTTCTGTCTCAAGAGAGGGGTACTTGTATTTTCGGTGGCTCAGTTTTTTCAACCTGCGTTGTTCTACCAGGTCACCAAACTTTTTTATATCTCCATCTGCACGTACCATGTCAACCCATTCATATATAAAGTCCTCAAGCTCTGGATTTAACATCACTGTTCTAATTTTTTGATCAGTTAATTGTTTATCGACACTGACTATAGCCATCTTAGCATCATCGTTCTTCTCAGCATCTGTGGCATTACCTCTATTTGAACCTTTATTCTTTGGGATGAATAGCGGCTTAGAAGATTCTTTAATTATATTATTTAAACTCTTCTTTTTCTTCGGGTTTTCAGTAACTTTTGTAAAGGTAGCTGTATGAGGATTAATTGAAGGTGACACTACAATTCTTGAAAATAGACTATTAGTACCATACGGATCATTATTGGGTCCTTGTTGCATTTGCTGTGGTTGCTGCTGTCCTGTTGCTGGATTTTGGATATTGCTATTATTATTCCCACCAAACAAACTATTATTTAGCCCTGTTGCCGTTTTATTCATAGTGTTGCCAAACAATCCACTAGTTCTTACATTTGTGTTATTATTGGAGAATAAACCTCCTTTAGTTGAAGAGGTGTTAGATGTATTTCCAAATAAACCAGGTCCCTGTGTTGAGGTGGTTGAACTTGTTTGTGGTGGTTTCAAATTACCAAATAATCCGCCACCTGTTCCATTACCCAATGTTGTATTATTGCTTCCAAACAGACCCGTCTTTGTTGAAGTATTATTGTTACTTCCAAATAGTGAGTTGCTACCCGTTTGAGATTTAGTTCCAAATAAACCACCAGCATTTGTCGTATTCGTATTCGTATTCAGTCCACCTTGGTTCATTGTGTTAGTGGTAGTGTTATTACCAAATAACCCACCTGTCATACCTGTTTGAGGTTTATTTCCAAACAATCCACCACTTGGTTGTTGTTGTTGACTACCGAACAGACTTCCCGTGGTAGGTTGTTGTTGTTGCTGAATATTACTACCAAACAAACCTGTAGAAGCAGGCTTTTGAGCAAAAAGACCAGTTTGCTGTGACTGGTTATTGTTAGTCTGACCAAAAAAGCCACCAGTCTTCATCTGATTACCACTACTATTACTTTGTCCAAACAAACCACCAAAACTGGATGTACCCATATGATTATTATTTTGACCAGTCATTCCTGTACCAGCCTGGCTTGCCGTATTACCAAAACTAGTATTCCCTTGCTGACCAAATAATCCACCGTTAGTTTGATTTTGATTACCAAATGCATTAACTTGTGGTTTTTGACCAAAGAGGCCTTCACTGCCTTGCCGCTGATTAGCATTATTTTGGCCAAATGTACTGCCACTGTATTGTTGCTGCTGATTATTTTGACCAAATAGGCCACCTTGCTGCTGCTGATTAGTGTTACTATTCATACCGAACAAACTACCAGAAGTTTGATTAGTATTATTCCCGAACATCCCTTGTGGTTGCTGACCAAATAATGCTCCAGATGTCTGCTGGTTATTTTGTTGTCCAAATAAAGCACCTCCAGAAGTGTTGTTAGCTTGTTGACCAAACAGTCCCGTACCGGTAGATTGTGTAGTTGTGCCAAAGGGATTTGCTGGTTTTTGCCCGAACAGGCCTGAAGAAGTGGTAGTAGTATTATTTTGCTGTCCAAACATACCAGTTCCTGACTGCATGTTAGTTTTGCCAAATAAACCACCTGTAGTGCTAGTAGATCCAAAGGGTGAATTATTCGCATTGGCACCAAATGCGTTACTAGAGGTGTTTTTGTTAAATAATCCACCAGCTGTAGTAGCTTGTTGTAGACCAAACCCGCCTGACATAGGTCCAGATGGGATACTTGACGTTTGAGTATTTCCAGAGGAAAATTTAGTACCCTTTTGATAATCTTGATACCTTAGTTCTTCAAAAGAAAATTCTCTGTATTCAGGCATACATGAAATACTTTGATAAACATTCATCATTTGAGTAGTATTGTCCCTTTCTTGGAAAGCCTGAAAAGGTTTCACAGTGGTCCCATTTTGAGCCTGGATACCCATTGCAGTATTTGTATTGGTAGATCCAAAAGGTGTCATCGAATTATTAGGTTGTTGCTGTTGATTAGAACCAAATCCAGCGGACGTTGCCGGAAATGGAGAATTGGTTGCACCGGCATTTCCAAAAGAATTGAAACTATTTTGTATTCCATTCTGTTGTTGATTCATTCCGGATGTGTTCCCTGTTGCTCCAGATTGCTGTGAAATCCCACCAAAAGATGAGGTGGGATTATTCTGCATGTTAAAAGATTGGCCTGTTGTTCCAAACGCGGGTCCAGAAGATCCAAACATAATTGACTTCCTAGTTTTGATAAGTACTGAGGTCTGGATGCGATATATCTTGCTAATCCATTGTGAAGAAACTTCAAAGTTCTTGAGTTAAAGATATTTGGAATGGTCTTAGGGCAGACAATTTATCATATTATACGGATATTAAAAACCCTAAATACAAATTTGGATTTTAACCTAAACAACGCGTGAAAAGTGGTCCTTTGGCGCCTTCCAGTATATATTAAACGGTATTATGGATATCTATTGACAATACCCAGTGGATATATTTGGGAATTGATGAATTCAGAATAAAATACTTGAAATAGTTATTGAGTAATTATGGGAGAAGATTCCACAAATAATACATTACATCATGATCTGAGCACAACAATCGATCCTACAGTAATTAGCACGAATGCTGATCCCACAGCAATCCAAACTACGACACGTAGAACCCAGGTGAAATTAACAGGTGAAAAACTACTTAGTGATAGGGGACTACCGTATATAATGAAGAATGCACCAAAGAGGATACGAATAAGTAAAAGGAAATCTGGATACGAAAATCTGACACATATTATACAGTTCTATCAATTATGGGCCCATGAATTGTATCCTAAGGCAAAATTTAATGATTTTTTGAAATTATGTCAAGGATTGGGGAAAAGTGATAGAATGCTGAGAGAATACAGAACCAATTTAGTGATGTCTGAAATGAATATGTCTAGAATGATAGGTCAAAATGAAAACGAGCAGTCAGTACAAGCTGAAATACCCGCTACATCAATCGTACCTGAGAAAGAAATTATTCAAAGTGAAACTCAATCTCTTTTTGTCTCGGATCCAAATATTACCTCAGCTGATGTTGCAATGATGATAACAAATGGATCTAAGGAGAATGCTTCCAACAACCAAGTAAGTAATAATGATGTCTATGATGACGAAGATAATGTCATATACTCCGTAACTACTAATAGATCCAGGAAAACCGCTGTACTACATGATGATGATAATGAAGAAGAAGAAGAAGAAGAAGAAGAAGCAGAAGAAGAAGCAGAAGTAGAAAATATACAAGCAACTGCAATAGAAAATAACAACACGACCTCTTCCACTGAGAATATTATAAAGCAATCCAATATGCAACAACATGAACAAGAAACTGGTTCTGATGAAGAGCTAGAATTGGAAATGTTGAAAGAATTGGAACAACGACAGTTACAAACACAACAAATTTCTGAGGACAATTTTGAAGAAGATATAGACGCTATGGAGGCCATGAAAGAGTATGGATTTTAGAAAGGATTTTAAATATTTACTACTTATGTATACTGGTGAAGTTATATCAGAAATATGTAAGTTTTGACGTTTGTTGTAACATTAAAATATTGAGACGCTACGCGACGCGTTTATTAATTTGGTATTTTGTTAGGTTGGAACCATAAAGATTCTTATCATCAATTGGTAAGCACACTCAAAAGCTCAATCCAAAAAACTATAACAATGGATGAAGGAATGATCACTGGGTACATAACTGAGAAATTGCATACTGAAGTGAAACCAGTTCTTTTTACTGATCTGATCACTGAATTCCAGTTAGGACCGTCTATGGCTAAAAAATCCATGTATTCATACTACAAATCAACGATGACGGCTAATGTCAAATATAATTGTATATTAATGTGTTGCTATAAAGATGGAACTATTAAGCTAATAAATGATTTAAAATTACAAGAAGGACAAAACGACGATCAAAAGAACATTACTGATTGTTTTATTTATGCATTCAATCCCATGGATCAGTTTGTTCCTATAAATTCTGTCACAGAACATCTGAGTGCATTAACAATTAAGAATCCCTATAAGCTGAATGTTTTAGATTCTGAGGACGTGATACAAGGTGAGGCACCAGTGAGATCAAGAACAATAGGTGATACCACTATATCATTGGCTTCCAATAAAGTTAGTTCGAGATCTAAAACAGTTCCTGAATCCAAAATACCACTCCAAGTTGCAAAATCTGAGCAGAAACCTACTTCAAAGACTAAGAGTATGGGATTACAATCTACAGCATTACTAGTCAAGATGAGAGAAGCTAGAGAGAACAAGGAGAATGCCAGACAGGCAGAATTACGAAAGAGAAAAGAAAAAGCTATACAAAAGCGGAATGAAAATGATCCAAAGAGAAAGGCTCAAATGGCCGAATTGAATAAGTTATTTGTTGATGATGACGACGAAAATATGGATGAATATAATGAAGCAGTAAAGACTGAACCAAAGGAAGTTCTTCCTGAGACGACCGAACAACCAAATAACAACTCTAAACCTACCCAACCAAATATTTCCGATTTGGAAGAAATTTTAAATACAGCTACTGAAGAATCATTAATTGAAATAAAGAAGGATAACGAAGTCCAAAAGGAAGAACCGGTTACCAATTCCTCATATGTAGACGAGGATGGGTACATTGTTACCAAACGTCCTGCTGCATCTACGCCTCCACAACCTGCAAAAAAACGACAGACACATCCCGTGCCTTCCACCAAAGGGAAGAGACCTGTGTCAGCGAAGAAGAAACAAGGCTCCATAGAAAGCTTCTTCAAGAGATAGATATAAATTAATAGACTTACCTACATATACTTACGTAAGCTGCAGAAAGAGTGACCCGGCTTCTCGGACAATTTCAAATTTTTAAAAAAGGTTGCAAATTTCCAATTCGTTGGCGTTGGACTTCCATACTTGTTATCTCTCATACAGAACAGTTAAAATATAACTAGGTCAATTGGAAGATTATCTATCGAACCATTAAACCAAACGTCAAACTAAATAATACTACAATGAGTGATTTGTGTCCAGTTTACGCTCCCTTCTTCGGTGCCATGGGTTGTGCTGCCGCCATCATCTTCACGTCCTTCGGTGCTGCTTACGGTACTGCCAAGTCTGGTGTCGGTATCTGTGCTACTTGTGTCTTAAGACCTGATCTATTGTTTAAGAATGTTGTCCCGGTCGTTATGGCAGGTATTATTGCCATTTATGGTCTGGTGGTTTCTGTCCTGGTTTGTTACTCCTTGGGCCAAAAGCAAGCCCTATACACTGGTTTTATTCAGTTGGGTGCCGGTCTTTCTGTCGGGTTAAGTGGGTTGGCTGCAGGTTTTGCCATTGGTATTGTGGGTGATGCTGGTGTGAGAGGTACTTCTCAGCAACCTAGGTTATTTGTCGGTATGATTTTGATTTTAATTTTTGCTGAAGTTTTAGGTTTATACGGTTTAATTGTGGCTTTATTATTGAACTCAAGAGCTACTCAAGATGTTGTTTGTTAGACTCTTTCTTCTAAAAGTATAACTGAAACTTTTTTGTTGCATAAATAAATAAACTCTCTTAGTTGTTTTATTTTCTCTTTTTCTTTAAATTTCTTTCTGTTCAAATATATATATACCTCTTATTTCTTTTAGTGAGATAAAAATAAAATCATAATACTTTTTTCTGTAGGCTCATTGATGACAGCAACAGCCTCAATGAAATAAGTCTCTAACTGTTCTGTAGTTCTTGTTGATAAGAAAACGCCAATGGCTCGGGGATTTAGCACGCATCGATTGAAAAATTTCAAAAGAAGCTCATCTCAAAAATTTAATTGCTACTGAGGATATAATGAGATTTCTCAGTAACTTGTATTGAACATTCTACATTGCTGTAATCATTGTTAAGATTGTCCAGAAATGTTAGAAATTCCTCAATGTACGGAGGGTTTGACGAAATTACTACGTTCAAAGGACATAACAACTTCTCAAATTGTTGAAATCGCAGCTACATTTGATCATTTGAAATTTTACTTCCCAAATAAAGAAGTGTTTTTATTTGAGCTGATTCAAGATAGATGGAACGATCAGAAACTTGTGGAATTTAAGCAAGACTATAAGATATGGAGACTGTATAATGACATTTGGATGAAGATCAGTGATTTATCGATCAAGAAAAAATTATTTAAAACTTTGAAATTTGTCCCATTATTGCTACAAACTTTGCAATTATCTAATATCGATACAGCTAATTTTATTTTTGAATTAAAAACTACATGTACATTGATAAATTCTACGTTGACAGTTGATGTTTCAACGGAGAACGCATTCAAGATTATGGCCGGCGTCTTAAAATTGATTACAACTTTACCAGAAGAAAATTTCAACTCAACAGAAAGAAATGATATAATTTATCAAATTATTAACCTTACAGATCTGGAATCTGTAACAGAAATTAATTCCAAAGTAGCTATCAACTATCATACGAATTTATTACTAGCCACATTACAGTACTTGAACCGTTTTGCAGGTGGCTTAGATAATCCTGCTACTGAAACATTAACTAAGTATATGCAATTTTTCCTATTTGATCAACAATTGGATCCAACTAAATTATTAGAAAAATTTCTGAGAACTAATCGAGATGATATAACTACAGAAGTGGCCACTGAATTGTTTCGTAAATCTATATCATTTTTGCGTAAACAAAATTTCAAGCAACTAGAAGTTATTTTCAGTTTAATAGCTGATATTCAACCAACTATAGCTCCAATAATGCTGCATGATTTGTCATTATCGAAAAAAACCATGTCGCAGCAATTTCTAGAAGACATATTAACTAAACAAATAGAAATTTCTGAAAGGGCTAAGTTATACAATTCCGATTTTTGGACTTTATTATCTCATATGCTGGACTTAGATATTGAAATCGGTATTAAATACATGAGTAAATTGCTTGACTTGATAGTTCAACAAAGATCATCCAATTGTCAAGAAATCATTACTATATGGTCCAAAATAATTAACTGTCACACAAATGCCAGAGAATTATTAGCATTCATGGAAAAATTACAGAAATATTGTAAGACTCTAGGTGAAAGTGCAGCATTTTTCATTACTGATGATGAATTTTCAAATGTTATCTCTAGAAATATTCAGTGTTTATCTATTAAACAAATGATCTCAATGTTTAATAATTTATTTCAAGATTTACAAAAGGACCCCTCTCAACTCGTTGAATATGAAGTTTTAAAAATATGTTTGAAAGGCTTGCCTCAACTATCATATACCATTCTACCCGATTTGAAGAATGAAATGTTAAAAATATTTAACATTCAATTAGATAGTGTAAGTGCTCAGTGGGAAATTAGATATTTACTTATGGAAGTCTATGATGATATTATTCCTAAAGATACTCTGGACGAATTGACAATGGATAATTTGGATACACAATTGTCTACGATTCCTACACGTCCAGAAGTATTTTATTATTTCTTCAAATTAAGAGAGTACAAAAGCTTCAATATGAAGCCCATAATAACTAGATTTCTTTTTTTTTTCAAAGGCCTTCATGTAGATGAAAGAAACCAAGTATTAACAAAATTGTTCACAACTTGGAGTTCCTTAATTAATATTGCATTCGGAAAAGATGATATTAATTATTTGATAGAGACATTGCTTCACCCAGAAAGTATTAACCTTCTAGAAGTTCTTTTCCAAGATGATGATTTTTTTGAAGAAGAAAATATAATAACTATTTTGATAAATAAGATGGTTCTATCATATGAGAGTTCCAGAATGCTTGAGTATCTAAGTCAAATTCCAATTCAATGTCTGAATAAAAATGTAAGAGTTAAACTAATTGACGAAATTACATCCAAAAACGAGTTTGAGGGAACTGATTTGAATATTTTGAATCATTTACTATCAATTCCAACATTTAGATCCATTATCGAAACTACCCCATTGGCATTGTATAAATTATTATCCCACACATCCTCAGATAAGCAGTTTTTCAAAGAGACTGTTTTTGAAGTTGTATGGACGAATCATCTTTTACAATGTAAGGAAGAAACTTCAAAACTTTTTATTGAATCTACTTTAACTTTTGTTGAGGAAGGCTTAAAAAGTTCCCAAATCGACCCAATATATTTTGATATGGCATTTTCAATAATAAAGTTGACTAATAAGGAACTAGATATCAATGGATTCACCAACTTTTATTTCCAACAATCTTTGCAAAAAATTAAAGAGCTCTGCATTGATCAAAAAGAAAATATTATGTTGTCCAGCTTTCTAGAGTCACTTTACTTAATATTTAAGGACTATACAGATAAAGAAAGCTTTAAAGAAGAGGCTACCACCATTATATTTACCATAATGAGAAGAAACGGATTTTCATATTCTGTAATGGATCCTGAATTATTGTCAAAAATCTTCCTTTTATATTCAGTATTCTACGAAGGTAAAATAGAATATCTTTTTGCACACTATATGATCATTCGAGAACTTGGAATTTCAAAAGAGAAGATCTTACCTAGATTGGAAGATGCCATTGCTTGTAATATTGGTGCTGATTTCATCAACTTTAATAAAGCATTTATAAACGTTATAAACTCCATTAATGATGAACAGACACCATTCACTGAAAGCCTATTGGAAATATACAACATCCAAATTAAAATAATCACAAAAGATAACACCGTTGGTAGGCAATTATTTATTAAATCGATCAGTGCTATCTACACAAATTTAATGCATTTAGCCAATTACAGGGAGATGATGTTGCTAATCATTGATACCTTAAGGGAATTACTAGTTTCCAAACCATGGCTATTTAGTCAATATTGTATTGAACAGCTTTTCCCGTTATGTTTATCTTTAGATACTTTATTAATGAAAAATGTTAAAAACTCTGAAAACAGCATTAGTGGTTCAATGAAACTGATCTCTAACGTATTATTGGCGCATCTTGTCAAACTGAAAAATCGTCATCATTTGATGATTACTTTCCTTTGTCAATATTTGGAGTTAATCTCTAACTCAAGAGAGAATGGACTATCCTCCGCATCAGTCAAAGATTTTTCAAGGCTAATAGTGAGCTTTTCTGAGCCATCGACGACATCTAACTATCAAGAGAACAATAAGCATAAATTGAATTCCAAAGTCAGTATGATCAAACATTCGTTAAGAAAAAATATTCTAATTTTGTTAATTAAGTACGTGCACTTATCGATCCAAAGACCTTTTGAAGAATCAATTAGAAAAGAATTGTTACCTGCTATTTTCTCCATATTTGATCTATTATCTCCACTTGAGTTAAATACCATCAACGGTATATTGGATAATGTCGGCAATCAATATTTCAAGTCATTGTACAGTGGTTATAAGAAGAAGGGTAAGTGGAATGAAGATTAGATTAATTTGTAATTGTGCAATTTAAAAAGAATGATTAATATATTATGTATGTTTATTTATATGTCCCTTTATCCCTGTTTAGAAAACTTATTAATGATAGGCTTCAAAATTGACCAGAATAATTGGTCCAAATGTTCATTATAAGTGTATCTTGGGCCTATTAATTCCCTTGCCTTATTTCTCTCAAATCTTAAAATATCCTTACTAGTTACAAGACCCTTCAATAGACTATCTTTTTCAATTAGAATAGTCTTACATCCCATCTGTTTAAATATCTTAAATAGAAGCGAAATGGGTACATCTGGTTTTGCCGTAATAGGCGCTTTATTAACAATATCTTGGAAGCTAACAACGAGATTATTATTTGGAAGACCGTACTCAGAATTCACTGGCTTTGTGAAGTAGACAAGTGTTCTATTAGCATCAGAACTATTTATATCTTGCATCAATAGTTTCAATGCTAGATGCCTCCTCAATATATACCCAACGCATCTAACATCATTTCCACCTTCATCGCCATCTTTAATGATGGGGAAGCCATGGAATACCTTTATAGCGGTAGAGTCATACATAAGAGCCTCTATTTCGGATAGATACATAGTTTCTCTTAGGGTGACCAACTCGGAAGACATAATTTCTTCAGCGGTATAATCATCCATGAAAGTTTCATCTTCCCATTGATATTCCATCATTGGAAATCCATTGACAGTTATCATTTGATCAGCAATTCCGCCAGAAACACCAGAATTGCTTAAAATTATTCTGGTAATAGCCACAACAATCATCGTTGGAATGATATAAATAAATGCACCTGTTAATTCAAACATAATAACCACAACCGTTAAAGTTAAATTTGTGATACCACAAAGGGCTGCTGCAGCGCCCAAAAAGGCATACGTACCTGGTGTGATGACGCCTGTACCACTAAAAAAGCGTTCAACAACCAAACTCAATGCTCTTCCAAATGTTGCACCAACAGCCATTGAGGGCACAAAAATACCAGCTGGCACTCTAGAACCATACGAAATAATTACCAGTAAAGATCTAATGATTGTCGCAAAAACTAGAGACATAAACATCTTTAGGAAACTCATAACATGTGTGTTCTCATCCAAATAGCATAACTTGTGAGAAAATACCGAATTATCATCGCTCGCATTAGCAACACACTCATGAAATAAAATGCCCATACTTTCTGTCATATCCAGTTTCAAAAACTCATTAAAGTACGAAATCAATGCCGTTATTACAGCTAAAAAGACAACTTCTTGGGTGGGCCACGATGACAGGTATTTTCTACGGAAATTAACGTAATAAATATTCCACTTGCTAATGTATTTCCCATAAAGGCCACCGAATATCCCTAGTATTATAAATACTGGAATTTCGGTTACTCTCCAATCCTTGTCATAAGTGACATTAAATTGAATAATTTTCCCGTTTCTAAATGGGTTCATGCACTTTAGTGTTGTTACAGCGACTAATGCAACGTAATATGATTTCCATAAAGTCGATGTATTGAATTCTGCGGAAGATGCAATCTCTTCAATACCGAATAGAACGCCACCAATGGGAGCCCCAAATGCTACAGCCACACCAGCACCGCTGGCAGCTATTAAATATTCGGATTGATAAGAATAAGTCAAAGAATCTTTCAAAAGCCAGTTGGTAATAATATAGCCACAACAAGTTGCATAATGGACTGATGGACCTTCTTTACCTATACTTAAACCAGCAGAAATGGCAAGCGGGAGCGCGATACTCTTCACAATTAGTGTAAATACACCTAAGAAGTCTGGTCTATACTCAAATCCAGAGACCCAGATTTTGATTTCAGTGATACCAGATCCGGTGGCCATGGGTGCAAAATATTGAACCAATAGTGTACTTGTGAGTGCAAATATAATAGCAAGCGTTACAAAGATGAGGAAAGGTGCTATACTACCAGACCAATTTGTCCATATATCATTATCGATACATTCTAGTTCCTCCCTTTTAGTGAGAAATGAAAATTGTCTCTTTTCATTTTTGTTTGGTGTTATACTGCAGCAGAAGGATTTATTTAATAGCCAATTCCTTGTACAATGACCCACCTTCCAATTAACTAGGGTTTCGGTGAATATTTGTAGAAAACCTGCTATGCACCCTATAGTAATTGCTATACATGTCAATGTTATTACCATTTTACCTTTCTCCCAAAATATATTCCTAAATCTACCCAGTCTAGTCGTTGGATAGTGCTTCTTATTGCTAGGATAACTTACTACTATATTTTCTTCAATCATCCTGTCTATTGTAGTAAACTGATCAAAGTTCCTTAATTCAGGTAATTCTTCTAAAATCTCAGTATTATCATCTTCTTCATCTCCATATTCTTCTCTATTTACTGGTTCGTATGTTTTCGACATTTTGACGGTATATATATAATGTTAGTCTTTTCCCTTAATGCCAATAAAACACCAGCTTCTATAATGTAATGTCTGAAAAGAGGGAAGAAATATGCAGATGGCTCAAAAATTCACAATTCAATTTTTCTAGAATGCAATAGGACGATAATGAAGGTTTGTACCATTATAACAGTTGACATGGACAATCTTGTAAGAACAGTATTGCTTAACATATAAGGTGTCTTTTATTTGTACAGTCGTTTTTCACGACATCCGTGCTTAGGGATTTCCTTTTTTTTTTTTTTTTCAAGAATTTTTCAAGTTCATCGAGTTTTGAAAAATTTAAAAAATGTAAATGCAATGCTCATCTCAACATTTTTCTTACTTTATAAATCAAAATCTTGTTGTTTAGCCAAAAAACCATTCAAGCGAGCTACTGTATATTGCCCACACCCCTGCAAGGAACTTGAATAACATACAACTCGAAAAAAGAAAATAAGAAATGTCTGCTCCAAACCCAAAGGCCTTCCCATTAGCTGATGCTACTTTGACCCAACAAATCTTGGACGTTGTTCAACAAGCTGCAAACTTGAGACAATTGAAAAAAGGTGCTAACGAAGCCACTAAGACCCTGAACCGTGGTATTTCTGAATTCATCATCATGGCCGCCGACTGTGAACCTATTGAAATTCTTTTACATTTGCCTTTATTATGTGAAGATAAGAATGTACCATATGTCTTCGTTCCATCTAGAGTTGCTTTAGGTAGAGCTTGTGGTGTTTCTAGACCAGTTATTGCTGCATCCATTACCACCAATGATGCTTCAGCTATTAAGAATCAAATCTACGCCGTTAAGGACAAGATTGAAACTTTGTTGATTTAAGTAAATTAGTTGAATTTGTTAAGGTATAAGTACCATTTTATATAATATTTACAAATCTATGTAAACTAGTTCATAATTTCAAAATCGTTATTCGAAATAAACTGCTCATGTCGATAAATTGTATCTAAATAATCATTTGAATAACCAGTCATCAAAGAATGGTACCTCCAATTCTTCAATTTTCTCATCAACTAATCCCAAATGCTTATATTGTTCAACCATCTTAGAATCAAGTTTCTCGTTAAAAGTTTCTAGCATTTTGTCATCAACTATTGTTTTGATTGTATATGACCCACCGTTTTGCGTACTCAAGAAAAACAGATCTTCAATTTGGGTAAGGTTTTCAAGAGAATATCCCTTTGAATGCTTCGATTGGTAGTAGTCAGTTTTAGCTGGTGTAAGACTAACTATAGGGCTACCCAAATCAAATTTAATCGCCGAATAATCATCGCCATTAAAGGAATAGTATAATAATATTTTCGTTCCTTCTAAACAAAGTGCAAAACATATTAAGTTGGTAACTTCTATTCTTTTAATTGTCGTTATTAATCTCATACCGCACAGTTCCTTGAAAAGGGGATGTGCCTCTGAATATAAAACAGGCTCAATTCGTATAGATTTAATTCCTGTTTTTTGAATAAGCCTAAACTCTTGGATTCCATTGAAGATGTTAGACAATAAAAGTTTATGCTCATTAAATTTTGACGCCTTAACTTTAGACAATTTAGATGAAAGTAAAAACATATTGGTTATGTAACCTCTTATATTAATGGCATTTGAGATACTTGTCATCGTGAACTTATTTTCCTTCACAGAATAGTCAATTTTATAAACTTCTAAACACCCTCCTGCTACTAAAATAGTTTGGCTACAATAACCATACAATTTGGTGATTGGATAGGATATGTGCATACCAACATGAAACTCTGTGTGTCCAGAATCTTCATCTAAAGTATACAGTAAAAGATTGGGGTATTCTTCTTCATCTAAAGCTTGAAAATCTAAAGACACCATAAAACACTTGTCAAAAGCCAAACATTTGGCGTAGATCGCTTGCTTATCTATAATTTTATCATCAATATCCGGATGTGTAAACGATATTGGGACTATATCAGTGATAGTGGCACCTTGAAATCTTTTATTGATATCTAAATATATTTGAGGGTAAAGTTCTCTCATACCGAGAATACAAATATCATTCAGTTCATCTGGGAAATTATTCCCCGTGGCGGTATCGATTTTTCTTGAACATATTGCGATGGAATATCTTTTTGAGCATGGAAGTGTAATTATTTTATTCAATATCGTATCCATGTAACTGATTGTGTTCTCTGACATTGGCTTACCAGTAATAGAAAGTTTATAAATAAAATTATCTTTTGAGCAAACAATGAAGCTTGAATTATTTGTTCTCACAACAACCTTAGGAAGGTAAGGGATATCGATAAAACATAGTGAGCACCTTGCGGCAGGCCCTAAACTGAGTAAAAAGGATTCTTCTTCTGAGTATATAATGAAAGAATCAGAAACATCCGTATGTGCAAATTGCAAACTTCTGCTACTAACTTTGGTTTCTTTGATTATTCTATCAACCTGCAGGTCAATAGTGTATAAAACGCCATCGATATCAGCTATCAATAAGTAGAGAGAATCCGTATAATAAAATAGAGCGGCATCCGTGACGGTCGAGATATTCTCAGAAAAGTTTAGAATCTTAAGTTCGTTAGCATTTTTGATAATAAAAAAATTATTATCAACAATTAGTGCAGTAATTGTTGTTATATCATCCACCTGCGTAGAGGCTAAAATGTATCTCACAAGGGAACTGTGTTTAAAACGAGGTAGCTTGAAAGGTTGCTGTTTGTTACTCCAATTAACGTAACCATTTGTATCGACAAAGCAATATTGTCCAGAAGAGTTATAAATATCAACGGCATATATCATATTTTGATCGACTATAACTTTCCCACTACATGAAACAAAAATGAATGCAGAGTTTCCATAATGCTTTGCAATAATACCATTTCTAAAAAGTTCTCCGTCGAACGTACTCCAAAACACATCAGAATTTCTGTACCATATATGCTTTATATTTGAATCAAATTCAAATAGTTTGTCAGATTTTGTATTAACTCTACTGTATTCACTTTCAATATATCCTGTATCATGATTAGCAATTCCACAAGAAATGATTTTTGGTACATCATATCCTATCACATTAGTGCATAAAGTTAGAGACCTTTTATACGAACTTTTGGATATTATTTCATTTTTGCCCAAATCAAAAATAACGAGTCCATCTCCATTAGTTGAAAATAAGTATATGGGATAACTCAAAACTGTAGCATCTAATATTAATGCTGAATCTTGTTTGTATGCATTCTCTGAAAATAGTCTATATTTACTCACTTCAAATCCTAGGGAGTGTATGATATTATTATCTGTGTCGAAGTATTTCTGTGGCAATTTTACCTGTATACAATAACCATTATCTCGTATACAATAGAAGGTCAATCCATCCATAGGATCTACTAATATCTGTACAGTCCTCAGAAAAGAAAACTTCAAATTCTTGTTGATCTCATCTAAAGAGGTATCAAGACCAACACCTATGTAATTATCTATTATAGGTGCGTCATCAATCATATGTGAAGCAAAATTTGAGTTCGTAATAAAATACGATTTCCAAGGAGTAAATATAAAGCACCCTGAATTAGAAACAACGGAAAGTGTTGCAAGTGTGGTATCTTCATCCACCTGGGAAAGTACTTCCTTTGGCACAGCAGAAAACTCAAGATAGTTATTTGAGGATGTCCACCGAACAGATTCCTTTCGGTTATATCGTCTTGATGCGTCAAGATATATTGTTTGAAAACAATAGAGTTGTTGGTCACCTTTCCTCATAAGGACAGCAATCACAAAATGATCCATATCGTTCCCATCAAGGTCAAAGAAAGACTTCATGTCACAAATGTTATACGAGAAATGATAAATTGTTGTATAACTAGTACTGGAATGGAAAAATGATGGGGTACCGTCCTTCTTTACCTGATATATAAATTCAGATATCGCATTCTTTTTTAGATTGACATATAATCTATTTTCGTATTCATTAATACAAAATAGTTTGGGATCATCATTTTGTAATATTCCTGTCTTAATACGATCAACACAACTTAGGGTTTCATTCCAGATCTCGAGAGCACCAGATTTTTTTAGCAAAACAATAATGTGTTTGCCGGAAATGGAATCAAAAATGTGAGTGGCACCCACTGTGATTCCTACTGTAGTTATTGTGCGTACATTTTCATAAAAGTTTCTCACATTAAAATTAGAGGAAATAGTAATTTCAGATGGTTTTATTATAACCAATTGAGGATAGATCAGGAGAAAAGAAGCGATGATCTTTGTCGGCGATCTTTTTGTTGAAAGAAGAAAATTAGGTTTCATTAAAGAAATATGGAAGGAATTAGCATGTCGAATTCAAAAATCAATGAACTATTGTTATGTTTATTTTTGATGGCAATAGTTTATGGAGTATCATCTGCTTTACTGAAAAATAGTACGATGTTGTATTCTAAGATCATATCCTAAATGCTATTCTTAATGACGTGGTGTACGGAGTGTTGATCCCAACATTGTGCGAAATTAAAAGGATGTCAAACTTAGCGCATGTTTAGGACTTTATTTTTCTTGCATTTACGAATTTGAGTCATTCTGAGAGGATAATAGGTAAGAGGAATGAGGCTGTTTGCTAAACGATTAAAAAAGAAAAAACATGATTCAGTTGAAGTAGTAGTAAAAAGTACAGCTAAAACATCTGGAAATGAATTTCAAGTGAGAAACAAGCCACAAAACCCTCAAGCAGTTAACAATGAGTCCCAGACCACATTAACCATGGAACTCTGCCCGTGTTGTGCCACTTTTGTCAGTTTTCCAGCTGGAAAGCCGAAATTTAGATGTGGTATTTGTCAGGTAACAACTGTGCTGAATCAAGAAAGTAACTCCTCTACACAGCAACCTTCTGAACTATCAATTTCTCTAGAAACATTAACTAAGGATATCGAGACCTGTATTTCAAAACTAAGGGCGAGCAAACCATCAAGTAGAAAGGATATAGATGATATTTTTGAGCCAGTTACATCATATTTGGTTAGGTGCTTTTCGGATGCGGATTTATTGAATAGATCATTCATCCCAAATCATTCGGAAGTAAATCTAAACTACACCGAGATTGACATTTTTTATAAATCCATACTTGATTTACCCACAAATAAACCACTTTATTATAGCCTTTCAACTGCAAATAAATTATTGAAACACCCTGGTAGTGCGATTTACAATTTTCATTGGCTCTGCATTATTCTGAGAAACCCGGTTCTGCGACGTAATTTGAATGGTTCATTGGGTAAAGAGTTGCAAACTAAAAGGATAAGAATTATGGCATATGATCTCATAAAAAGGAGCATAGGGTTCCTCGCACAATTTTTGACAAATGAATTTTTCAAGGAATTTACTCAATATTTAACAATTCTTCCTCTTAACGTGTTTTCCGAATATGTCGAACTTATAAATCTGTACATTACTTTCCAATTAAATCGAATTACTTACCAACAAATAAAGAGTAAGACAGCGAGACTCGCAAATTTTTATAATCGGAAAAGTCTTGGAGAAGCAGAAGATGAGTTCTGGCTAGCAGAGAAACCATATCTGTCTGAATTACTCTCAAAGAAAAATAAAGACACATCATTATTATCAGGTGAGCCTAAATTTAAAAATTACCAATATGATGAAGACTGGCACATTAAATGTGCTGTAAAATTGCTCAAACTCTTTTTCATAGCAAATATAAAACGCTCAGAAAAAAATAAATGCAACCTGCAAACATTTTGCTTTTATAACACTATGTTTGATTATATTGACTATAGACAAGATTTTGATATATGGAAAGGCTCGGGAAGACCAGAAACATCTCATCAGTTAATTTATATTGTTGGAGAACCTAGAAAAAAGTTTACACTTTGCAATTACCCGTTTCTCTTATCACTAGGTTTGAAGATGTCAATACTTGAATATGAAGTTAAGAACATAATGGAATATGAAGCAGAACACGCCTTTTTGACATCGTTAGATAAGAAGCAAGTTGTCGATGTTTACTTCAGAGTACGTGTACACAGAGAACGCATAACGGATGATTCATTAAAGTCCATTAAACAGCATGAAGAGGATCTTCTGAAGACATTAAGGGTAGAATTTATTAATGAACCGGGGATAGATGCTGGTGGTTTGAAAAAAGAATGGTTTCTGTTAGTCACCAAGTCTCTTTTTAACCCTATGAATGGATTATTTGATCTGATTGAGGATAGTAAATTATCATGGTTTGCCATTCATCCCATCGCTGAAAATGAAACTCGGAATGGGTCACAAAATGAGTTGTACTATTTATTTGGGGTAATACTTGCTTTGGCATTATTTAACAGCACGATACTTGATCTGCAGTTCCCAAAAGCATTTTATAAGAAGTTATGCAAGGAACCACTAAACTTTGAAGATTATAGGGAACTTTATCCCGAAACAGCCAAAAATTTAAAGAAAATGCTTGAATACACATGTGATGATTTTGAAGATATATTCCCTCTTCCATTTTCAACGACATATCGTGATCCATTAAAAAGTATTTTTAATACTCAACAGGAATCAGATAATGTAACAGTTGACCTTTGTAAAGGTGGGAAGGATATTTACCTCACACAAGAGAATAAGTATAGGTTTGTCAATCTATGGATTAACTTTTATTTGAATAAATCCATTGCTACTTCATTCGGACATTTTTTGTATGGTTTTAATCGAGTATGTTCTAAATGTGCTTCAATATCCTTGTTTAATTCTGAAGAGCTCGAAAAGTTGATTTGCGGCGATGAGAGTAAAGAAAATTATGACCTTGAGATATTGCGATCCATTACAAAGTATGGAGGTGGGTTTACTAACGATTCTTTGGTGGTAACTTGGTTTTGGGAAATTATAAATGCATGGAATAATAGTCTCCAGCGGAAACTACTTCTCTTTATTACTGGTTCTGATAGAATTCCAGCAACGGGAATATCGACAATGGCTTTTAAAATTACTCGATTGGGAGGTAAAGAAAGGGAAGATCTACCTGTTTCCCACACTTGTTTTAATGAACTCTGCATTTGGGAATATTGCACAAAGGAGAAACTAGAAGAAAAACTGATGGTTGCTATAACGGAATCTGAGGGGTTTGGATTCCGCTAAAAGCCTCCCTAAAGGCTATATATGTTATAACAATTTAGCTTTGAATGTGATTTCACATGCACGCATACACATGCACATGCATATATATATTAAACTAGTGTTTATATACTATGTAGGAATTATTGTTCAGATATCTCTTTAGTAGGTATGTCGTTTTCATTTTGAAATTCCTCATTTAGGAACCACCCTTTCTTTTCTTGGTCGAAATGAGCAATCGTTTTCAGAAGTGCACGAATTTTAATGATATCCTCTTTTTTAGTCAAAGTAATTCCAATATTCTTCGCGATATTAGCTGAAGATCCAAATTTCTTTGGTTGTGAATTTAGATATCTCTCCATCTCTTCTAGAGTATGTTTATTTACTTCTGTCTCCTCGAATCCTAAAATTGGTGAGTTAGGCGTAGTAGCAAGAGGAGATGAAGATTGAGTTTTTGTAATATTAGCCAAGATAGCCGCAGAACCAGTTTGTTTCCGGTTGGTATATTTCTTAAAAACTTTCCCTGCTTGCCCAAATTTTCCTGTCCAAGTTGGTGTCCCAATTTTGTGTTTCTTAGTTGCCCTCCTTGATTTACGTAATGCCTCCAGAGCACTTTGTGCAACTTTATTAGCCTCTTTTGTAATGATGTTAGAAGAAGCCGAATGAGAGCTGACTATCGCTTCGTGTGTGCTTAATTTTTCTACTACACTTTCACCACCAAGTAAACCTTCTATTAACCTGTCATCATCTGACTTTATCTTTTCTTTCTCTTCTTTGCTGTTGTAGAACCCCTCTAATTTGGAAACACCGGATAAGCTTATAACTTGCTCAAAATCGTCACTCTCTTCGGTTTTGGAATTTTTCAATGAAGCAGTGTGTTTTGCCACTTCCTCACTTAATTCTTCGGAGGCCAACCCATCATCTCCACCTAATGTAAATAAATCACGTAATTCATTCATTTTAAAAAATCTTTTCTGTTTAGGATCTGTTAAGATTTTATTTGTTAAAAATTGTTTGAATATCTGGCGATGATATATCTTTTCCTCAATAGACCCAGCAACCATTAATCGGTAAATAGACACCTCTCTCTTTTGACCAATTCTCCATGCTCTTTCTCTAGCTTGCATATCTGTAGAAGGGTTCCAATCGGGATCATATATAATAATTCTGTTAGCTCCAGTAAGATTTACGCCTAACCCTCCTACTCTTGTTGTCAAAAGAAAAATGTCAATATTTTGATTATTAAACTGATCCACTAAACTTTGTCTTTTGGCAATATTACTTGTACCATCCATTCTTAAGTATGTCAAATCTGCAAGGTCGGGGTCTTTGAATTGAATGAATTGTTCTAAAATATCCAGCATTTGTCTTGATTGTGTGAACAATAAAGTTTTATGTCCTTCTTTGTGCCAAAGCAATAGTAGTTGCTTTACAACTTGCATTTTCCCGGATCTTTTAGGATTTCCATAATCTGGTTCATACTGCCGTTCCTCCCTATCCAAAAGGTCAGGATGGTTGCATATTTTCCTTAATATATCAATACCAAATAGAACATGCCGCTTACCTCCCTTTATCTGGGTGAGTTCTTTTGAATTTAAAAATTCCAGGTATCGCGTCCTTTGAATCTGTGTTAGTTTGCAGAATAGAACCATTTCCTTCTTTTCGGGTAAATCCTTTGCGACATCGCTCTTTACTCTTCTCAATAGATATGGTGATATAAGATCTCTTAATGCCGTCGCACATTTCACACCTGTTTGGACCTGCATGTTAGTAGCATTTGCATACCCACCTGCATTTATGGGCATCACAAATTGTTGTTGGAAAACCGGAAGAGTTCCTAATTTTCCAGGATAAATATAATCGAAAAGTGACCACAACTCAATTAGATTATTTTGAATAGGTGTCCCAGAAAGGATTATTCTGTTTGGAGTTTTTAATTTTTTACACGTCAAAGAGATATCAGAGTCAGGATTTCTTATCTTATGACCCTCATCCAGAACGGCGTACGCCCAATTAGCTTTTAATAAATGATCAGAATGTATTCGTAAACCAACATAGGTGGTAATTATTACATGGCCGTCCTCTACCACCTTATCAATCAAGGATTGAATGTGATATGTTGACTCCAAACCTGCTTTTATTTTAGACTTATTTTTTAAGTCCTCATATGATAATTCTTCTGGATTGGCATTTATCAGTAATTCTTCTAGTTCATCTTCCTTGATATTTTTTTTCATTGACATACCTGATCCTGTTGAATGGAGAATAATGGTTCTTAGAGGTGGCCACCAGTGATGTAATTCATTACACCATTGTTTCATAACGGTAGCAGGGCAGACAATTAATACAGGACCGTCTAATAAGCCAGAGTGGTGTAGACTTGCCAAGAATGCAATTATTTGGATTGTTTTGCCCAACCCCATCTCATCTCCAATAATACCACCCGATCCTTGTCTATATAGTTCGTATAACCACTGGACACACGTTTTTTGATAGTTGAATAACAAAGAAAAGATATCACCTGGTATCTTGAAAATATCATTTAGTTTAGCATCCGGAATCTTTGGATGAGCTTTTCTCCATTCTTCCAGATCAGGATGCTTATCAATGACACGATCCTTCGATCTCTGTGCTATCCACCTTCGTAGTCTCTTCTGATAATAAAGTTCATCTCCATCATCCTTTGCTTCCCCAGGCTGAGAGATTATTGATGGTTTAAAATCTGAGAATTCATCTAATTCTTTGTTACTTATTATTACTTTATTTATTTCATTTTCCTCCTCCAGATCTTCGTTATATTCTTCGATATATTCATCGTCCGGTTCTTTTGGTTCAATTTCATCTTCATCTGTAAGGTTTTCAACCATTTGTTCATTGGCTATCTCAAAATCGTCATCTTTTGTTTTACCAACAGAGTTTTCGATAGAGGAATCCTGATCCTCATGGTCGATAACAAACTCTGTCTTAGAACCAAATGCTGTTATTTGACCAGTTCTAATCAAAAAATCCCTTTCTGATTCATCAGATCTTATTCCTGATGTTTGATCTTCATCATTCCAATTTGCTTCTGAATGGATGCCCGCATCCTTTAATTCTTCCAGCCTTCTTTTCACAGCATTAACAGTTTCAACGCAATCATTAAGTTCCTTTTCCAAATTTTTACAATCCTTTTTTGCTTTTTCCCGAACAGAAATTCTGGAATGATCAGTCTTTTTCTGTATTAGGTTTTTTTTGTATTGAACTTTATTTAAGGCATTTATCGCTCTCTCTAACCTTTTCTCCTCTTCCTCTATACTTTTAGAACGAGTCTGGATCTCTATATCTCTACCAATCAGCTTTTCAAGTGAACTCTGCGATTGAAGGTTGACCAACCCGAGTGTCTTTGTGAGCTCATTATCTTTATTTTCACCCATCAAAAAGGCTATTTATTCTTGTATTTCGATCTATAATGATATTGCTTGAATTTTTAATCTTGATCTCTGTAGTGAAATCATAAAGAATTCTTAAACCAATTTTTCAATCCTGAAAAGTAGATGCACAGTACTTCTGCAAGGCTTGCCTTTTCTGGTGGCTATTTTCGAAAAAGTGGTAGCTATCCTTAAATTGAATGAATTTTTCATTAGATGATGGGTGTGCTAAAAAAAAGAACCGCCGCGAAACTCTTAAACTCAAGTTTCCACTTGTAAGAGTTAGAAGCAATATTCGATCAACTTGTGAAGACATCCCTATCAATTATTATACTTCTTACTTGAGGATGGTGTTTCAGAGGTGTCAAGTTTTAATGTATTCATTCTAATATAATGTTATTTGATACGTTAAAACTGCTCTTCTTTTGGTATTATTGGTAACTGGTAGTTATATTATAATATATAAACTGGAATAATAGTATATTAACCTCAATCTGGAAATGCGATTAAACTAAACAATGTCGTAAGCAGAATGAGTAAATTAATATTGCTTTCTTTTTATAACTTCAAACTTTATTCTTCAAGCTTCAAATATTCGTTCAATTCATAATAATCTTCATTTATATGGAAAAATCTCTTTCTTCGACGACAATTACTGGAATTTCTATTGTATCACATAGATTATCCTAATCGGGGGGACGTCAAAAACGTAAAACAGCGATATGGCATTGATGAAATGATAGGTTAATACGACTGCGATAAAATGAAACAAAGTAAATATCATAAATTTGTTTGGAACAAAAATTGTGAATTAGGACAAATCAAAAGTATATAAAGTGATCAAATTCTCTAATGGGATCATCGGAATTTATTTTTGTTATATTTTTTTGTACATTATATAAAAAAGACATAGAAGTTTAGAATCTATAATCTCACTATTAAGAACAATCATGTCTGCTAATCAATCTCTTCTTTACTCAGATAGCAAATAAATTATTATCAATATTCATGAAAATAATCATGAATATTCCAACATATTTACTGTCACACGATCTCGATGTCAGTAAGTACTATTCTAATTATAGCATTTGTTGTATTGGAAACTCTGGATCAGCATAACTATAAGTGGGAAGAGACTTGTAATAACGGAAGAAGATGAGATCGGACACTGTTCGAAATAAATATTCACTAGTGGTACTATTAATATTGTAAGATTTATTCGTACGACAGCGAAACAACAAGAAAATCAAGACATGAAGTTTCTGAGCGGTAAGGTGACAAATTGATGAACTTATTTAACTAATCACCAGGAGGTATAACAATAAGATATTGTGTTAATACCTTACATGTACTGGAAATAAATATTCGATAATGGTACTATTAATATACAACGGATAAAATGTTAGATGTTAAGTTGGTACAGAGTCTGGTCGAAATCATGACACCGTCTACCGGAATAGGAAAGGAAGAGTGACAATACTGGATATGTAAACAACGATGGGACATGATGTTTTTAATTTACTTGGTTTGACAAACGATGACAAGCAGGTTTACATCTTTTAATCTAATAGACCAATGGATATAAATTGACCACTAACTCGAGGTACCGTTTCTTGCCCTCCCTGTTGTTATTTTATTACATATACTTTTTTTATTATAATTTATTTTTTAATACAACAAAATCTTTTACAAATATTAAAAGGGCAATATTACCTTCCTAATATACACATAAACAAACAGATAAATACTCAAAATGGACTCATACTATACAAGAACAGCAGGGAACGTAAGAATCGATACTTCCGAGCGAGATGTTATTGTCTAGCCTTGGACCTTCGTTTGAAGGAGATAACGATCCACAGTTGTTACATAGATGAAAGACTACTAATCATGTCATCTGCCGGTATAACATGTTAAAAATTCATCAAATATATCTTATTTCTTTTAGTTTTTTGTGCTTCTAACAATCAATCTTTGAAATATCCTATGTATATTATCTAAAAAGTTCAGTTGCAAGACTGTCCAGACAAAAAGTACCATATATGTAGTTGTTTTATTGGTTGTAATATTAGTACATATGTACAGTCGAGAAAACTATTTCCTTGATCAGATCTGAGGGCATTATTCCTTTCGATTACTATCCAATAATCTTAATTTATTCATCTCCTCCCTTGGATCAAAGTCACCGCTACATAATTTTTCATATTGCTGATCGTATTTCCCTGTCGAAAGGGGTGCATTCCCAGTGAACCTCTTGGTCATGTCTACCATGCCTCGCTTGCAATCCAGAAATGCCTTCATTTGTGCAATGCATAGCTCTGGCAAATCTTTATTCAGCTTGGGATCATCTAAACATTTCTGTGGTGTGTTTCTTTGAATCATAACACATGGAGACCTTTGGAGACATATTGCCACTGCCTTTTTTTGATCTTTACAGCTTGCACCCATATGTTGTTAACCACTTGTTATTCTCTGGATTTCTTTTGGTATTTCTTTTTAAGGTAAATCTTGATAAATAAAAACCCTTAATGGTGAACTTTTAATAGGCGACTACGCCGCGGTGTAAATATATAGTGTTTTCTATGGTCACTACTAACTACATCTTAATTGCATTTCAATAACTTTGAATTACTTAAATCTCGAAGTATCAAATTAGATATCCATGGACGATGTCTTTAAACTATTTGCCAGGACGCCCTAATGATACACAACAGTCAATGTGTCAAGCCCTTTGGCAAGAGCATATCATTTTTGCATATTGTTCAGGGAACAACTTAATCATTCTCTCAAACGATTTTACAAGATTACAAACTATCTATTTGGAAACTGAAATTGATTGTACTGCAGTTGATATTAATTCAGTCAATGGATTTATTGCGGTAGCTCTCAATAATAAAGTTAATATTTACAAGCCGTTACACCAAGTTATGAAGAATCCCAAATGGATTTTCTGTTGCGAAATATTTCATGACCATTCCAGAATTAATTGTTTGAAATGGGGACGTAATAAGTCTAATAAAAATACAACTGAAATCTTATTGGGATCCGATTATTTATCCTTTTGGAAGATCAATGATGAATTTGGTAATTACATTCCAGTATTATTATGGAATAAAAGACAACCTAAGCCAGTTTATCTTGTGGCCATCTCTAACGACTCTCAATTAATCACCTGTTCAGGTAAATTTGATTATTCCGTAAAATTATGGAAAAGAATCTCCATCAGTGGAGAGCAAGATCTCTTCAATCTATCTCTTCTGCATCACTCTTCTTATGTCACCTCCATGAGATGGAAACTTATAGATTCTGATGAAACATCAACTCAAGTACTATACACACTTTCTACTGATAAGAAGCTAAGGATTTGGTCATGTTATGAAATGGAAACAGGATCAATTAAAATATTTGAATGGGGGTCATTAACTTTAGCAGCTGAACAAAGATTTTGTTTTATAATTGACAATTGGATAATAAAATCTTATCTAAATGAAATGGTAGCAAAGAAAGACCCACAACTTCTCGAAAAATATGATTATTTTAAGAAATTGAGACCTGATATCGTCCTATTTGGCAATAAAAGAGGAGAATTTGAAGTACATTCTTTAGAAAATATATCACATAACCTGCCAAGATCATTGAACACAAAACTTTTGGGAACAATTAGGATACCACATCCATCTATAATGAAAACCCCCAAATTCCTATATTTTGCAGAAGTCCAACCTTCTAAATTACCCAAGATTTCATTAATTGTAAATGATTTATCTGGAAAAATAAGACATTCAACATTAAATTTATATTTGGTTCTACAACCACAAAGTAGTAATACTAAGACATTACTAGCGATCTTGGAGCATAAATTCATGGGACATAACAAATCTATTCAAAAGCTGATTAGAAGTAACGATGGTGAAGCAATGCTAACAGTTTCAAGATTTTCTGAGAATTGTCTTTGGTGTCCACAACAACTAGATAACGGTACTTCATCGTTGGAAATTAAAAATATAATAAAAACAGACGCTCCAATTCGATTGGCAGTAGTACAAGAAAAAGGTTCTCTTGTAATTTGCTTATTAGAAAATTTTAAGCTTCAAGCTTGGCAATGTCCCAATATTCATCATAACTTAAATTCGCATTTAAAAGCCGAATTAACTCTTCCTACTCCAAGTGAGGATTCTACACCTATACTTATGGTAAACACCCCACAAGAAAAACACAATCATCTACGCCATTTTGTTGCCATTATATATAGTGATGGATCAATTCATGCTTTTTCTGTTTCATTTGAGACAGGAATCATCGAGGTAAGCTCAGATTCACTAAAGGCAGTTGATAATATCTATCATATTACAGCCATAGATCCCGTTCACACTACGTATTGGAGTGATAGACCGTTACTTTCTTTAATTACTAAAAGTGGTGTGACAAGGACTTATAAGGCCATAATTGAAGAAAAAAAGAATGGTCATTACCATATGAATTGGGTAAAAACGTATGATATCAACACTGGTATGTCAAATGCGTTATTTCTAAGGGGCTCATCCACTGGAAAGATTTGTATTGTAGGTTCAGATGGAAAATCAATAACAATTTGGGACATGAGAAGAGGAGTTTTAGAATACAACGAGATTTTTGATGAGATAATTAAGGATATTGATTGGACAAGCACAGCTTTCGGCCAAAGTATCGTCTCTATTGGATTTACCGGATATGCCTTACTTTATACGCAATTGAGATATGATTATACTAATAATACTCCAAGTTACCTTCCTATAGAAAAAATTGATATAACAGCACACACAGCACATAATATTGGTGATTCTATATGGTTAAAGAGTGGAATTTTTGTGGTTGCATCCGGAAACCAGCTTTACATCAAGGATAGATCCTTAGACTTAAATGACCCATTTACCAATCAGTCTATTGGATCAAGAAAAATTCTATCAAACGATATTCTACATTTAAGTAGTGTATTGAATGGGCCATTACCTGTATATCATCCTCAATTTTTGATTCAAGCTCTATATGGAAACAAACTTCAGTTAGTAAAAGAGTTACTTCTTAGGTTATTCCTTGCTTTGCGAAATATTGACTTCGATATTAGTACGACTTTACCATCAGATTTAAACATTGAATCATACAAATTTTTTATAAAGCATGACAAAGACTATCCTGTAGAAAAATTTGCTGATCCGTATCCAAAATTTACAAAAGTAGTCACTATGGCACTAAGTGAACAACTTACAAAGATTGCATTGCCTTATATTACACGTCATCAACAGAAAACTTTGATTACTGTGGTTGAAGCCATGGATGAAATTATAAAAAACGAAAAAACAGTCGATTATAATGGGATACGGTTTTTGTTAGGTGTTAAATTGTTCATTTCACATAGGCCCAATCAAAAATCACTACTGATGAGAGATGTATCATGGGCCCTACATTCTGACAACAAAGAAATTTTACTTACGTTAATTGATAGTCAGATTGATTTATGGAAGAAGGCCTGTGAATTTAAAATTGCATATTGGATCAAGCAGAACGACTTAATTAGAAAATTTGAGGATATAGCAAGATTTGAGTTTTCAAAAAACGAGAAAAAGGATCCATCACAATGTGCAATATTTTATCTGGCTTTGAAGAAAAAACAAGTCTTGTTAAGTCTTTGGAAAACAAGCATTGGCCATCCTGAACAACAAAAAATGGTTAAATTCCTACAAAATGATTTTAAAGAACCAAGGTGGAGAACTGCTGCTCTTAAAAATGCATTTGTCCTACTAAGTAAGCATCGGTTCATTGATGCAGCCTCCTTCTTTTTACTAGCAGAATCTTTGAACGATGCCGTAAATGTCTTGTGCAAACAGGTGAACGATTTTGATTTGGCAATGGCTGTTTGTAGAGTGTACGAAGGTGATAATGGTCCTGTTTTGGGTAATTTATTAATTAATCAAGTTTTACCAAATGCCATTCTAGAAAGTGATAGATGGATGACTTCCTTTATCTACTGGAAATTGAGGAAGCAAGAACTATCTATTAAGGCATTAGTTACGCCGCCAATCGAATTAGAAAATAACTCAGAGAATGTTAATAAAGAAAATCTTGTAAATCGTTCATTTTTAGTTGAAGATCCTGCATTACTGTTCATGTATGATCATCTGAGAAATAGGAATATCAGATACTTTTTGAGTTCTCTTGAAATAAGCCAAACACTGGAAAGTGCTCTATTACTGAGAGTTACCGATATTTTAAGAAGAATGGGATGCAATTATCTGGCCGTTTCACTTGTGAAAAATTGGAAATTTATCGAACGAAAAGAATCAGTAGATAAGGAACAAATTGCATATAAAAGGACAAATGAAAAATATACTGGCATAGACACCCTTAATTCGGAACCAGTCACAAATATACGGGTAAGACCAAGCATCTTCGATAAATTTAGTGATAGGAAAAATAGGAAAGAGGGTGAAGAGCCAACATCTACGGAGAAAAGTGATACTATCACATCTGCATATGTAAATTTGTTGGATGCATTTACAGGAGCGCCAAGTTTATCATTCTCTAATTCAAGAAATCTGTTAGATGATTTTTCATCTTCTTCGAGTCCATCGAAGAGTTCTCCACAAAGTAGTAATAATATACTGGATGTCCACATAGAGACGCCTAAAACAGAACAAAGTAGAGAAGCTATAAGTAAATCGCGAAATTTATTGGACGAGTATTCTATGTCATCCATGGCACAACCCAAATCGTCAACTGAATTGACAAAGGGAACTCGCAGAAATCTTCTTGATGATTTTATGTAATTAGGTATTCAGTAGAATATAATGCATTTCATCTCTTATGAAAAATATGTAATTGATGATAGTTTCAACTTTTATCCGATTTACTATATACCAAAGGCATACACTAATTTCCTAACAACATAGGCCAGAAGGTTAATATTCTCCGTTCTCGAAGAATTTCGCAAGATTCATTCTAATTTTCTCCTTTTTTCCATCCAGAAGTTTCTGGACAAATTCTATCTTTTGATCAATAAGTTTGTCATTTGGATTATTTTCCTTGCATTTTTTATAGTTTTCCTTTGCATCCTCTAATAGTTTCTTCATCAAATAACTGTTACCTCTTCTATAATACGCCTTGGCCTTGTCTAAATCAGGAACATTATCCATATCCAGTAAATATGTAGCATAAAGTATCGATTCATCACATCTCTTTAGATTGTATAATACTAGGGACATGTTTAGATAAAGCTTCATTTTTAGTTGAAGAAATTTAGTATTATTCACTTCATCGACATCAGGTTCGGGAATGTATTCATTTACATACTTCAATGACTTTTTATATTTGAAAAAAGCGTTATTGTAGTCTTTTTGCTTGAATAACAATGATCCTGAATTCTTGATGATATCTGCTGCTTCGTATGCTCTATTGAAATCTTCTGAATCAAAATGTCTATCATCTTCGGGCATCTCTTCATAGATGTCACCTCCGATGGTGCTATTGGAAGCATTATACAATGGTACATCCATGGTATCATTCCAAACCCCGCAATCAATTATCCTAATTTCAGATTCTGGAAACCCATCCTCATCGATTTCACAATTTTCAATAGTACGTACAACAAATTTGCCATGTACAACTTTACCAAAAATGGAATGTTTTCCATTCAAATGTGGGCAAGGATAGGTAGTAATAAAAAATTGAGAGTTATTGGAACCTGGTGTGCCTGAATTTGCCATTGCTAACATGAATGGCTCAGTAAGCTCACCCATATTTTCATCTTCGAAGTTACCGTAGCAACTTCCTTCGTGATTGGAAACTTGTTCTTCAGTTGCATAGATTGAGCAACCGCCTCTACCTATACTATCTGATTTTTCAAACTTAGATGAGCCATAAATAACATCACCAGCTTGTACCATAAAGTTGTTAATCACACGATGGAAAAAATTGTCTTTTAGTGATAGATTTTCTTTTTGACTTTCAACGGCCACATCTCCAACGCATAGATGATAAAAATTGTCAACCGTCTTCGGAGCCAGTGCCCTATATAGTTCACATACGATCCGACCGGTATTTTCTCCGTTAATGGTTATATCCAAGTAAACATATTCACGTTCGTCAACCATTATTGATTCTCGAACTTTTAATAATGTTTTAGAAAAAAATACGTTCAGTTTGATGAACTGCTCATCATTTCATTTGAAAAAATTACACGATATATTTATTTTCATTGTCCGCGGCATCTTGAAATTTTGTATAATATTTGAAGTGTCGAAAGGTCACATGGACTACGTAGAAAGAACCTTTTCATTGAGTACATTGCCTGTCCTATCCATAGCATAAAAGACCTGCATTGAAAAAAAATGTCTACACAAAGATCTTTAGCGGTAGATCCTAAGGCAGTCGTGTTAACGCAGTGTGTTAAAGTGTCGAAGGCGCTAAGAAATGAAAATAAACAAAAAGTAATACATCTCCAATCAGCCAGTATGGCTACCATACTTGGTGGAGGCAGTGAGGTTTTTATGAGTGAAAATGGACCAAACATTGAAATATATGAAAATTTATCATTAAACAGGTACAATGATCCATTTTTGGGCGAATTTATCCAGTTGCAAACAAAATTAACTTCCATTGATTCGATCCAAAACATCGAACTTGTACTTGTTTTAAAAGCATTTCTAACTCTTATTAAAGACGATACAGTGTCAGAATATATCACATTACTTGCTTTGAATGCGGTTCATAAAATTCTATTATTGGAAGTGAATTCAGAAGATACACCAGAAAATGCTAAAGGGTATTGTGAACTCGTAAACTCCCTTACACATTGCAGTTTTGAAAAATCCCATAAAGTTTCTGATGATGTAGTACTATTCAAAGTTATTGACATTATGCGACTAGTTTTTAACTCGCCATTTGGAGGATACATGTCCAATTCTACGATTTATGACGTACTTCAAAGTTTTCTATCGCTGGCTTGTAACAAAAAGAGAGCAGAACTATTAAGGGAGGCAGCTGAATCTACATTGTTGTTAATCACAGTATATATATTCAAAAAACTAAAGAATACTGCGTCTTCTGACTTCACAGAAATATATATTAATGATGAAAAATATTTAAGGGAAAGTTTGGAATTAGACATCTTGGGGGCTCATTCAAGCAATGATTCCAGAGGTGTGGTTAATGAGGATGATTCTGTCAGTAATGCTGATAGTACGACTAATGAACAAATCTTGGTTGAATCAGAAGGATCGATAGTATCAGAAAATGAAAATGAAAATGATAAAAGTTTTAATCTCGAGCTAATATCAAAATATTGTAATATGTTACTATCGTTAGTGTTTCCTGAAAATCGTGTTAAACATACCATATTTAGTAGAGTATTAAGTTTGCGGTTATTTACTACCATGCTTGAGACTGCCGGTGATATTTTCCTTTTAGACCCAAAGCTTTTCAACCTTCTTTCTGATCCAATTTGCAAATCTGTTTTATTTATCATCCAAACATCGGAAACAGTTTCAATAATAGAGGCAGCATTAGAGCTTTTCACAACTATGATAACCGTTCTAGGTTCGCATCTAAAAATTCAAATTGAGCTCACATTGAAGTACTGTTTTGACATACTTTTAGATAAACAGCCGAGGCAAACTATAATCAAAGAATTAATCATGGAATATCTCTCAATTCTATGGATACATTCACCAACATATTTTTTATCCATATTCATTTCTTATGATTGTGATTTTGATAGCTCAGACCTTTCAATTAAATTTTTGGAAACTATTCTACAATTGGCGGGGCCTGAATCACCTTTTTCTATTACTCAAGATACACCGTCACTATGTCTTGATGCATTGTTTGTCTTAGCTAATAATATTTTCAAGTATACCAAGAATGTGACGCAAATTGAATTTAGTAAGTGCACTATGAAACTTCGAGATCTGGAGAATCGAAATTGTAAGGAACTTTTCATTGAATGTGCTGATTTGTTTAACAAGAAGATGAGTAACGGGTTGAAAATGTTTGTGGAAAAGGGTTTTATAAAGTCAGATTCTGATGTTGATGTTGCCCAGTTCCTGTTTACAAATAATTGTAGACTTAATAAGAGGAGTATAGGCCTATTACTCTGTGATCCATTAAAGACGGCTCTTTTGAAAAGTTTTATCAGTTTGTTCAATTTTAAGAAATTAAGAATTGATGAAGCTCTTCGAATATTCCTGGCAAAGTTTAGATTACCAGGTGAATCACAACAAATTGAAAGAATTATCGAAGCATTTTCATCAAAATACGTTGCAGACCAACTGTATGATTCTTCAAAGTTAACAGATGAAACGATGAATTCAACATTGGAAGATGGGAACGACCCTACACGTATTCAGCCTGATTCAGACTCAATTTTTATCTTAAGTTATTCCATTATAATGTTGAATACAGATCTGCATAATCCACAAGTGAAAGAACACATGTCTTTCGAAGATTATTCAGGGAATTTAAAAGGATGCTATAATGGATCTGCTGATTTCCCGCATTATTATTTAAACAGGATATACACTTCCATTAGGGATAAAGAAATTGTGATTCCAGAAGAATTTCATGGAACTGAAGAATGGTTTGATGACCTATGGAGCAACCTAATATCTACCACTACAGTGATCACTGAAACACAAGGAAATAAGGACGGGAATATGATAGACAAATCGACTCCACTTGAGCTGTTACAATTTTATAATGCGATGTTCAAGCAAATCGGTAAGCGTCTTGTTGATTGTCTGTTTGACATTTTATCTATTACTAAAGAAAAGTCCATTTTTCATGCTATTTTAGATACAATTGAAAAATGCTCAAAGATATGTATACTCTTTGGGATGGATGATTTATCATGTAACATTCTTCATAGTTTGGCTAGTATGAGTACACTTCTCCCCATCTTAGAGAAAAAAAACGTTGACGTATACGATTCAGAGCATAATGAGAATGTATTTGACAATATAGGAAGATACCCCTCTCTAGTGGAAATTGTAGATGAGGTCAATAAGACAAGAATTCCTGTTAGTTTTCAAACTATACAGTTTGGTAATTCATTCAAGGGACAACAATGCTTGATAACGTTTTTTAAAATTGTCAATAAAGCTCAATCATTCGACCTACAATTTTATAATGATATCGTTGAAATAATAATAATTCTTTTTGAAAACCAGTTAATTGATCCCAATTTCTTTGGTGATTTACAACGAAAATGGAATTTAAACAGGCTCCCGGTACCCTCTTCAGAAATATGTCTCAATAAAGTCAATATGAATAAAGGTATATTGTCGTCATTTGCATCATATTTAAAAGGAGATGATGAGCCTAGACAAGAAGATATTCAATCTTCATTCCTTGCATTTGAATGTGTCAAATCAATTAATATCATTGAGGTGTTTATGAGTGAGAAAATTAGCATCAAAGATTTTGCCAGGGTATTATTAAAATCGATAAATTTCAAGAGAACGATCAATAATGAAAGATTTTTTGAATATGAAATACTTTTTCTTATTGAAACTTGCATTTCTCTTTGCACTATACATAAACTTGAAGTGGAGTTATTTAAAGAAATCTTTCAAATGATTGATGATATATTGATAAGAAGAGATGAGTTGTCACACGATACCACTAGAAGGCTTGTCAATTACCAAATGGTGTTACTACCTTATCTTGATAATAATGGCTCTATGTTAATTGATCTTATTAAGAATCAATTATTAAAAAAAACAGATGAAATCTTTACGGAGTCATATTTTGAAACATTAGAAGGCCAACAATTTCTTAACAAGATTCTTGAATTTGTTGTGGATAACAAGGAAAAAATTGATAATATATTGTCCAATGAATTATTTTGGGAATGGTTACAAAGATTGTGTTCCATAAAAAAGCAAGCTTTGGCGATATATGCATTCCATGAGAAATTATTTTCATTAAGAAAGGAGCAAATGACTAAAAGTATCTTTACGCATTTATTAAAATCGTTAGATACATTAGCTTCAATAGGGTCCATTGGTAGCAAAGGGGAAAACGAAGATGATAAGCATGTGTTATCAGGTGATGATAAAAGTGTCGCAGAGGACCCATGTCAGGATGTCATTAATATTTTATTGAAATGTATTGACACTCTTGCGAAGATGTTGAAAGGAGAAATTTTATTTGCTTTCACAGAGGATGATGTAGTCAATGTGGTTCAAGTCCTGTCACATCAGTATTTAAATGCGAGTGATCAAATACGGCCATATGTATTAAATTCATTGGAGGATGCGATCTTGAGGAGCGTCTACGTCACCAATGAAGGCTCTTTGTTAATTGAAAGAATAATTGAAAAAGGGTTGTTCCCTATTGTAAATACTAATGCTGGTGGTGATGATCGCAAAACTGATAAGGGATGTGAGATGATTGTGTCTATGATTGGCAAAATCTATCTTTATTACTTGGAACAAAGGATATGTACGGATAAAACGTATATGCTTGTTTTGCAAGCGTTTGATGTTTTCATTGAAGATTCCAAGATGGAAGATCAATTACAAAAACTAATCGCTGAAAAGGATAAGATTGAGAGTAAAAGAGAGAAAAATACCGATGTGGAGAAGGGAACGATTAGCATTGAAGTATAAAAAAAATTTATTTACATGCATATAAAACTTTTTACAAGTTTATAGGTGAATCAGCAGTTCTTGGGAATGGTATAGCGTCCTTTACATTACGATTGCCATAAAGGAAAGATATCAATCTTTCTAATCCCAAGCCAAACCCACCATGTGGTACAGAACCGTATTTCCTCAAATCTAAATACCAATCCAATTCATTATTGTTATTCATTCCTCTCCTTTGCATTTCAGCTTGTAATTTTGTGGCATTGTCTTCTCTCAATGAGCCACCTATAATTTCACCCATTCCAGGTACTAACAGATCAAAGCATTCGACTGTTTGTTTGTTTGTCTCAGATTGCTTCATATAAAATGATTTACAAGCTTTAGGGTATCTAATTACGAAAACGGGACCACTAAAATGGAATTCAGCGAGCCATTTTTCATGTTCAGATTGTAATGGGTTCCCCCAAATAGGTTCGAATTTGAATTTAAAATTGTGGTGTGCTTCTCTTAATATGGATATTGCATCATCGTAGGTTATTGTGTGCCAATTTTCACAGTCAATTAATGAATTCCATCTTTTCATAATGGTTTCATTACTATCAACTTCATTGGGGGAATATTTGGGCAATAAAGTTTCACTTTTAATAAGGCATTGTTTAACTATATAGATTAAGAATTCCTGAATGAAATTTATAAGTGGTGTCAAGTCATCAATGAAGGCGAGTTCCAATTCCAGCATCCAGAATTCCAATAGATGTCTTGACGTATTACTTTTTTCAGCTCTAAAGCATGGTATAAGAGACCATATCTTATTTGTTGAATTGAGTAGAGTTTCCAGATGTAATTGTGCTGATACTGTTAAGTATGTGTCTGTGGGGGATATTTTGAATAATTGATTGTTTGAACCTTCACAATCGTTATTTGTCATTATTGGAGGTGTAACTTTTATGAAATTATTTTGCGTTAAGTATGAATTTATTTCATTTTCAATGAATGATCTGAATTTCAATTGAGTTGAGAAATAATTTGTTCTGTGCTTGAAGATGGGATTAATTGATCTTAAAAATGGTAATGATTGTAATTTTTTCTGTAATGGGTATTTATTTGTAATATTTCCCAGTATATTGATCTTTGAAGATGGTGCAAATTGTAATTCGAACAGTTGTTGTCTATTTGGAGTGAATTTAATGGTTAGATTAGTCAATGTTACACTTTGACCTATTTTCAATGATGATAATGGTAAAGGGAGAAGTTCATTTGGGATAACTAATTTTATATTTTCAGTTGTTGTTGAATCATTTAAGTCTATGAAAGTTATGTTTTTCAAGTTTCTAATCGATGTTATCCATGCGTTTACTAAAGGGAGTTGAACGTTGTCATTTTGAATGTTCTTGATGATGTTATCAAAAGTGGGTATATTTGATAGAGTCTTCGATACTATTGAGGTATTAGAAGTAGGTACAGTATATCTTCGAAGGACAGGTTTTAACATTGATGCAATTTATTATTTTTTTTGGTGTTTCATAAAGGTAGTAAGTAGTAATGATACTACTGGTGGTAGTACCGATAATAATGTAGAACCAATGGGGAATATTGTAGAATGAAAACAAAAGAACATCTTAGATGATTAAATTGAGAATATGAGTTTAAAATATTAATACTTTATAAAAATATACTATTTAAATATACTAAATCTTAAAATTTTGAGGTTTCTATTGCAAATACAGATGGAGGGAAGGAATTTCAACGTTTTACACACATATTTGTTGAAACAAAGTTCCAAATGGTTATATTGCAATGGAGATGATAAGAGGTAGAGTTTAATAATATTTCAGTTAACACACATTCTGAAATTTCAGTTAAAAAACCTGTAGCTCTACCAAATTAAAGTAAAAATTAACGTACTCTCAAACAATTCAAAAGAAAAAAAAAAAACTTTCCAAACCAAAACACATTTATCAAAAAAAGTACACTTTAACATTCAAAAGATCAAAAAAAGTTGAAAAAAAAAAGGGGGAAGCAGCTTCCATCACACATTAATCCATTAGGATAGAGAAATTTTTAGGATTATATTTTCTTTTATTTTGAAAGATTATTAGTCAATCAACTTAGAAGTTTTGTAGACCTCTTTGTCTTGCTTGCCACTTTCTATACACAATAGTGGATACGATAGCACAACAGGCTAAGAAGACTAAGACGAAAACTAAGATAACACCACCTGGCAACATTGTAACGATAGTTTATGATTTAATTTTATTTTGGTATGTAACTAATCAAAGCGAGAGGGAGTATAGAACGCTAAGAAGTAAGGGATGGATGGTATATCAAAACGATAATGAAAGTTTCAGAGAGTCTTATATACCACGGGCGGGCAGGTTGAGTGAAAAAAAAAAATTTCATAAAATAACGCAACGACGCAATGGCAGGATTGATGGATGTCTTTTCTGGTGCGTCGCTGCTCGCCGAGGCAAAACGACGCGGCACGGCAACGATTAATAAATCCGGCAATTTCCGCTTTGGCGGTGGATGTCGCGCTGCACGTGCTGGACACGTGACAGCGATTGCCCTATGACGTGTACACCAGCTCGCCCAGATCGTCAAGCACGTGATCCAGGATCTCTTTGCCGTCGTCGAGCAGCTCATTAAGCCAGTTCATTCCAACTTCTATGAGGTCAGGTCCACTCGATGGCATGGGCGTGCTGGTGCTGCTGTGACGGCGGGTCGTGGCAGATGGTCTTATTGTCTGCGTGCTTCTTGACTCTGTGGAACTGCTCGTCGCTGTGCTAGTTGAGCTCGAACTCGCACTGGTAGATGAACTTGAAAGTAGGCCCGATATGGTGAATATCTCTTCTTCTTCTTCTTCTTCTTCCTCATCCGCCTCCTCATCCGCCTCCACATATGCTGGGTATCCGCCCCACATAACATTGTACGAACTGTAATTACCATACCTAGCTGCCAGGTACTCAAAATCATCATCTCGAGTAGCATTGGCAAACAAACTCTCCTTGGTAAATTCTTGAGACAATTTCTCATTGAAAAAATTAACGTCCCCATCATTTGGCACAATGTCATGCTTAGAAACACCACATATTTCACAAACTAAATTGTACAACTCAACATTCTCAAATATAGGTACCATGGTCCCATTGCTAGGTGGGAATGAAGGTCCTACTCCAATAAATAAACCTCGCATATCAATTTCATGATTATCATACCCTGTTTGTCCCATCTCCACATCTCCAACACCAACAAGCTTATTCTTCATCTTCAATTTCCATATCTCTTTATATTTATCTCTTGTTATGATAGAATACCCGGCATCAGGAATGATCCAAATCGAATCTAGCATATCTAATTCATCAAAATTCAATACATTCGAAAATTTAAACCTCTTCGGGAAATTCCCATTCAAATAAATCTTATAATGGTCCTTTATTGAAGCTGTCATACTACCCATTGTACTCGTAGTCTCGTTCTCAGGTTTGGTATAATTGAAATATTTCTTAATATCATGATAAACTTCATTGATATTAACATCATCCTTCACATAGACAATAAAAGTAGAACTCGTTTCATCATTAACCACATGCGATATCAATTTATCTTTATCCTTAGGTAAGATATCTTCCCAATAAATTGTATTTTGCAACATGGCAACGTTATTAACACCGTTTTCACTCATTATTAAAACATTAGTGAAATTGACTAAATTTCTGGCTTGTAACCCATGCATAACATCTGCAACAAAATTATCTATCTTCCCCAACAAGTTTTGAAACTTGACGTCTTTAAGATTATATCCATGAATTAAAGAATAATCCATTAATTCGTTGATATTATTCAATATTAATTGAGGTCTTTCATCAATGGAATTCATATCAATATATTGAAAAATATGGTCAATATTCATTTCTGTAGGACTTTTACGCTTTTGCTTATTAACTTTCTTTTGATGCTTCTTTTGTGCAGAATCAGGATTGATTACTATCACATCTCTTTCACTATAATAATATGGTAAGCTGGAATTGTCTCTTCCTTCTTGCAAAATGGGCCAATTTTCACTAGCTACTTTAAATGGCAAATCAGATTGACTAGAATGATCCATATACGCATTTTGAATATTAGACCATAATGGTAAGCTAATATTATATGTCTTCCTCATCAAAGTTTCCTCAGTTACGATATCTGCATTTAACATCTCATCAATCAAAAATGCACCATGATTTTCAGGATATTGACCTGTCAATATAGAATAAAAATTAGAAATAGATTCGGTGGGGAAACTAGGAATCATATAAGGTGCCACAGTAATGTTCATGGAATCACTCATCTCCATAGAATATAATTTATGCAAAAATGGTGTATTCTTAGCTGATATCAATGAAGGATGAAACCCTGATATGGATAACAGTATAGTTATTGGATAAAATTCTAAAGTGCCATTAGAATATTTGATATATGGATCAAATTTTAATCGTTGTTCAAAATAATTATAATCCCCTGTGGAAATGGGTTTTATAATATTCACTAAAAGAAATATGAAAAATGATATTATCAAAATTAAAGGTACACTCTTCTTGAAGGTAGGACCTTTAAGAAATGCAAATCCCTTACGATTACCACCAAAATGATAAAATTCATCCATCCCTGTATCAAATCCATCATCTTGATCATGTATTGGGTTCCCATTATTATCTAACTCATATAGTTGAATACCAGTGACTGAATCAGGATTTCTTTCAACCACACTATTGTTAAAGAAGTTACGACCAGACTGTCGTAACCACCAATATTTCGCCTTGGTCCATATTTGTCCTATTTTAAATCGTGACGTATTCCTTAAGAAATCTAATGTGTCTGCATCAAAATCAAGTTCATCATCATCACGATCATTGTTATTCATGCTATGAGATGTGCTGGACTCATGATCGAATGTGTCAAGATCATCGTCCCCATCATCATGTATATCAAATCTATTGGGATTTGTATTATCATGCATCTTTTTAAACCGTGAAATTACTAATTTACCCTCAGTTTCATATGTGATTGAAATTTATATAACATTAATTAATGCTTACCTGTCCCTAAGTCATAATGATTAGCGCAGTAATGATTACGAACGAGATACGCTACTCTGAGGATGAAAATTCGCTGAGCGCATTTTTAGCCCAAACATAATAATATTTTTTAATGTCTCGAAGTTCAAAACCTGATTTGTGGAGAGCTTGACTATTTTGATTATAATATGAAATATACTGAAAATTCATGGTTGGTTTTTTTTACCCTTTATTTTACATATTTGGTATACAGAAATGAATTCGATTATTAATTATTAGTTTATTGCAGATGATAAGGAAACAGAAATATATATATATGGTGCATGATGAATATTATTCGGAATTACGGCGCTCGCCCATTTGATATGATAATACTACATCATCACACACTTATTATTTGCACCATCAACAAACCCTTGTGAACGTTCCATTCTTTCCATTTGCCCCAGAAGCTTCTGAAAAGTCGCATCAACGTTAAAGTTCTGCTTTGCAGAACATTCAATGAAGCCGGCTTTATACCCTTTATCCCCACCATATATGATACTAGCCAATTTCTTACCCTCTTGTCTCGTAACAACATTATGATTATTACTTTCTACCGTGCATCCGGATTCAACTTCATCATTTCTCATATCACATTTATTCCCAACAAGCATCACTGGTATATCATTACGTTCCAGATGATCCAAAAGTTTATCCCAAATGATAGGAAGCATATCAAAACTGTTTCTGTTAACAACACTATAGCAAAGAATAACACCCCTCAAACCTTGCAAAGATTTCAAATTCAATAATGACGATTCATCCTGTCCAGCAGTGTCAATAATTTCCAGTGTAAAATCTTGATCCTTAAAATCTACAATCTTAATAAAATGGTTTTCAATTGTCGGATAATATGACTCTAGGAAACGTGATTCCACGTACTGTATTGTCAAGGTTGTCTTACCAACATTTTTGGCTCCTAATATTGCTATCTTCCTTTGAAATGTCTTCGTGGGTGGACTTGGTAGCGAATAATCCATGTGCACTTCAGTGATTACCCTATTTTATTTTTTTAACCCACTCTGAATACTTGCCTTCAATTGTTGGTCCTTCTTTTCGCAACAAAGGAAAGTATGCCTCTGCTCACTTGCTTCTCATTTTTATTTACATACATTCTACGCTAGAATTTATCGAGAACTAAAAGAAATTTCAAAATTCAAAATTTTGAGAAAAAAAGGTCCTACCCGGATTCGAACCGGGGTTGTCCGGATCAAAACCGAAAGTGATAACCACTACACTATAGGACCAAACAAAATATAATTAAAAATATGGTCTCTAGCGGGATCGAACCGCTGATCCCCGCGTTATTAGCACGGTGCCTTAACCAACTGGGCCAAGAGACCTAATTTCCTTGGAAAAGTAGCTAAATTATATTTCCTACTAACGAGTATATTTATCAGGTGACTATTTAAAAATATTATTCTTATCTCAATCACTCTCATTCATCATCTCAGAAATACGTTTTGTGGAAAGGGAGAGAGAGGGGTCGAGTGATTACTAACTTCTCTTTAAGTTTAATTGTTGTAAAATTCTAATTTAGACTTTTTTGTTATGATAATTGATCGTTTCTTTTACAGTAATTGATACTATATAATTGTTGGATATGGTAAATGTGAGAGATTAGGTATGGTATCTATTACCGTTCTACCAGCTAGTATGCCGGATTACATTGTTACACCTCCCTCTCTTGCAGAGAAGAATATAAGGTAGAGAATATTGAACTATATAATATTTCCAGAATGTCTTCTCTTATATATAAAAATTTCCATATACTTCAAGGCATTTATCATTTATATTATTAAATGCTGTGTTCTTGGATGGGTCATGGTGGGATATATTTGCAGATGATTGGTGTTGTTCCGGAATACTTGGTGATTCTTTAGGACTCATTTTTGGTATTCTCCTCTTTTTATTAAAATCTCTCTGATTATTTCGAAATCATATATATCTAAATGAGCTAGATTTCTCTATTTTCAATCTTACAATCATAAATTTCCTTGTTATTTATACCACGACAAGCTTTCTACTTGATTTGTTTCTTTCTTATCTTCGATGCATCTATTTCATTTTCTCACGTTTTTTACCTTTTCTGCTAAAGCCTTACATATGCCGTAGCAACACTTTCTTTTATTATTAATTCGTTTATTTATAAATATATTTTCCATATAAGTTCTTACGGCCTAAGTTTTTTAAGTATTTCTTTACTGTGTTTCTAACATGTAAATTTATTAATTCTAAAGCTAGATAATAATCTCTCAATTCGTTTCCTACACATCAAGTTGTATCAGCGCGGCATTTGACTCATGATTGTATCTATAATGTGAGAATAGAAAACTTACTCAAGCTATCGGAATTCAGTCAAATCGAATGTACCAACTAGAACATGATTAAAGAGACACTATTACTTACCAACGGTATGTTCATCACTGATGATATTAAGACGTACGATGGTACGCGGTTTACAGACGTTCCTGGAGGAGCTGGAACGTACACTATCCTAGGTGCTTTAGTAATCCTCACTTTTTTGATTAAAGACAGCGATGATAATCACTTCACAAAATGGATAGTTGATAGGGGTAATGATTTCCCCCCAAAACTGACTTCATTGATTGAGTCATGGAATTCTGGTGCGTTTTTTAGAGATGATCATTCAAGGTTTACGACGAAGGGTGCCAACTATTATGAAGAAAATGATTTACGAGCTTTTAAGTTCTTAACGGAAAGAAAACAAATTAATGTTATTGATTGGGTCGAAATGTTTGGTGGTAATAGAGATGCCTTGAGGAAGGTTAAGGGTATTCATCTTGTTTGTACACCGGAGAGATGTATAACCATTCTTGATGATCTGGGCGACGTAAGTTCTGATATTACACTCTTTTGGGAACCTGTACCCTATTGCTGTAATGTTGAGAATCGAGATATTATCCAGAAGGTATTACAACGAAATGAAAAAATAATAGTTTCACCTAATTGTGAAGAAGCTGCAAGGATATTTGGTTTGAACGAGCCCAGTGATTCCAAAGACTATGAAATGTTACTGCGTCACTTTCAAGATTTTATGACTAATAAAAATATTTGTGTTTTGAGGTGTGGAAAACTTGGCTCCATGGTATTGGGACCAAGATCTTTAAGTACTCTACCCAGAACTATAACAAAGTTTGATGCTTTCCATTCGAATACAAAAGAAAAAGTTGTTGATCCGACAGGAGGAGGTAATTCATTTTTGGGTGGATTTGCAGTAGGCTATCTATTGACAGAAGATCTTACAGTTGCCAGTATATGCGGAAACATTGCTGCTGGATGTATAATAGAACAAATAGGTGTTCCTCATTATGATCCCAGAGCTAAAACCTGGAATAACTTGACACTTTATCAGAGATTTGTTCAATATAAGAACAACAGCAATATTGATTTCGATGTAGAAGATATATATAGAAGGTTAAGGTCGTCATCGATCCTAATTGAAAAAGATACATAATCAAAGTTACTATTTAGATATATTAAGCAGAATAGCATTTGTCAAAAAATTCAAATTCAAATGCAGCAACTTTAGCAAATACACCTTCAACCTTTTGAACGGAAAATTGGTTCACTTCGTTAGCCAAGAAATCACACCAAGTTTCAAAATGTTCACCGTCATGCAGATCAATCCAAGTTTGGTGTTTCCAATGTAAGTCTTCCTTTCTTGGTGAATCATGAGCCCATTTCAAATAAATTTGTTCAGAAGCCCATAAGTACGTTATTAACTCAGCATAATTATAATCACCAGAGGTTAATTCTTCTAAGTATTGAACGTAAGCATCAACACCTGGGATCAAATTCTGATCATATTTTTCTCTTTCTACCGTAGTCAATGATGGAGTAAGTAATTTCAAACAATCTCTAAAGTAAGTATTCTCATCATTAGCAAAAAATCCAATCTTCTTAGCTAAAGTGATTAAACTTTCACTTTCAGGAGCCAACGAGGTAACTCTACAGATTAATCTTAGGCCAGCTTCAAAGAATTGAACATCTTGTGCCAAGTAAATATATAGAGTACGATCATTCAAAGTACCTTGACATAGTTCATTAGTTAACTTGTGTTCAGTAGCCTTCTTAAATGCGGCTCCATATTTAGTCAATAATTGTTCTGTGGTAGTAGGCATTTTTTATCGTTTTTCGTTGCTTAGTCAAATTGTACGACGAAAAGTTGATGGTTTAGAAGAGATAACTGATCCCTCTTTAATAGTTGTTAATATGTTTCTGTTGTCTTTTCATTTATATATCTCGAAATAAAGATTTTCCAGTATCTTGCTAAGGAAATTCATAGAGCAAGAAAAAAAAACTAAACCTCGGGTGTCATTTATTCTTTCAGATAATATCACTTAATAATTCCTGTTTCAAGGTTGCCAATTCATTAAGTTTAGTTTTCTCCAACTTTATCGACTTTATAGAATCACTGGGTACACTAACTAGACCCATCGCTCTATCATTATTTTTATATCCCGTGTCATCTTCATTAACAATAATTGTACGTTCATAAACACGGTCCAATAGCAAATTTGATTGTGCGTCAATTGCAACTAATGTGCCTTGTAAAGACCTCTTTCCCTCTAGAGATATATATAACGTACAACCTATGAAATCATTCAACTTTAATGACTCGGTAGTTTTTTCCATTCTGGTTTTGCTCTTGTTTATTCTTGTACTTCTGCCTAACGGGAGATTTTTTTCCATCACTTGAACCTTTCGAAATTTTCAGTGTTTTTCAAAAATTGGAAAATAAAAACTGAGAACCTTTAAAGAACAAATGCTTATAGAAGTAAAAGAATTGTTGAGCCACGAGCAGCATCGTAAAGAAATGTCATCAAATAGCAAGTTATCTGGATCAACAAAACTACATAGAACTTCTGATAATATCACTTTGAAAACTTTGACAGCATATCAATTACTCACACAAAGAGAGAATATGTGTGAGTTATTCAATTTGGTGGATGAATCAGGTAGACAAAGGCCGAGAAATACAGCGATTTTAGATAGTATGAAGGAGAGATTGGAAACCTTAAAGAAACAAGAGGATATATAAGAACTGGAACTTTGTTATCTACGACAGTAACGATTAAAAAATGAGATATTATAAAGGAATTTGAGAAAACAAAAAAGTAACAGTATTAGACTTTTACAATCCTGCTTTTCTTTGAGGTCTATCCCCTTTAGAAATGGGCACGGCAACAATTTGATAAAATAAAGGAACCTTTAAGTATGCTGGATATAAATATGTTTTAAATATGTGAATTTTTTTTTGTAATATTAAATAAAGTCTATAAATTATTAGAACAATTTTTTCACTTGGAATTCATATGTTTCGATTTTTATATTTTCTTATATATTGTTCAATCCCGTGTTCTTGGATGGGTCATGATGGGATATTATTTGCAGATGATTGGTGTTGTTCCGGAATACTTGGTGATTCTTTAGGACTCATTTTTGGTATTCTCCTCTTTTTATTAAAATCTCTCGGATTATTTCGAAATTATATATATCTAAATGAGCTAGATTTCTCTATTTTCAATCTTATATTCGTCATAACAACAATTAACTCCATTATAAAATTTACTTAAAAATGCATCTAAAAAATTGGTAGTTTAATATTGTGTAAGGATGATTCAGCATATAGAAGATATGGATTTTGTCAGAAGATAATGAGTGTCAGTTTGAAAAGGACAAGTTATCAATTTTTCCTAGAACATGAGATGAATCATTGTTATTCAAATTTCAATGAAACAACAAGCATGTAAGTAAGATATATGAAATTATCTTGATATTACATGTAACTTGTATAATCTCATGTAATTTATAAAGACATTCGAATCTAAGATACCAATTGCTCCCCACTAAACTTTCTTAATATAGTTATTTTACCATAAAGATGAACACTGAATCTTCAAACTCTAAAAATCACGCCAAAATTCTATTTACTGAAGATGGAAAGGTTGAAGGTGTTAATCCAAGTTCATTTAAATTCCAGTCTATATAGTATAACATAATTACCAGTTGCCATTTACCAAAAGAAAAGCGGTTTTAACATATCAAACGACATTATACTAGAATGAAAACATTAAAATTTAACAAAAAAGTAGCCCTGTAGGGGGCTCGAACCCCTAACCTTATGATTAAGAGTCATACGCGCTACCGATTGCGCCAACAAGGCTATTTTAATTGAGTTTGTAATTTAATATTATTTTAATAACATACATTGGCAAGCATGTATTAAAAATTTACTTTTCAATTTGAAACTAAACAAAGATTGAAAGTACCAACGAGGAAAACATAGTTTAATGAATAAACAGTTACTTGAAAGGGTGTCGATATACTTTTTGATAACGCTAATCCAAACATACCTTTCTTTTGAACTAGAGAGATGGTTACTATAAATGGGAAAATTATTCCTCTAACGCATACGATATGTGCTGGTGCTGCCTTTCTGGCTGCCTTCGTTACTGGATATAGTTTACACTTTCATAAGATTGTAACGAATGCCCATTATACGTATCCTGATGAATGGTTTCCTAGTGTATCAGCAACAATTGGTGACAGATATCCAGAACGATCGATCTTCCAAATTCTAATTGCTTTGACAGCATTCCCAAGATTTCTATTGTTACTTGGTCATTATTACTTAAATAGTTCCATTGCAACTCTCATTATCGGCACGTTGAGAACAGTTTCATGTGGTGGCTGGGTATATATTACTAGCACAGATGATCATGATACACATGATATTTTTATGATTATTTATATTATTCTAACGTTACCATGGGATATAATGATTACTCGTTGTTCTAAAACTTCAAAGAAAACAAAGGGTACAATTGCTGTAACTTTCTTTTCCACTTTAGTACCAATGATATATTGGTATATCCAGCATCAAGTGGAAAAAGTCCCAGGAGCATATTCTATTTATGCGTATTTCGAATGGTCTTTAATTGCTATGGACGTCGCATTTGATGGTTTCGCTTACTCCGATTTTACCAGATTTAATATAGTATTGAATTTGAACGATATTGCCAGTTCTAAGACAGCATTCTTTGAAATGGAAAAAAGCACGACTGAGTCCTCCAAGAATATTGAAAAACAAAATATTCATGTGAAAATTGAAGAAGAACAACAGCAAGGGCTAAATATTCAACAATCAGTAAAAATTGTTGAGGATAGCTCATTTTCTTATGATTCCTTTTTCTATCTTATTGTCAATACTTTTAATTCGCTCATTTTTTGGTCAAACTTGACTGCGTTGACATGTAGTATTTGGCATTTCCCTCTATGGTACATGGGTATCTCAGGTTATGAAGCAGCAATATTAGGTTATTTAGGTCCAATTATCTTATACATTCCGTTTATGCCAATTGCTATCTATCACTATGGTACTTTATTTGGTGGATTAATTGGTGTCGGTGCTTATTTGATTGAGACTCCTGAACCAAGATTGATCACAGTAGCAATTGGTACAGCTATTACAATGGCCACTTTTGTTCAAAACTTGAAGAATATTTCCGATATTCATACAAAATCATCTTTTATAATGACATGGTCACTAGGTTTAATATTATCTGTAATTTTAAAAATGGGCTTTTATTCAAATAATCCAATTTGGCCTATCTTCAATGAAAAAAATGGTGGGTACAATATGTATGCGCTGGTTCTAATCACCGTCTTCGGTATGTTGACTCCATTCACTAACAGAATTCATAAGTCAACATTGTCATCTGAAAACCCATCCGTCTGTTTCACATCTAAGCTTCTTGTTTCTATTGGTTTTGGCGCACTATTATTCGGTATCCACCAGTTGATGACAGATTCATCAACTATAATATATTGGTCCTGGGAAGGCTACAAAGAATCTAAACAAGGTCCATTGCAATGGCCATGGAGTGCCTTAACATGTGTAATCATGATTATTGCGGTTATGAGTTCTCTAAAATTTATTTCTAATCCATATGTTCCATCCTGTCTATTGGCGATTTCCACTGCGGTGTTATATAACAGATATATTACAGAATGGAACAAATTCATTTTCGGAGGATTATGTTATTTTACAGCTATGCTATGGTTGATTCCAGTATTTTTCAATATTTTGGGATTCATCAACAGTACCTGGGTATTTGTCGTGTCATTTGCAGTCTATATCACTCTTGTTCTAGCACATGTATGGGTAGTGGCCTATGCTTTTGTTCCTATGGGTTGGTTATTAAGAGAACGTATTGGAGATGTCCTTGCAACTTCATCTTTCTTTATTATTCTAGGTGCTACTACAAGTAAACGTGTCTTAGTAAATTTTGCCGGCGAATCTACAAAAATTCCTACCGTTTTCAGTAAGAAATTCCAAAGGATAATCTGCTTCTTCGTCTTTTCTTTATTAGTATTAACTGGTGCATTTACTTATCGCCTCCAACCAACTGAGGTTCCTGAACCATACCATCCGGATTCACGTCTAATCACTGCCGGTATTTGGACTATTCATTTCGGTTTAGATAATGACATGTGGGCATCTGAAGATCGTATGTCAAGTTTAATCAGGGATATGGAACTTGATGTCGTTGGTTTATTAGAAACTGATACACAACGTATCACTATGGGTAACAGAGACTTAACTAATAAGCTAGCTCATGATTTGAATATGTATGCTGACTTTGGGCCAGGTCCAAATAAACACACATGGGGTTGTGTCTTGCTGTCCAAGTTCCCTATCGTGAACTCTACTCACCACTTATTACCTTCTCCATCAGGTGAAATTGCACCAGCTATTCATGCTGTTTTAAAGACATATGACGATGTTTTAGTAGATGTTTTTGTTTTCCATAGTGGTCAAGAAGAAGATGTTGAAGACAGAAGGTTGCAAAGTGAAGGTATGGCCAAACTAATGGGATCAACAGGACGCCCATCAATTTTATTAAGTTACTTGGTCACAAATCCGTTGGAAGGTAATTACAACACATATGTAAGTAAGGAGTCTGGTATGCACGATATTGATCCAACTGATGATGACAGATGGTGTGAATATATTCTATACAAAGATTTAAGGAGAACGGGTTATGCTCGAGTTGCTAGAGGTACTATTACTGATACTGAGTTACAAGTAGGTAAGTTCCAGGTTTTAAACAAGGAAGAGCTTTCTCAATATAGAAGCTCAATTTATAGATATGAACATGTCGATGAACCACAGGCTGAGGATATGAAATTCCCAGAAAAATTCAATGGTGACGGTGAGAATGGTCATTTCTATCACGTCTTTGATCAACCACGTTACTATGATTTTTAATGAAAAATTATGAAGGACATAATGTTCACAATAGCTCTTGAATGGAAAAAAAATAAAACGCACTATTCAAAGGAAAACTACTTTTGTGTATTCATATAATAGAATATATATATGTATATATATAATGTACTCTTAAAGATTTTACATTTTTTATTGTTTTTTAAAGTTATATAGGTAAACCTAATAAAACGGAAACAAAAGCTTGTTTTGAAAATTTTTCTCAACTATTTAAGAAGCGGAGATTAGTAAGGTAACTCAAATTCAATACTTTTGTTCTTTTGAAAACCTCACATTCAAAACTTATTGCATACCTGCATATATATATTGATTTCGGGTCTATTTTATTCATAGAATGATATCATGTATGTGGAAAATAACTTGTTATTTTCATATGGTGGAGCATAGACAAAACATTTCACCGTTTGAGTCAGTTCATGGCTACTTCCACTATGAATCGATATAGAAGTGTGAAAACATATGTTACTATCATTTAGTATGAGTCTAAATTGTATACAAAGTAGTTTGTGATTCTTCGATAAATTGAAGACTTTGTGTTGAAATAATCTTGTAAAAATCTTTGCAACACTATATAATTAAACTATTGATAACGAGTTTGAGTAAATAGTTCTATCCCTTACATAATTCTTTTTAATCTTTTTAACTGGCAGATGTTTCATCCCGAATTTGGTCTTGACATGGCGACGCTATCATATCATCTACCAGAGCAGGAAAAGGACTTAAAGAGAATGGCATTTCCTTAATCAATTTCGCAATTATTATCATACAATGCATCATTATCTAGTGGGCAACCCTGATATTTTCCTGAGCAATAACCAATATTTTCTTTTTATGAGACTTTCCTAAGTCTCACATAAGATTCATGTCTATTTATCTAATACGAAATCTCTCGAAAGCATTGATTCTTACGTTCCCTGCTGTTCTTGTATAGTATGAGTCCATTTTGAGTGTTTGTTTGTTTGTTTATGTTTATGTTAAACAGGTAATATTGCCCTTGTAATATATATAAAATAGTTTGTTCTATTAAAAAATAAACTGTCGAGAATTAGATTCTAGTTTCGATCCAACATTGTCTGATTGTTTACTCATAGAGGGTTGTTCTTGTCAGAAATAATGTCAATCTATGACAGTATTTTGTAGTTAATTAATAAACACGAATCTTATGTGAGAAGAAAGTTTCATAGGAAGAAAATGCTTTTAAGATGTTCTAACAATATCGACTAATATGTTTCATATTCGCCGTAACAATCTTATCATATTTGACGTAACAACACACTGTAACAATAAAGCACCATACCTAATCTCTCACATTTGAATTTCCAACAAAGACTAACTATGATGCCAAATGTCTAATACTTATCACTAGGGGCTTGCTGGAAATAAATATTCGATAGTGGTACTATTAATATTCTATGGATAAAATGTTAGATATCAAGTTGGTACAGAATCTAGTCGAAATCACGACGCCGTTGTCCAGAATAGGAAAGGAAGAGTGACAATACTGGATATGTAAACAACGATGGGACATGATGTTTTTAATTTACTTGGTTTGACAAACAATGACATGTAG
>JAJLTG010000067.1:0-53638 GCA_030568095.1 Naumovozyma baii
CTACATGTCATTGTTTGTCAAACCAAGTAAATTAAAAACATCATGTCCCATCGTTGTTTACATATCCAGTATTGTCACTCTTCCTTTCCTATTCTGGACAACGGCGTCGTGATTTCGACTAGATTCTGTACCAACTTGATATCTAACATTTTATCCATAGAATATTAATAGTACCACTATCGAATATTTATTTCCAGCACTTATCAGTAGTACTGTTTAATCATTCTTATCTTTGTCACTTGCTTTATTTAGTAATGCTGTTCCTAGAACTTCACATTACTACCAAACACAAAATAAAGTGGTTTCGTGGTCTAGTCGGTTATGGCATCTGCTTAACACGCAGAACGTCCCCAGTTCGATCCTGGGCGAAATCAAATTATTTTTTTATTTCCTTTTTCTTTGTTATTGATTACTTGATAATTGGGTAATTCAATAAAGACCCTATGGAGAAGATAAGTTGATATGGAAGATTAATTGAGCATCTTTTGTATGAGCTCTAATCTATTTGCAAATACCAACTTTGTAATCTTACCTAATTGCAATACTACATCAGTTGAACTAATAGCTGATTTAATCGAAAGAAACGGGGGCCTGCTGATTACTGATGCTGTGAATTTAGATGAAAGAACAGTAATATTGATAAATGATTCCTATGTTGCAGGAGAAGGATATTTGATTGAACAAAATCTTTTCAAAAGAGAATGTGAGATAGACTATCTGAAAGTTGAAGAATTTGCTTTGACGAATAACTTACCCGTTGTGCGTATCAGTTGTATTAGTAAATGGATTAAACAACAAAGAGTTAAGATCGATAAAGAAGAATTGGTAAATCTGGAACCCGAAATTGAAGATGAATTTCAAAGTTCCATCTCTACAGAGGGTTCTGCATGTATTGATGATAATGATGTTGTGTACAATGAGATCAGCAAAGCACATATTGACAGTGAAGCAGAAACAGAAGTGAGCTCGGGGGTAGAAACATCAGATGAGGATAACTTGCAAGAAGGTAAAAAAAACAAAGAACTTACCGAATCAATTATGAACTCTCCATATATTAAAGTGGACAAAAATGAAACTTTGATAAATGCATTAGGGTTGCTATCCAAAAAGTACAGGACGAAAGGAGATCGATTCCGTGCCAGAAGTTATTCCCTAGCACGGGGGTCTATTGAGAGATGTTCATATCGAATCGAATCAGGTGCGCAAGCGCAGAAAGAGTTAGTAAATATTGGCTCTAGTATTTCCAAGAAAATAGATGTTATATTAAGAACAGGACTACTGCCTGGTCTTGAAGAAGCCAATCTCATGGAGGAGAAATTGAGTTATTTTACTAATTGTCATGCAGTCGGAACATATAAGGCGAAAAGATGGGAATTGTTTGGATTGAATTCGTTTTCAGATGTTGCAAAGAGGTTTCCTGAAGAACTGATCACTGAATGGTCTATACTTTTCGGTTGGTCATATTATGAAGATTGGTTAAAGAGAATTTCCAGAGAAGAGTGTGAACATCATTTGAGAACTGTTAAAGATGAGTTAAAGACGGTTGATCCAGATTGCCAAGTTGAGCTTCAAGGTAGTTATATCCGAGGTACTCAAACTTGTGGTGATGTCGACTTGCTATTCTATAAACCATATTGCGATAATACCTTAGAAATTGGAATAATTTTTGAAAAATTAGCTTTGCAATTGTATGATAAAAAATATATCGAGTGTTTTCTACAACTAACGCCAGCTTTGCAAGATAGATTTAGAAATGTTTTAGAGGAGAGGTTAAAATCTTGCGGGTTGAAATATCCAAAAGATCATAACTTTTATGGTTCGCAAGTTAATAAGAAATATTACTTAGGTACAAGACTAGCACGATCAATATATAAAGCGGAAAACGAACCGGCTCCCTTTAAGTTAAAGGAAGCTGACCAACACATGTCATGGAGTACTGATAATAGGAGTAAGAATCCCTGTAGAAGATTAGATTTTTTTTGCTGTAAATGGTCTGAACTTGGAGCAGCTAGACTTCAGTGGACAGGTTCAGGGGAGTTTAATAGATGGATACGACTTTATGCTGATAAAAAAGGATTAAAGTTAAGTCAGCATGGATTATTTACTAAAGAAGGTACACTTCTTGAAAGTTTTGATGATAAAAAGATATTTCAATTGTTAGATATTGAATATATTGGACCCACATTGAGAAACGAAGGTTTATGGGATAAAGAAACTGTCAAAAAAAATAAACTATGAAAGAGAGAAATGTATGTACCTATGTATTTCTTAAAGGACAATGTTAAAGAGAATTTGACTCATTCATTCACTCATTCATTAAATGGATGCGTTATTATTATTGAAGATGTAAAATTATGTACGTAACAATCATTATATCTTATAAGTTATTGAAGGAGAAATATAAATTTAATAATTATATATTAATTGTTAAATTTATTGCTTGTCAGACAAGAAAGCAACACCTGGCAATTCCTTACCTTCCAACAATTCCAAAGAAGCACCACCACCGGTAGAGACGTGAGAGATCTTTTCGACGACACCGAATTTCTTGGCGACAGTAGCAGTGTCACCACCACCAATGATAGTAGTGTTACCTGCTTCAGAGGACTTGACAACTTCTTCCAACATAGCCTTGGTACCGTTAGCGAACTTTTCAAATTCGAAAACGCCTGGTGGACCGTTCCAGACAATGGTTTTAGCCTTTGCAATGGTAGCAGCAAACAACTTTCTAGATTCTGGACCACAGTCCAACCCTTGCCAGCCAGCTGGGATACCTTCCTTGTCAGAGACAATCTTGGTGTTAGCATCAGCGGAGAAAGCATCAGCAATGACGAAATCGGTTGGCAAAACGATTTCAACACCGTTAGCCTTAGCCTTTTCAACCAATTTTGGAACAATTTCAGCACCGGCCTTGTCGAAGATAGAGTCACCGATTTCAGCGTTTTCAATAACCTTCTTGAAAGTGAAAGCCATACCACCACCGATGATGATAGCGTTGACCTTGTCCAACAAGTTGTCAATCAATTGAATCTTGTCAGCAACCTTAGCACCACCCAAGATAGCCAAGAATGGTCTGGTTGGGTTTTCCAAAGCCTTACCGAAGTATTCCAATTCCTTGGTCATCAAGAAACCGGCAGCTCTTTGTGGTAAATCGAAACCAACCATGGAGGAGTGAGCTCTGTGAGCGGTACCGAAGGCATCGTTAATGTAGACATCAGCCAAAGAAGATAATTGTTCTCTGAACTTGGCAACTTCTTCCTTGGAAGCCTTGACCTTTTGACCATCGACCTTTCTGGAACCTTCTTCTTCAATGTGATATCTCAAGTTTTCCAATAAGATAACGGAACCAGGAGCGGAAGCCTTGACAGCGGCATCGACATCAGCACCAACACAGTCGTTCAAGAAAGTGACTGGCTTACCCAACAAAGTTTGTAATTCTTCAGCGACTGGAGCCAAAGAGTATTTGTCGTTTCTTTCACCATTTGGTCTACCCAAGTGAGAAGCTAAAACAACGTATCTTGGGTTGTGTTCCAAGACGTATTGGATAGTTGGTAAAGCAGCTACGATTCTTTGATTAGAAGTGATCTTCTTACCATCTAATGGAACGTTGAAATCAACTCTGATGAAAACACGCTTGTCGTTTAATTGTAAATCCTTGACGGATAGCTTGGAAGATAGAGACATTTTTTTGAATATTATTCTTCTTGCTGAATTAAAATGCAAAGAAAAAAATTGAATTAAGATTAAGAAGGTAAGGAAACAAGAAAATAAATATTATTTCAAACAGCTAGAGAAAAGAAAATGAAGTATTTATTATATGAAGCAAAAACCTTTATTGTTTTAAAAGATATTAAATATTCTGATTACATTTGGTAGCTTGACAATGAGTGAGCGAGAGAGAGATCTGAAAGTTGACATTGGAAGATCAATTGACATCGGAGAAGCAGCATACGAATGCTATCGAATGTTGAAGAGCAATTGAGCCTCTACGTATGCTGGATTAACATGCACCTGGGGTTGCAATTGAAAAGTTGAAGGAAGATACATGTGAGTTGTAGCAACTCATTATGATATTTTTTCATCGTTACAGGAAGCTCGCGAAAAGAGGAAGCTCGCGGGTTCTGGGTTTTTTAAATTGCTAGTTACCCAGCTCTTTGATTTTTAAAAAATGGCGGGTAACAGTGTGCAATAATTTTCACGATCCTGTTGGCGTTTCAGATATTTGAGATTTGGAAATTTTCGAATTTTATTTGATGTTAAGGGTGCAGCCCTTCTCATTCCCCTGTGGGTTATCGTGGAATGCACTTATCGACAGATTCGGAAAGGTTGGTGTAATTAATGACAGCAACAGCACTTAAATTATCCAAATAAAGGAAAAAGAAGAGCGATAATTAATTAAAGAGCAACAATTAAAACTAAAAAGTTATGCCACTTAATAAAAGATTTATAGTAATATGTTTCCAACTGCTATTATATCTAGTCATCGAGATTGAAGGCACGTACAGCCAAATAATATTTGCAAATGAACCACCTAAGTCACACCTAACAATACCTGACCTAGATAGACATCCAAATGGTGAATGCCCGCCATGCTTCAATTGTATGCTTCCGATGTTTGAATGTAAACAATTCTCACAATGTAATTCATACACGGGAAGATGTGATTGTATTGAAGGTTTTGCAGGTGATGATTGTTCTCTACCTCTTTGTGGATCCCTTGAGAAAGAAAATAATGAAAGGCCAGCGAGAGGTAATGATACAAATACATGTGATTGTGATGAAGGCTGGGGCGGCATCAATTGTAATATATGTCAAATGGATTCAGTATGTGATTCATTTATGCCGGATCCTTCGGTGGAGGGGACGTGCTACAAAGGTGGTATAGTAGTCAATAAATTGTTTCAAGGTTGTGATGTCACCAACGAAAAGATATTGGAGGTCTTGAAAGGGAAGAAGCCACAGGTGACATTTTCATGCGATAAGAAAACCAAAGAATGTAATTTTCAATTCTGGATTGATCAGATAGAAAGCTTTTATTGTGGTTTAGATACTTGTTCATTCGATTATGATCTATCTGGTAACTCCACGCATTATATATGTGAAAACGCACAGTGTAAATGTATTCCAGGTACCATGTTATGTGGTGCTAAGGGATCGATTGACATTGGTGAATTCTTAACGGAGACGATAAAGGGACCAGGTGATTTTACTTGTAATGTACAGACTAAGAAATGTCAATTTAGTGAGCCTTCAATGAATGACTTGATATCTGATGTATTTGGGGATCCGTACATTATGTTGCATTGTGAATCCGGGGAATGTATTCATTACAGTGAAATTCCAGGTTATAAAGTACCTTCTTCTGAAAGGAGAATGTCTTGGGGTGAGAATTTAGTGCTTGCATTGACTAGTATCGGTGTATTGGCTTTGGTTACATTTGTCAGTTTTTATATTGCTAGATCACCATTATTTAGAAATAGTGATGGGAAAATTCGGTTACCTGAGGGAGAAGACGAATCTAGTGTTAATAGTGATGAACAGAATAATAATATTTCTTTCAAATCTGAGAATTCAGCTACGTTATCGTTTGAAAATATTACATATGAAGTGCCTAATTTAGATGGTAATAGTGAACGTAGAAACAAGAAAAATGTGAAGGTGTTAAAAGGTGTGGATGGGATTGTGAAACCTGGTCAAATATTTGCCATTATGGGTGGATCTGGTGCTGGGAAAACGACATTATTAGATATTCTTGCAATGAAGAATAAGACGGGGAATGTGACTGGTGATATTAAAGTCAATGGTGAGACAATTTCCAAGAAGGAGTACAGTAAGCTAATAGGTTTTGTGGATCAAAATGATTATTTGCACCCAACGTTGACTGTATATGAAACTGTGTTGAACAGTGCCCTTTTGAGGTTACCTAGAAGTATGTCTTTTGAATCCAAACAAGGTCGTGTATACCAAGTGCTAGAAGAGTTAAGAATTTTTGATATCAAAGATCGTATTATTGGTAATGATTTTGAAAGAGGTATTAGTGGTGGTGAGAAAAGACGTGTCTCTATTGCATGCGAATTAGTTACCTCACCATTAATTTTGTTTTTGGATGAGCCCACTTCAGGATTGGATGCAAATAATGCTGGTAATGTTGTTACCAGTCTTGTTAGGTTAGCAAGACATTATAATAGAACATTAATTCTAACAATTCATCAGCCCAGGTCGAACATTTTTAATCAATTTAACAAATTGGTGTTATTGAGTCAAGGTGAGATGGTATTCTCTGGTGATTCTATCAAGATACATGAATTTTTGTACAACAATGGTTATAAATGTCCAATCAATTATAATATTGCTGATTATTTAATTGACATTACTTATGAGTCCAAGAAAAAGATCAAGAGGGAGCCCCTGAATGGGAATCAAGATTTAGAGATTGGTAATGCTATTTTGGAGTCCACTAGTGGTGTAGAAGATGATGGGACAGATAATGTTGCGGAACAAGGATTACGTCGCAGTGCTACACAGGCTGAATGGGAGACATTTGCTAATCATCGTGAGGAGTTACAGACATTATTATCTGAAGAGCACGATGGGGAGGAAGGAGAAGCCACAGTCGGATCTTTAAACACCATAATATTACATGGTAAATTCGTTGAGAGTTCATATTATGGAGAACTGATATCTGAGATGAAAGAAGTGATTGATCACCGTGATCACTCAATCGGGGACGTTGTTCAATTAAATGAATTGGAGAAAGGTGCCGCGTTTATGGAACAATTGGGCATATTATGTTCACGTAGTTTTAAGAACATTTATCGTAACCCCAAGTTATTAATTGGTAATTATGTGTTAAGTATACTTTTGAGTATTTTCTTGGGCACATTATATTATCAGTTAAATAATGATATTAGTGGATTTCAAAATCGTATGGGGTTATTTTTCTTCATATTGACATATTTTGGATTTGTCACGTTTACAGGATTGAGTTCATTTTCGTTAGAGAGATTGATTTTCATCAAGGAACGATCTAATAATTATTATAGTCCATTGGCATTTTATGTGAGTAAGATTGTGAGTGATGTAATCCCCTTAAGAGTGATTCCTCCGATATTAGTTGGTATTATTATCTATCCAATGGCTGGGTTAAATATGAGTCATTCTGGATTTTTCAAATTTGTTGGTATCTTAATTCTTTTCAATTTGAGTATATCTTTGGAAATATTAACGATTGGTATAATTTTTGAAGATTTGAATAATGGGCTGATATTGAGTGTTTTAATTCTGCTTGGATCGTTGCTCTTCAGTGGGTTATTTATTAATACGAAGGATATTAATAATTTTGGGTTCAAATACTTGAAGAATGTTTCGTTATTTTATTATGCTTATGAATCGTTACTTGTCAATGAGGTGAAGACGTTAATGTTGAAGGAGAGGAAATACGGGTTGAACATTGAAGTGCCTGGTGCTACGATATTGAGTACTTTTGGGTTTATGGTTCAGAATTTACAGTTTGATATTGAAGTTTTGGGAATGTTCAATGTATTGTTTTTGGTTTTGGGATATGTTTCATTGAAATGGATAGTGGTGGAACAGAAATAGATGCTTACGTTAGCCTAAATAGTTCAATACGAAAAAGTGCGATGCATTGAGAAAAAAAAAAAAAAAAAAAGCTCGATCTGGAAGAAAAAAACAAAAAAAAAAGGCTAGTATATATTTACATAGTATTATATCAGCATATAAGGCATATTGAGAGAGAATTATGAGCGGTGAAGCTGTAAAATTGTCAGATAATGCATCTAACTTACATGATGAGATGATGAAGCAAGGTGGCCCATCGAAGTTTTTCACACAACAAGAATTGCAAGATATTACCGGTATAGACACCTTGGGAAACCTGATGTTGATTATCCAAGAATTATTGGATGGCAATTTAATCAAGTTGATTAAGCAGAACAATCAGTTGAAGTTTCAAGTGGTGGACAAAAACGAGGCGGAGAAAAAGTCGGCAATGAGCTCGGAGGAGTCGCTAGTGTATTCATACATTGAAGCTAGTGGGCGTGAAGGTATATGGTCCAAGACGATCAAGGCGCGTACCAATCTGCACCAGCATGTGGTATTGAAGTGTTTAAAGAGTTTGGAGTCGCAACGATATGTGAAGAGTGTAAAGAGTGTGAAGTTCCCCACCAGAAAGATCTACATGCTGTATAATCTACAACCTTCCATCGAAGTGACCGGCGGGCCATGGTTCACGGAAGGTGAATTAGATGTTGAGTTTATCAACAGTTTGATAACCATTGTTTGGAGATATGTGTGCAGCATAACGTTCCCCAACGGGTTCAAGAACGTGAAAGAGTTGAACTACGCGCCACAGGTGAAGAATTATTGCACGGTGGACGAGATCTTACAATTCATCCAGAATGCGGGGGTGAGCACTGTTGAGCTGAGTGAGTCCGACATTGGCTCTCTGTGCGAGGTGCTTGTGTACGACGACAAGTTGGAGCAAGTGGCGCACGGGTGCTACAAGGCGACGTTGCAGAGCGTGCTGACACTGAATGCGATCACTGGCGGCGGACATAGCAAGGCTGCCGCCGACGAGGACGAGTTCTCCATCTTCGCCTATTTCAACGGCATAGCGCAATCCAAGGGCGACCACGAGTCGGTCTACTTCGACGAGTGGACGCTTTAGCGCAGCCGCGCTGCTCTGCTACTGCTCTGCGTGTGCGGCGCGGAGCCGCCATTGTGGTGGAGTTTTTGTTTGTCTGTTACTCCAACCGACGGACGGTACAAAATGTTGGAGATTCTCTCTGGATGCGGCCCTCGTTGGGGTACCGCTCGGGCGACAGGGTCCATGCCTTCTCGAGTCTATTATGCATATCCCCCATCCGTCTGTGTGTGTGTGTGCAATATATTTATATACATATATAAACGTCCAGCTTGTATCTTAGTTTTTGCAGGACACAAAATTTCAGTTTCTTTGTTTCTTTGTTTCTTTCTTTCTTTCTTTCTGTCGCCTCTATTGCTCCTGCCCCCAACGCTACTAATACGCATAACATAAGCAACACACTTCCCTCATTGAATATAACTATATCTTCTAATAATAATAATAATAATAATGTCTGACAAGGAACAAACAAGCGGTAACACAGATTTGGAGAATACTTTGAACCCACAAGATACTATCCCTGCACATAACTACTCGCAGGACTCGCTAGGCAAGATCTACACAAGTGGTGACAACAATGAATACCTTTACATCGGCCGTCAAAAATTCTTGAGATCGGAACTGTATGAAGCCTTCGGTGGTACTTTACAACCCGGTTTGGCTCCTCCTTCCACTCACAAGTTCGGTAATCCTGCTCCATTGGGTCTATCAGCTTTCGCCCTAACTACGTTCGTTCTATCAATGTTTAACGCTAGAGCTCAAGGTATTGTGACTCCAAACGTAGTCGTCGGCTTAGCCATGTTCTACGGTGGTCTCGTTCAACTGATCGCAGGTATTTGGGAAATTGCCCTAGAAAACACTTTCGGTGGCACCGCATTGTGTTCCTATGGTGGCTTCTGGCTAAGTTTCGGCGCCATTTATATCCCATGGTTCGGAATCCTAGACGCCTACCACGAAAAGGAATCTGATTTGAGTAACGCCCTGGGTTTCTATCTACTAGGTTGGTGTATCTTCACATTCGGTCTCGCCATATGTACTGTGAAATCCACCGTCGCATTCTTCGCATTGTTCTTCCTATTAGCAATTACTTTCCTATTGTTGTGTATTGGCGAATTTACTGGCAAACTCGGTGTCACCAGAGCAGGTGGTGTATTGGGTGTGATCGTGGCATTCATAGCATGGTATAACGCATATGCGGGTGTCGCAACAAAGGAAAACACATATTTACTCGCACATCCATTCCCATTACCAACTAATGAAAGAACTTTCTTCTAAATCATCAATAAAGATACGTTTTAGTAATTGTTTCCTAATTGAGATCTGTTGTTCCCACGCACACAATAATTTCCCAGGTTCGTTTAATTTTTGTTTATATTCATATTCTTTTTTATTGCTTTGTCTAATAGTTTCTCTTCTTTATTTGTTTTTGTTCTATCTTCTGTATATATATTGTCTTTTTTCTTGGCGTCTCAAATTCGCCTCATTTTTGTTTCAGGGATCTTGGTCTTTTTTTTTTATCTTATAAAGAAAAAAAAAAAATCAGATACACACATTACATCTAACTCACTTCTCAACACAACCACACAGATAGCATTACAAACACATCACACAATGAGTTGGGAAGGTTTCAAAAAGGCAATAAATAGAGCAGGTAGCAGTGTAATAGTGAAAAACGTAGATAAGACCATAGACAAGGAATATGACATGGAGGAACGTCGTTATAGAGTCTTACAAAAGGCTGGTGAATCCTTACAGAAGGAAGCCAAAGGTTACTTGGATTCATTGAGAGCAGTGACGGCTTCCCAAGTGACCATCGCTGAAGTTATTTCTAATCTATATGATGACTCAAAATATATTAGTGGAGGTGGATATAATGTGGGTAATTACTATCTACAATGTGTTCAAGATTTTGATTCTGAAACTGTTAAACAACTAGATGGTCCATTTAGAGAAACTGTGTTGGATCCGGTTACTAAATTCTCATCGTATTTTAAAGAAATTGACGAGGCTATTAAGAAAAGAGCTCATAAGAAGCAAGACTATGACGCTGCAAAGGCAAAAGTGAGAAGAATGATTGATAAGCCTGCAAAGGATGCCTCCAAGTTACCACGTGCTGAAAAGGAATTAGGCTTTTCCAAGGACATCTTTGAGCAATTAAATAATCAATTGAAAATGGAATTGCCTCAATTGGTATCATTAAGAGTACCATATTACGATCCTTCTTTTGAAGCATTAATTAAGATTCAATTGAGATTTTGTACGGATGGTTACACAAGATTGGCTCAAATTCAACAGTATTTGGATCAACAATCAAGAGATGATTACGCAAATGGGTTATTGGATGATAAGATATCAGAATTGTTACAGCAAATGTCCACATTGGATATTTGTGCATTGGGCTTCAAATGATTATACATATATATATAATTTTTTTTTTATTGTTACATATCTACAAGTATTTGTCAAATAGACGCTATGAATATATGTATGATTTAGTGTCTTGAAATATGTAGAATGAAGAATAAACGGTAAACAACAGTGAAAGATAGATAATCTTATTAATAGTACAAAACAAAAGAACAAAAAAATGAACATGCTAAGAAGTTACAATTCTTGGTTAATGCTTGGAGGAATGTTGATGCTTTTTCTTCTGTTCAGTGCAACATTTAATTTCTCTACCCCATTCAGAATTTAAAATTTGTAAAACATTAATTCTACGATGAGGAACAGGATCAAGCATCGAATATATCACATTCCTACATCTTGCTCTTTTCAATTTTTCAATAGGCTCATATCCACCTTTCTCTTTACGTCCCTTCACATATTTAGCATAAAATTGATCTTCCTTTTGTGCTACCCCCCACAATTGTCTTCCAGTTCTCATGGCCATATATATGACACCACAAGCCCATATGTCTACTGATCTAGGGTCAAACTCCTTTTGTGTATATTCTTCAGGTGCAATATAAGGACTAGAACCACATACACCCCCACTTAAATGAATGTCGGCTTCCCACGCCATTTTGAAACATTCACTATTACCAAAATCTGTAATCTTCAAAGTACCATCAGATGTAAGCAAAAGATTTTCAGGTTTTAAATCTCGATGGCAAACACCCATATTATGCATATATGCTACACCCCGAATCAACTGTTTAAAGAAACAATCAGCTTCTGCGTATTCTAATTTACCTGCGGCAATAATCAAAGTGAAAAGATCACCACCAGCACAATATTCCATCACTTCACAATATTCACCTTTAGCATCAAGGAATAAATCCAATGTACTAACAATGTTTACGTGATGTAATGAGGAAGAAATACAAAATTCGGATGTTAATCTTCTAGAATATTTTTCAATTGGTTCTGAAGCTTTCTTCTTAAATTCCTTCACGGCGTAAAGGCGCTCCTTTTCTTCACCTTTATTTGGATTCAATATTTTCTTATGGCAGATTCTTACAGTACCGAACGCACCTCTACCTAGAACTTCTTGACACCTACCATATTTTTCAGCAAACGAAAGTCCACTGTCGTTCGCAGTAGTAGGCATGCCGTTTTTCTTGTCTAACAATTTCTTCTCGGACATATTAAAAGACACGGTAGATGGATTTGGAGTCTCGCCTTCCAAGTTATTCATTTGTTTCATTAAACCTGAGAACAAACTTGGTGGACAATTCTTTAATTTTTGGTCCATTATTATATCAGGCACAGCACTTCTAGCTTCACCTCTTAGTTTTTGAGCACCTATCATATTCTTAATCATTGTAGATAACTTCTCTTGTCTTTTGGCATTTTTCAAATGATGTTCATGAGTGCCATCTTTGAAGGCAGTAAATCTCTTGCATGTTGGATTGGCAGAAGACACTGCTACTGGTGTCTTAGATGCTGATGATGAGGATGAGGACTCTGCTGCAGTAGAAGTGGTAGGACTCGTTGTAGAACCTAATGGAGATGTATTTCCATGATGCGGAGTATTGTGATTAGATAGTGGGAGAGAATTTTGTAGGCTGGTACTGCCGGAATTTTTAGGTGATATTAATAATGATGGATTATGCAATTTGGTATTCATAGGTAATGTACCAGAAGTTACAGATAGTGCTGACACAGATGATGCGATTGATGACCGAGCAGAAGTGGATGATTTATCTGTTCCAGTAGAGTCTGTTGAATGTAAATCGTTTAAAGAGGATTTGGACGTGTCGGGGAATAAAGTCGTGGAATCATTGTGGTTAGTTTTCCTGTCTTTCACTTGGGATTTGTTTGGTTGTGTTGCCTTCTTCGCAGAAACAACTGCTATATTAGCGTTTGAACTGGACGGGTTGATATCATTCTGGCTTGCAGTTTTTGAAGACCCTCCAAATAATTTAATAACTTTGGATGATAGGGTATTTTTTCTTGAAACTTCAGCTGACGTACTTTCTTTGCTCATTAATGAACAAGTATAACAATTGGTAATGTGATGAGAAAAGGGGCCTTCGGAAAAATGTCTGCCGATATAAAATTATATTTGAGAAAATAAGGAAAGTCCAGTATCAAAACTGGAATAAACTTAAATTTCGGTTTGATTTGTTGCTGTTTTATTATTATTATATTTTACAATAACTTTTTTCGTTTGGCAGATTGTTGCTGTTCTTAATACAGGATGAGGTGTTTAGGAAAAAAAACTTCGGATATTGCAGTATTTTACTACCAACGTGATGTCAATAGTTGATTCTTATAGTAAAACGGTATTCACTAATCTTATTAATGTGTATAAAAAGTGTTTGATTCGATGGTTTCTATTGTCTGCTAATCCTGTTTTAATGGTTTGAGTGTTATAAGTAGCTAGAAATCAATGGAAGTGGAATTTTTGCTAATGATTGTTTTTCTTCAAATTTTAACCTTTTTACGTATTTAGTGATGTATAGGGCTGTTATTTAGGGTGCAACCAGGATTAGAACCCTCTTTCAAAATATAACTCTGGAAATATAACCTTCAATAAATAGTGAAAATATATGCAATAAATTAAGTGTATCTTAACACTTGAAACGAAATTTAGAGTATACAAGGTTAACTTGAGGCCATCAATTCATTCGAGAAAATGGCGGATCCAGGGCAGCAACAACAACAACAGCAGCAACAGCAACAACAGCAACAGCAACAGCAGCAGCAACAGCAGCAGTTCTACATGAATCCACAGACTGAAAATTTGACACATATGTATTCATTACTCAATACGCTTTTAAATCAAATAAATGAAAATAGGGCCACGAAGGAAGCTTTGCTACAAAGTGTGGATGTCTTGTCTAACAAGCTTACATCAGATACAGATATCAAAATAACTGAGACGCAACAAGATATTGTTCTTTTTACAAATTTCCTTCAGAAAAGGATAGGCTCTGAAAGTAAAATAATTTTAAATGGGTACGATGCAGAGAGTATAAAAAAAGATGATAGAGAATTACTCATTTTGAGGCAACAAAACATTCAATTGCATAAATTATTGAAAGATAGTCGCACTTCAACAACGAACAGCTTAGATCTTTTGAAATTCCATGAGGAGTCATTTATAGAAGTAGTAAGACTGTTACGAGAAAATATACTGAAAAATCATAGAAAGATGATTTCCATTATAAGGAAGCGACTGGAAAAACAATACGAACCTTTAAGGGACAAAGAATTTGAGAAATATTTAGTTGCTATAAAAGATATTCAGAAGTTAATAGATATATCAGAATTATACAAAGACCTTCTGCGATTATTTGAGTGAATTACAAGGCGGCAAATTATCTACTGTATGCTGCTAGCATAGTGAGCAAACTGGAACTAATCAAAAATTATACAATAAAGCCATAGTATCATTATTACTATTAATATTATTATATTATCTAGAGACAAATTTTTGCATTATTTTTTTTTTCAAGTCATTTTGAAAATTGGAAATTGTTCTTCTCATCAGCCTTCTTTTCCGTAATATCATTCGCATCAGTCATGGACCTCAGTAACCACATTTTTATCAAAAGTATCCTTTCCAAAATTGGTAGAACTTTCATTTTCCTCAGTATTTCTTCTAGTTGGTGGCAACCATGAAGCTGATTTCCAAGGTGCGACGTCTTCTAAGTACATTTCATTTACTTCCTCAAGTGTCAGCCCCTTAGTTTCACGAACAAAGAAAAAGACATAAATGAATGAGAATATCAGACACCCCATAAAGACAAATCCATAATAGAAATTGATTGCACTAGTGATGAATGGAGTGAAAAATCCAATGAGAAATCCCCAAATCCAATTGGCACCTATGGCAATGGCCATGGCTCTTTGTTTTACACGTAATGGATAACTTTCAGCTACAATGACAAAGGCAATTGGTGCCCATGTTGTAGCAAAACAAAAGATGAAGAGACACGTAAAAACAATCATACAATTTCCTGCACCCTTTGATGTCGGCTGATCTTTTCCATTGGGCCATAAACGAGTTACACCTACTGATGCAAACACAACAAAACAGCATGCCATTAATGCAGACCCCCAGAGTAAACATTTTCTGCGACCAAATCTTTCCACAATCCATAGAGCAATAAATGTGGACGTGAAATTAACAACACCGAGAACAATTGACGTCTCAAAGGAATCATCCATGCCGACAGCTTGAAAAATTGTGGTACCATAGTAGAAAAAATAGTTACAACCAGTTAATTGCTGTAAAGATTGAAGCATAATACCCATAAACACACGCTGTAAGATTTTTTTCTTCATAGAAAACAATTCCTTCCATGTAGCCTTGCCAGCTAAATTTTCAGCTTCGATACCAGCATTAATATTTTCAATTTCTGTTAGGACTAGGATGTCCTCTACATTTGTCTTATTTGATTTAGCAAGGGAGTATTTTGCTTTTTCAGTCTCTCCCTTCTTGAGTAAATATCTTGGAGATTCGGGTACAAACAATAAACCAAGGACCATAAGGAGTGCCCAGGCAAAACTTAATCCCAATGGTAAACGCCATTGGATAGAGTCAGTAAATGATGATTTTGTCCCAAAATTGGTACAATAGCCGACAAAAATTCCTGCAGTAATCATTAATTGATATAAAGAAATGCAAGTTCCTCTCAAATGTTTTGGAGCAATTTCTGAAATCAAAGTTGGTGCCAATACAGCGATCCCACCTACACCCATACCAGAAATTATCCTTCCGATGAAATATTGATACCATTTAGTAATTGATGAAATTTGAACAACGATACCAATGACATAAACCAAAGCGACGATCATTAAACCACACTTACGACCCCACATGTCACCTGTACGTCCCAAAATTAACCCACCAAAGAAACAACCTATGTTGAAAATCCCCACCATTAAACCCTTCCTCACATCGGATAGTATGTAGGTACCATCAGGTTGCAATGTACCAAAACGTCTAATAAAATCAGTTTGAGCGAGGAACCCTGAAATGGTACCAGTATCCCAACCAAAAATGAATCCTCCAAAGGCGATCAAAAGACATAAGATGATCACAGTAAAGCAAGAAGATAAAGGTTTAGAATGAATTTGCTCGTCATTATTCAATTCTACATTTTCTCTTTCTTCAACATCTTCAGTTTTCAAAATTGGTGAGGAATCGTTCGATGGAGATGTTGTGGTTGCAACAACGTTTTCTCTGGAAGTGGAATTCAATGACACGTTCTCTGCAGAGGATGAATGTGGAAGCATATTTACGTTAGTTTGCGAAGATGATTCTTTTAATTCCACCATTATAAAAAAGTCTTGATGTAACAATTGTCTTCTTAAACTAACTTATTAGAAAAACTTACAAAAAAATATCTGTAGTCAAAAGGCAATGAATGGAGAAATGTAGCAAAAGAAAAAGGTCTTAAACGATTAAGCAAGCCTATATAATAATTTTCTGAGAAATGGGGAAAAAAAAACTGCTTTAATTTAAAAGTAGGAAACAATTTGTAGAATCATTAATGTAGAGTAATGAGTGGCAGAAAGCCTCAAAAATTACCGAATACAAAAGTCCGATGGTTATATTATGGACGGCTGACACATACTAAACTCCGAAACTTTTTGACACAAAATATATGGCGGGTAATATCATGGTCCTAAGTATTGGAAATGTGATTTGCGGTTCTGTGACAGTTATCCAATTCCTTTCTAAACTGGGAAGAGGGCGATGACATCTAAATGTAGTTTATTTTTTTAGCAATAGAATAAGTCAATTTGTAGTAGGATAGTAAGTACTTTTATGCTGAAGTTGTACTCTTTTTGAATTCCTTTTCTAATGAAATTCACAAGCAAATCAGTGTTGTATATAGACTTCATGAGTATGAGTAGTTTTCTAGAAAGGACTCTGGAAAGTTTTGATTTAAATATCTTCTCTCAATATAATAAGAAAGCTAAAAATTATTTTTTAAAATAAAATGTAAAGAAGTACCCCTATGTCGGACATATATCTTATTGTTTGTCTTTTAACACATTTTAAAAAATAATAGAAAAGAGGTAAGTCATTTTTTATCAACTTAATTTTCTATTTAATGTTTTGTTTATAAGTTTTACTGTTTTGAAAGAGATAGGTAAAGAAGAATTAATAAATTTAAAATTGTTAATGTCTCCAGTATATCAAAATGATAATTATACTAAATTAAAATAAATTAATTCTATGTTCCTTTTCTATCTTTATGAATGATATTATGCAATAAACTCTTCTAACTCAATACGAAATTCCTGTAAGCTGATAAATTTCAAATAACATTGAATAAAAATGATTTCAAACAAAAATATTTGTTGGAACCGAATATTCTGTAAATGGATAGGATATGACTATCAAAGAGCAAGTTACTATAAAAAGAATAATTCTAGAATTGAAAGAAAAGTTGTAGAATATTCTAGAAAAAGATTTATGGTCAGAACAGGCTTATCCGACTGTGTCTGAATATCTCTAGCTTCTATCTGAAGATAAAAATACGCCAAGAGGAAAAGTATATAAAGGACAAGAAATATGAGAAAGATAGATAGTAGTATGTATAACGAATTTACGAAGAAAAAAATTGTATATTATAAGAATGACAGAACATTATCAATCTGCTATTGCTCCACAAGATAAGAATTTGAAATCCTATCAATATTAAATTAGAAAAAAAAATCAATGATATTCCGTTTCTAAAACTCAACCTGATACCATTATTACTATTTCTTGTAAATAGCTATAACAATCTCTTGTTCGTGCCAATGAACTTTTTTTTTTTGAAAGTAATTTTCATCAAAAAAGAATTGGCTCAAAATTGTAACTTCCCCTAACTTAAAGCATTCCAACACGTAATGCAACAGATAAATTCAGAATGGATACCAAAGTGAGTATTGTGACTGGTGTCTCTAGGGGCATAGGCAGGTCTATAGTTGATAAGATACTGACCCTGGACGAGAATACTGTTGTTTATGGCATTGCAAGAACAATTGAACCTTTAAAAGACTTGAAATCGCAATATGGAAACAAATTTATGTACACAGTCGGTGATATTACCAATAGATCAACTCTTAAGGAACTAATTAGGATGGCACTGGCAAAAACTGGAAAAATTGATTCTGTTATTGCCAATGCAGGTGTCTTGGAACCGGTTGCCGATGTCGGCTCTGTGGTTGAAGACGATTGGAAAAGACTATTTGATGTGAATTTTTTTAGTATTGTCTCATTAGTTAACTTAACGTTACCGTATGTGGAAGCAAGTAATGGAAGCTATATATTTGTTAGTTCTGGCGCAAGCGTTAAACCTTATTTTGGTTGGGCAGCATATTCAGCTTCAAAGGCAGCATTAAATAGTTTTACCATGAACATAGCCAATGAAAGAGAGAAAATCAAAGCCATAGCTGTTGCTCCGGGAGTTGTTAATACACAAATGCAAGTTGATATCAGGGAGAAATTTGCTTCTTCCATGGCTCCAGAATCCTTGAAAAGATTTACTGACTTATACAAGAAAGGAGAGCTGCTAGATAGCGACGTTCCGGCTGAAGTATATGCCAAATTGGCTATTAAAGGCATCCCCAATGAGTTGAATGGTAAATATGTCAGATATAATGATGATATACTACTCAAACTCTAGTTAATCATGTCATTCATCCTATTTATGAGTAATCTTATATAGTCAAGAAAAAACTTATCGCCAGTTCAGCTTTGCAAGCTTATTCCGCTGGGAAAAAGCGAAGCTTTGAGAGTTGAAAAAATATGAAATTCCGTGGGAAATTTGACTGTAATAGTCATATCGAGACCAAGCAAGAAAAGGAAATATCACATTGGAATTTATATAAAAAGGCAAGCCATATTATGCCAACTGTTGCTAGACAATAAATATTGTTATTTTCTACTTCATAAAACATAAGGAAAATTAAATTCAACCTAAAAGAAATGAGTGTTATTTTACATTTAAGAGCTGAAACCAAGCCATTAGAAGCTAGAGCTGCTTTGACTCCTACTACTGTCAAGCAGTTGATTGCCAAAGGGTTTAAGATCTACGTAGAAGAAAGTCCACAATCTACTTTTAACATCAATGAATATAAGAAGGCTGGTGCCATTATTGTACCTTTCGGTTCATGGATTTCTGCACCTCGTGACAGAATCATTATTGGATTGAAGGAAATGCCTGAAGAAGACAAATTCCCATTAGTACACGAACACATTCAATTTGCTCATTGTTACAAGGATCAAGCTGGTTGGAAAGATGTTTTGACTAGATTCATAAATGGTAATGGTACTCTTTATGATTTAGAATTTCTAGAAAATGATGAAGGTAGAAGAGTTGCTGCCTTTGGTTTCTACGCCGGGTTTGCAGGGGCTGCTTTAGGATTAAGTGATTGGGCCTTCAAGCAAACACATTCTGATGCTGAAGATTTACCAGCTGTATCACCTTATCCAAATGAAAAAGCTTTAATCAAGGACATTTCTTGTTCTTACAAGAATGCATTAAAAAAGGGTGCTAAGAAACCAACCGTGCTTATCATCGGTGCATTAGGTAGATGTGGTTCAGGTGCTATTGATTTATTAAAAAAAATTGGTCTTCCTGAAGAAAATATAATCAAGTGGGATATGAAGGAGACTGCTCGTGGAGGTCCATTTCCAGAGATTGCACAAGCAGATATTTTTATTAACTGTATATATCTATCGAAGCCAATCCCACCTTTTATTAATTATGATTTACTAAATCAAGATACTAGAAGATTAAGAACAGTTGTTGATGTCTCTGCTGATACTACTAATCCACACAATCCAATCCCAATTTATAATATTGCTACTGTTTTCAACAAACCAACGGTGCTTGTACCTACTAAAGCTGGTCCAAAATTATCCGTAATCTCCATTGATCATTTACCATCATTACTACCAAGAGAAGCATCTGAATTCTTTGCCAGAGATCTTTTACCATCATTGGAACAATTACCAGAGAGATACACTGCTCCAGTATGGGTTAAAGCTGAAAAATTATTCAATAGACATTGTGCCCGTGTTCACAGATCATCGAAGCTATAGAATATAAAAATGGAAACTCGAATCAAAATAATAAAATGTAATTAAACCCCGTATAAATTTCAATTTTATGTCAATAATGTATAACCTCAAGAATCAAATCCTTTTACATGAAATGTATTCCGCTTTATTTTTTTATATAACGTAATGTAAAGATGCGTATCAATAATTTAGTTTAACCTACCACAATGTCATTCAGGACTCCGGTATTTTGAAACTCGGATAATTTTGTTTTGACAAGCGTCTTCATTCTTTCGTTTCCAAGAAGTACTTTAGCCAATCCACATCTTAAGTATTCAGGTACCACGCTATTAAAGTGATGAATTCTTCCCTCGTTACCACCTAGGGAATAAAGAATAAAATATGTCAATAGAACTAACGTAACAGGTAGCCAGAAGAAGAGTAACATCTTATCATTTTTGAATTTTCTTCTGTTTTGGAAAAATTTATTGAAACCATTTTGCAAAGCTTCGACTTCATCATCTGAAGAAGTATGTGAATCTTCAAGCTGTGAAGAAACACTCGATAATGATGATGAAATCGTTGTAGATGAAGAGGGTAATACAATCCTAGTCATAGTTTTTTCTTGATTGTCCATTTTCTTGGCTGGAAAAATATCTTCATATCTTGGTAATGAATCATGAGTATTAGGAATATTATCCTTCAGGGATTCGCAATTATCAGATAAATCACCACTTTCTGAATCCGAATCTGTATCTACATCTACATCTTCAAAATCTTCAAATCCGCTGTATTCATAACCAGAATTACCAGTTTCTTGACGTGCAATTTGCGTGCTTGTAACTTCCACTGAATGAATTGAAGAAATATCCGGGATGCAAGAATCCAAACTGGTTGTGGACATGGCTCTAGATATCCTATTGTTTTCATCAAATTCGTATAACAAATTCAATACTTCATCTGTCATCTTTGCATCAGCATTAGCTCCCCTATTGTTCAAAAAGAGTTCTCTTGCAGTGACCCCATTCTTTGTCAGATCATTTGCTGAACAGCCACAGCTCAAGAGCAGTTTAATCACTTCAATACTACCATTAATACATGCAAAATGTAAAGGAGTATATCCAAATATATCTGTAACTTCCATTCGGGCACCGTTATGAACCAATTGCCCTGTTAAATGAGTATATCCTTTCAAAACAGCTAAATGTAACAACGTACGCCCCAAATTATCACACATTGAAATATTGGATGAACTTTTTAAACTCTTTATCACTTTGGTCAACAATATTTCATCAGACATGGTGTAATTTTGGCCATAATTATTTCCTGGTGAAATATTTGCTACTGAAGATGCAGATGAATGTGGCGATGTTGGATCACTACCAAGGATTCTCTTAGCGACATTTCTTGCCTCTTCCAATTTCCCATTCATTTTCATACCGACTATTTTCAATGCTAGTTCTAATAGCTGCCTATCGGTGTCATCCACATAAGTGAAAATGGCCTTATTCCCAGGATGTATTTGAGCTACTTCTACCATGGTATGATCTGGGTCATTAGGATCTAACACAATTACCGGTACTTGTCCAGCCTGAGCAGCAGGGGGTAAATAAGTGACTATCGTTGATTCATTCCAATGTTGTAGAGAAAGTGCCACATTTTCACCGAACTTGACTACTAAATTTGGTTTAAAGTTGAAACCTAACAATGTTACTTCAATTCCACCATTAATGGGCCCCTCTGCTGGTATAACGCGCTGTACTGCAGGTTTGTTAGGATTTGGGGCGGAATTTGGTATTACTGACAAGTTAGACGGTAAACTATTTCGTGTTTGATTTATGTTCATGTTTATCATGCCCATATTGGTTAAATCAGTTGGTACTACAGTATTATTTGCCAACGGTGATGAAGTCTTTGACCAATATTGATTTTGCGATTGCGTACTATAACGATAATTATCCTGGAAACTCATTCTTGATCTTTTCCTATTTTGTGTGTCCATTGCTGAAATCGAGTTTCCCGGAGAAACTGAAGTAGCGGAGTTGAACTGGTTACTATTATTAATAAAATCACTTATATGTGATTCGGAACCTTCACTTGTTAGATTTGTGGACGACGTTCTATGAGCTCTATTAATTAACATAGAAGGAGAGTTCAACATATAATTAGCACCATTGTTGTTGTTGTTGTTACTATTGTTGCTATTATTGTTATTGTAGCTGTTGATATTATTATCAATACCTACGAACGAATAATCATTACTCTGTGCTGTATATGATTGACTTGTAGCTGAACTTGTTGTATCTGCAATATCAACATTGACTTTATTGTTCTCATTGGCTGTGATAGCCAAAGTTGGCACTCCATTTGGATTAGTTTGAGCGTTTTCTTGCGTCTTTGATAAAGTGAATGAGTCTATAGTGTTGGGCTTCTTATCTGTTATCATAATTTGATGGGTAAAAGTTCTAGCGATGACTTCATCATTAGAATTCTTAACAACGAATAATACTTGAAACCCGTTTGCCGCATCATGATGTCTACAATAACATACTAATCTAGCAGTTAATTCAAATTCTTTCATTTTCCCATCTTCACTTTCATTATCAATTATGAATATCTGCTTATTGTTAAAGACGACTGCCTTTCTATTTGGATTATCACACCATAACATATTATCGTGTAGGCCTGATTTTCTTCTAGAGGCCCTTCTTTGCTCTCTCTTAACACACTTGTTACATGCATCGGCCTCTTTTTTATTAGAAGTACATACAAGGAAGGCTTCTAAATGTAATAATTGATGTTGGAGTTCGATGGAATACTCTGAAAGATCCCTTGAAGTGTAAAATTTTTGTCTTGCAATACAGTCGCTTGATAAATAAATCATATTTTCTTGAACTGAGGTCTCATCTCTTTTCTTATTTATCAGTTTCATATTTAGTTTCAGTTGATTCTCCACTCTTGACACATCAGGGAGACCATCCACTAGTAAAGTATATGGCAAAGAGTTTTCATCCAAATTAATATAATCTAACGGACTCTGATGCAACGTATGTACCGGTTCCGTTCTACCAAAAGTGACCATATCAGTTAGGAAGTTCTTACAATCCGCTAATGACCATTTCGGTACTAAATGTTTCTCTCTTTTAACTTTGATAGCATCGGATGGCATTGTCAGTTCAGATTCAGACATGACAAATTCAGGTGTGTCATTTAATGATGGTTGAGCAAAGGGATCCATCGCATGATCCAAATTGCCAGTAGTGATGAAATTTTCTAATAAATAGTCATCTCGAGTGTTGCCGAGTATCATAGGTCCCGATGAGGGACTGAAGAATGTCGTCTGCTTTTTATTAGTTTCATTATTTTTCTGGGGTTGTCCCTTAGACACTTCTGTGGTGTACAGTAGCGTTTCAAGGAAATTTGAATCTAGTATGTCGTTTTCATTTTCATCAGCATTTCCATTTTCTGAGTATATATTACTTTCTTTACAGTTAGCTTGGTATTCCATACTTGATTTATGATGGAGTGCCTACCTTTTTTGTCTTGTAGTTATGTTCAGAGCATCGAGGTTTTATAGAGTTTTTGACGTTATGATTTTTGCAGATTAGATGTGGTGCATATTAATTGGCACGTAGCTGGTCAGTATAAGCATAGTGGCAGTTGCAGAGTAGCCTCTCTGTCTAAAAATTGGTGGGCGGCTGGATTTTTTTGTTGAGTTTTCTTTTTGGTGAGCGAAATGCCGGGAAGAGTAAAAATTAAATGTCAAGTTTTTTAGTGTATTTATTCTAGTATAATGTTGTTTGATACGTTAAAACCGCTCTTCTTTTGGTATTATATTATGCTATATAAACTGGAATAATAGTATATAAAGTTCAATCTGGAAAGGCGATTGAACTTAACAATGTGGTAAATATAATACGTAGATTAATATTGCTTTCTCTTTTATAACTTCAAAGTTTATTCTTCCTCTTTTTTATAACTTCTAAGCTTTATTCTTTAAGCTTCAAATATTCGTTCAATTCATAACAATGTTCATGTATATGGAAAAACTCTTTCTTCGACGACAATTACTGTCGTCAACATCATCAATTGTATTGTTAGCTAGCAAGTAACATCAAATAAAAGACGTTCACGTGATGAGCTTCTTCTTATCACGTGACAAAAATAAACGGCAAACTATTTAAAAATATATTACTACTCCGATACGGGGAGTCGAACCCCGGTCTCCACGGTGAAAGCGTGATGTGATAGCCGTTACACTATATCGGATTACACTTTTTATTTGTTTTTAATATATTTAAAATTACACATAATTAATAAAGTCACACTTTTTATAGCAGGGAAACATTTCTTCAACATCGACACTTTTGGTTCCAATGCTGGAATTGCTATAGTGACAAACAATAATAAATTGATTTAAAGGAATCCATCAAATAAAATATTGATTTGGCCACTGGAAAGAATTCTTCTACAAAAAAATATTATTTTCGAGCAATTTTCAATGCTTATTGTTCTTTCAGAATATTTATAATACTATTCTTACCAATCATGAAATGCTATTATATACATATTCATTAGTACATGCGGTATAGTACTTATCTATATATTTGAAAATCTATCTCAAAGTAACGACTCCGAAATAAATTTTAAATATCTATCCTGACTGACCTTACTCTCCGTTGCCAATAATTTTAGTAGTTCTTGAATCTTCTCCTGACACGTCTTTTCTGACAGTTTTGAAGAATCATCCAACCCTTCCTCTTTCACTTTCTTCACCCAATCCTTCAATAACGTCTTTAAATGTTTATTACCATCATTGATTTCTTTCACAGTTAATTTAGCCTTCTTTAATTCTTCGTTCCCTCGTTTCAAATCTTCTAATTCACTGGCTTTTCTCTTGGCCATCTTGACAATCTTCTCTGGAAATTGAACTACTTCAGCAACATGAATACCAAATGACTGGTCTGAAATACCTGGTTCAACTTTATACAAAAGAGTAATGTCGTCACTTTGCAATTGCTCTGTACCCTTCTCAACATGTGCCACCACATGCATATTCTTTACATTGGATAGTTTATCAGATAATGAAGTCAACTCATGGAAATGAGTAGCAAATAATCCAAAACAACCAATTTTACTTGCAATATGTTCCGCAATGGCCCATGCCAAACCAAAACCATCATATGTACTAGTACCACGACCCAATTCATCCACAATAATTAACGAGTTCTTGGTGGCATTTTTCAAAATTGATGCCGTCTCTAACATCTCGACCATAAACGTGGATACACCTTTCAATTGTGAATCTCCTGCACCCACTCTACATAATATAGCATCCACAATGGCAATTTCTGCCTCTTCACAGGGAACGAAGCAACCAATTTGTGCCAATAATGAGATCACTCCTACTTGTCTAATGTAGGTAGATTTACCACCCATATTTGGACCTGTAATGATTAAGAAATCACCTTCAGTACTATTCAAATCAACATCATTGGAAATAAAAGTAAGATCATCTTGCATTTCTAACACTGGATGACGGGATCCAACCAAGTGGGTTCTTCTAGTGGAATCAAACGGATGCATCGTGGGCCTAACGTATGGAATTGGCGCATATGAGCAAACATGTGCAAATGAGCATATGACATCTAAGTTGGCTAGCACCTGTGACAGTTTCTCTAGCACAGGTGTGTAAGTAATTGTAATACCAACAATTTCTTTCACCAATGTAGACTGCAACTTATCGTAATCGCTTTGTAATTTTATAGTATCTTGAGCAATATCTTTCAATTCTTTCGTGCTAAAGAATATTCCTGCCTTAACTGTCGATAATTCCAAGTAGTTTTTATGTTTACGCAATTCCTTAGCATCATTACGAGTTAATCTCATACACCAACCATGTAAATGATGGTTTTCCAATTTAAGTTTTTTATCAGGATCAAAACCAAGATCATCTGCTGTGCTTAAGTGTATATTCGTAATCTGATCACGAAGAAAATCTAATTGCTCTCGAATCTTAGCAAGTTCGTCGTTGAATTCAACTTTTATCATAAAATCATTATTCGCTTCATATGCTTCTAAATCCACAGTGGCTTCTACCATCTCTTGGAATTTAGATAACGGATCTAAATGGGAGGTTAATGGGTTTAACCACATAAGTTTCACCAAGTCTTTAATTCTTGAATCGGTGTTTTCATCCTCCAAAAATGATTCTATTAATTGTGCCACTTCTGGAATCTTTTGACCAAACTGATAAATCTTCAATACATCCTCTAAATTGCCATTTTTATTCAATTTCTTGGTTAAACGACGCAAGTCAGGAATCATGGGTAACATATCAGTTTGAAGCATTTGTCTTAATTCCAATTGCTCAATTAAATAATCTACCAAATCATGTCTTTGCTCTATGCGTTCTAGATCCGTAAGTGGTTGCTTCAACCACTCATTTAATAATCGAACACCTGCATTCGTCTTACAATTATTCAAAAGTTGGAATAAAGATGTGACTTTACCACCAGAACTTGCACCAAAAGATACTGATGGTGATGGTCCAAATGACTGTGCTGGCCCTTGAGGAAATAAATTCAAAGCTTTGATCGCAGATGCGTCTAACTTCATAAACTCTTGTAAAGAGTGTTGCATCAATTCATATTTACCAAGTTGGGTTTGTTCATTCAATATTCCTAAGTATCCCAGCAGTGCATTACAAGCACCAACAGCCAGACTTGAATATTTCTTTGGTAACGATAAGGATAGCTCATCATTAACAAGCTTTGCCAAATCCATTTCAACATCTTTTTCTGCAAACTCAGAGTTTTTAATCAAAGTAACGACACTCCCACAACGATCAATGACACCAATCATCTTCTTAAATTCTCTATTACTGTTTTCGTTGTTGGACAGATCTTGAACAACACATTCTCTTATACCTAACTGTATCAAAAAACTTTCTAAGTTGGAGAATACTTCGTTATCAACAATATCCAACATCCCAATTTTATAGTTACTAGTATCAATAAAAGCCACGCCCAAAACTGAATTCCCTTCCTTTGAATTCACTTTCAATTTCAAACTGGCAATAACAATGGATGAATCAATGACGGTATTCATCAGGTCATCAACTTGTTCAACATTACCTGGTGATGCGCTCTTTTCTAATTTCCATGTTTTATCATATATTTCAATTTTATAGCCTAAATCAATTAAGCATGTCTTTAACAATGTGCTAACCACTTGCGGAGATATGGTGACATACTTTAAAGGTTCTTTAAAATTTTTAGAAGTGACGGGGTCTATATGACAGTCTTTTAACACCGACAATGTATGATATACATTTTCTGCGACAAACATTGCATCATTACCAATAACAGTGTAGTAATCACCTTTATCGACTATTCGTAAAGTTGTTGATGGCTTTTCTGGTAGAACAACATATCTTCTATAAAATCCACGTTCTTCTGATAAATCAGAAAACTTCAATTCAGGTCTGGTGGATGTCATAAACTTGAATGATGGATCTCTGAGTGGCTTCGATTGTACATTCACTAAGAACTCGTTACTCTTCATAATCTTCTTTTAATCTTTCATTCTTGATCATCTAAACAACGCGACGCGTCAGGGTGCGTTGAAACATTTCTATATACACGTCATAAAATATTACAGCAAAAGAACAATTTATTATTTGAATACTATTTAAAAGCATCTCTATTTATCAAATATATCCGTCATCTAACACATTTTCATGTGTTTCGGATAATTTAGAGATGCGGAGAATATTTTCTTTGGACTCTTTCCTTAAAATGTTTAGTTGTTCTTTTAGGAAATTATTCGTTCTGACATAACTTCCATATTTCTTTATTATGCAATTCAAAAACCTATTCTTGACAGTCTCCCAATAAAACCGTTTAAGATTTTCTTCCATTTTCTTAAATTGAACCTCGATAGTCGCATCATCATTCAATATCGAAGATAAATCATCGGGGCCATTTAACTTCCTTAAATGTTTATCATAATCTAAGAATATATTTTCAGGAACATAAATTCTGAAAGTGCATGCGAGTTCTGACATAAATTGTAATGATTCCTTCTTATAACACTCTGCTAATTGTAATCTATGAGAAAGAAAATTATTAGTCTTCCTTAAATCTAAAACTTTAGCTCTTTCCATTTGATATAGCTCCTGAGTTTTAAATTTATGTTTCTTGTACGTAGATAGTTGCTTTTTTAAAGGTTCAAGTTTCTCATTATAAGATTCTTCAATATCTTTAGTAACTTTTACTTTCCCTTCTAAATCTTCAACCTTCATTTGCATAATTTTCTCATCTTCTTCTAATCTTCCAATCTTGGTTGAATACTTTATTAATAGATGCTTATTGGATTCAAGTTCCCTCTTCAATGTCAAATTTTCCTCATAATATTCTTTAAACTGCTCTAGGGTTCTAGATAATTCTTCATTTTCCAATTTTGTTTTCTTGAGTTGTTCTTCATAATCGTCCTCAAGAATTTTGATTTTAGCCTTATAATGAGATTTATTTACCTCCCACTGATTTACATATTCACGAGCTGCTAATACTTTAGCTTCTAATTTACGACTTCTCTCCTGATTCTGCGTTGTTAGTTCACACATTTCCTCACACAGTTGGAAAAGTGTGATATGCGGATGTTTTTCTCTTAGCTTTTCAATATCTATAGTCCGAGATGTTAGTGTTGCTAGTATGCTAATGATTACGCTAAACGTCTTTGAGTTTTCCGTAAATGGAATATCATCTATCATACCGCCGTTGAGATTGAACAAATTTGATGGTTGTAGCATGACTTGCTCATTCTTGTCGAAAACATCATCATATGGCGTCATGGGAGAATACACATCGTGGTTCACTCCAACATCAAATTCATTAGATATGGGAGAATCAACATCCGAATGCTCTGCACCTCTGGACTCATTTTCTCTTTGATTTTTTTCAAGAAGAATGTCATTATCTTCAAAAACGGAATTCGTATTATCTGACAAATCATCAGAATACTGCCTTCCTAGTGAAGCCATTATATCACCTTCTAGTTGAATCATATTTTCGTCAACCCTGCTTTGATAATTAGCAGATGCACAGTCAAATTCTTGAATTTTCATTTGGTCATTAGAAGTTTCAAAAGTGTCACTATCTTCATTTGCGGACAAAGTCAATACATGTTCTTTACCAACCTCTGCTTCCTTCTGGTCGACAGAATTATTTTTTTTAAAACACTTATCGAAGAAACGACGAGTCCTCGAAAGAGGCCTTGAATTGCTGATAGTATTAGGCAAGGGCTTGAAATCCTTTGCTGGAATTTCGCACTTATCATTTCCTTGAGAACAGATATTGGCATTAAAAGAGGAAAGTTCGTTTCCATTACTGTTATCTTTCAACTCTTCATTATCCATCTTTTCATCTGAACCAGAAGCTTGATCTGTTTCATTACGAACAGTATACTCTGAAGGATCGGGAACCGGCATACCTTTTCCTAGTTGAAGTGGCATTTTTGAATACTGAACCTTGTCTCAAAAAGTTGTTGTAACAAGCCAATTTAGTAATAGCGATAACAGTTTGCTTTTCTTAAAAAGTTGTTTGATCAATGGATCCTTTGGCATGTAATTTGTGAGTTGATCTTTCGAAATTTTGTGACATTTTTAAGCGCCCCATGGAAAAAAGATACCCACTAATGTCGGATTTTGTCAATAAAATTTGAATATATTTTTCTTTGAATTATCAAAGAAATGCATGGATGTATTTACTTAGAGCGTAACTTATACGGAGTTTTGTGTATATATTTTGGATGATTTACCATATGCAAAGAATTGAGCGAATATAACGAAATCCATCAATAGAGTACCTGTGCTACCAAGTAACCACGAAGCATTTAGAAGGATATATGAAGGTTCCAAAGAGATGGCTGTCACTGAAATAATAAATGTGATGTTACCTATACATGCAAATAAGAAAAAAAGGAAGGAAATACCTTCACATGACCTTCTCTTGAAATTTAATAAAATCTGCGGAATACGAGAACCTAGATACAAAGCCGCACTGAGATATCCAAATAATTGCGCCAACCAGTTCATTTCGTTATTTGGTTCCATCTTTGGAGGTGGATTAGGATTGGAACAATATGATATATACCACGATAAAAACCCAGCGAGTATAACGGAAGACACAATCAAAGTACTACTTACATAATTACCTTTTATTTCTTGTTCTTCAATTTCCAATAATGCTTCAATGGCTTGGGATCTTGATGACTCTTCCGCTTCTGATCTCAAATTGGCTTCACCGCTTTGATGTAAAAGTGGTTGATGTTCGTTGAACACATCTTGTAGGACGTTTTCATTGATAGGATTGGCAGGGGAAAAATGAATTGGATCTATTTCTTCTTCCTCTGCATCGTACCAAAGACATTGCCCCAGAAGAATAATATCAGCAACCGTATAGTAGGCAGCGAGTATAATCATTGTAGATAACAAATGTTGCAACATAGCCCCTAAAACATTGAATACATCACCTGCCAGCCAAAGGACAACAAACAATAGTGATAACCCATCCGCTGATTTTCTATAGAAGTTTTCATAGATTTGGGGCATAAAAACAATTACCCAACAGGCAATGGATATGGAACCAGTAATACCACTTAGATTATTGGAATTCCATTCAATAGGCTGAAGCTGCATTTTCTGAGATAACTGTTTGAGTAGCTTCTTATTAAGTAGAATTATCTAAAGACAAGCAAATGTTTGTAGTGATTCTTGCAATAGTACCTTACGTGTGGTCTATACATGCATCTAAATATGATATTTATATAAGCTATTAAAGCTCTATTTAAGATATCTATCAAAGATTTTTTCATCAGCTGCGAATCCGACTAACCGTTGGAAATTCCATAGGAAAAAGTTCCCAGCGGAAATGCGAGGAAAATTCCTAATGAGTCAAGAAGGAGATAGAGATCACAATATAAGAATGATACATTGCTGAGACCTTTTAAGCTGCTAAGATTCTTATTTCACACGAGACATACAGTGTGAAGAGATGGCTTAAGCGAAATCATTTCATATTTAATTTAAATGAAGTATAGTACATTTGAATATCAGATGCTTTCTTAACATATACTGCCACATGGTGATATTATATACAATCATAGGGCCACTGGTTCTGCGTGATTGGAACTGGCTTCTTCTCTTTCTTCCTTCTTAGATTTATCTTCTGAAGATTCCCTCTTTGGTAGCGTTTTAATTTCTAATTTTCTTGGAGGCAAGACACTTTCAAATGCTTCCTTCCAATCATGATTATCAAAATATTTTAACATCAGTTGAACCACATGGGTAGTTGTAAGTACTCTCCTACCTTCAATTTGGATATATTCATCAATGGGTAATTTTTTTGTTGGAATCCCCAATTCTTTAGCTTTGTTGTAACAAAGAGCCTTATGTCTATTCTTATCTACTATACCACCGACTATATACGTCATACCAGGTTCTAAAGTTTCTAGTTGGTCATCAGTGTCAGCGGTAAGGTATACCAACTTACTTTTGTCCACATTTTCACCTTTTATATCTGAATCATCCTCTACAAATATAAAATTTTTCCACTGTTGACAATTAGCATCTTTTAAGTCCCCTTCGAATCGTGTTTTCAATCTCTTGTCATAACTAGATACTTTAATATGGGCAAAATGATCAGCACGCTTGTTAGCGGAGTATGCCCTCGTTATTTGGTTAGACAAACTTAGTACTTCTTTATCATTCATTAAATCATCAAATGCACAATCCAATATAATATTAATCCCTGAATCCTGCTGATTTACATTGACCCTTGGAGCCCTCTTTAACTCTTCAGGGATTTCTTCACCACGATCTTCATATTCTTTAATGGCAGCACGCCTTGCATCACGAGAGCGTTTACGCTTCTCACGACGAACATCAGCGTATTCCTTCTTACGTTCTTGGAATTGTTGCCTCTTCCATTGTTTCTTCCACTGCTTCTTAGACATACCTTCTGGTACAGGTGGTAACGGTACAGATCTTCTTAAAATATCTGGACTAGAAGTACCATTTTCGGGGGCGGTTTCACAGTTTAACACATCTGGAATGGGTTCAATAAAATTCGGTGTCTCAATCATCCTTAAATTCAATCACCAATTATCCTTTGTAATGCATACCTCCTTATACTAAGCACCAAGAATGAAGTAAATAATTGCTCATCTACATACGTATATACTACTGCGTCTCAGCTCATCGACTAATTTTCAAAATTTTCGATCTGACACCCAAACACCGCAACCTTCTTTCAATATTAATTGAAAAACGCCAAATCGTAAATACTAATGGCTCCATCTGGTCTCAATACTGAACCACTTTATTATCCATCTTCATCTCAATTTCAGCTAAGAAGTGAAAATAGGTTTTAGTAATACAATGTCAAAACAAATTTTAAAATTGGAACTTCCCTGGGTTGAAAAATATCGTCCTAATGTACTAAAAGATATTGTTGGTAATGAAGAAACTATCTTGAGATTGGAACAAATTGCTAAATATGGTAATATGCCACACATGATTATATCCGGTTTACCAGGTATTGGTAAAACTACTTCCGTGTTATGTCTTGCTCATGAATTGCTGGGCGATGATTATTCCAAAGCTGTATTGGAATTAAATGCATCTGATGATAGAGGTATTGAAGTTGTTAGAAATCAAATTAAGCAATTCGCTCAAAAAAAACTGTATTTACCACCGGGGAAACACAAGATTATTATATTAGATGAAGCTGATTCAATGACCGCAGGTGCTCAACAAGCGTTGAGAAGAACTATGGAACTGTATTCCAATTCCACTAGATTTGCATTTGCTTGCAATCAATCAAATAAAATTATTGAACCGTTACAAAGTAGATGTGCCATTTTACGTTATACAAAACTAACAGATGAACAAGTTTTGAAAAGACTATTAGAGGTTATCAAAGCGGAAGATGTTAAATATACTAATGATGGATTAGAGGCCATCATATTTACCGCTGAAGGTGACATGAGACAAGCTATCAATAATTTACAAAGTACGGTAGCAGGCCATAAATTAGTTAATGGGGATAACGTTTTCAAGATTGTAGATTCACCTCATCCATTAGTGGTCAAGAAAATGCTGTTAGCCAAAACATTGAATGAATCTTTGGATTATTTAAGAACTGACTTATGGGGGAAAGGTTACTCTGCGGTAGATATTGTAACGACAAGTTTCCGTGTAACTAAGAATCTATATGATATAAGAGAATCCAAAAGACTTGAGATGATTAAAGAAATTGGCGTAACTCACATGAGAATCCTAGAAGGTGTCAGTACATATCTCCAGCTGGCTAGTATGTTGGCTAAGATCCATTCTCTAGATGGATAGGGGATCATCATCATTACTCTTATGTGCTTTAATGACAAAGAATGTAGTTGATCCTTACAAATATGCTATAGAAATAAAAAAGTTGGACAAGACAAAGCAATGAATAATATAAAAGTGGATAAATATAAATACAAATATAACTATATATATTTGTATATAAATATGTGAAGAATATGATCCGTCATGAATTTAAAAGTTTTGTTTAAATTCTCTTGTTAATCTTTTCTCAACGGCCTCAATAAATTCCTCAGTTGTGACGTATGAAGATCTGTTGGTCTTTCCCATGTTCAATGCCAAATCTTTTGTCATAATACCATCCAATTGAACTGTATTAACGGTAGAATTTTCCAAAAGCTCACCAAACTTGATTACATCTGGACTACAATCCAGTTTACCTCTTTGTATGATTCCTCTACTCCAAGCGAAGATGGAAGCTATCGAGTTTGTAGAAGTCTCTTTGCCTTGTTGATGTTGTCTGTAATGTCTAGTGACAGTACCATGAGCAGCTTCACTTTCGAAAGTCTTACCATCAGCAGATACAAGGACAGAGGTCATTAATCCTAAAGAACCAAATCCTTGAGCTACGACGTCAGATTGTACATCACCATCGTAGTTTTTCATGGCAATAATAAACCCTCCTTTCGACTTCAACATTTGTGCTACCATATCGTCAATTAGTCTATGTTCGTACCAGATTCCCAAAGCCTCAAATTTCTCCTTATAATCTCTTTCGTACATTTCCTCAAATACAATCTTAAATTTTCCGTCGTATTTTTTCAAGATAGTGTTCTTAGTGGTAGAGTATAAGGGCATTTTTCTTTCCAATGCCAATTTAAATGAAGCCGAAGCGAATCCTTCAATTGATTCTGTAGTATTATACATCATCATTGCTACACCACCTTTCTCAGGAAACTCAAACACGTCCTTGATGATATCCTTCCCACCAGAACTACCATCTTCAAAAACTATTTTCAATTTCCCCTTGTTTGGAATTATTAAATCCTTAGCCATATATTGATCACCGAAAGCATGCCTTCCAATAATGATGGGCTGTTCCCAATTTGAAATCAATCTAGGAATATTTGAAATAACGATTGGTTCTCTAAATACAGTGCCTCCCAAGATATTTCTAATTGTTCCATTTGGAGATTTCCACATCTTTTTCAAATGGAATTCTTTCACACGAGCCTCATCCGGTGTAATTGTTGCGCATTTGACTGCGACACCATACTTCAATGTGGCATTTGCAGAATCCACCGTTACTTGATCGGATGTTTCATCACGATATTGAATGGATAAGTCATAGTAACGAAGATCGACATCCAGGAATGGGAGTATCAATTTGGATTTGATTAAGTGCCAGATGATACGAGTCATTTCATCACCGTCCATTTCAACAATGGGATTGGTGACTTTAATTTTCTTCTGGTTTGTCGAAGACATGATTAATTATTTGTCCTTTGGATTAAACTTTCTAATTGCAAAGATAGAAGAGAAGTGGTAGCAAATAATATTTAGATAGAAATTGAAGTTAATGGATATTCAATGTTTATATAGATTCAAGTTGTCATGTTTATATCGGAACTGATCGGAATGTTCTGTCTGATACACTTGAATCCTCATTTTTCCCTTTTTCATTCCCTTGTGAACTTGCCTATTCTTTCATTGTATCAGGGAAAATAATTTTTTGTTAGAAGGTTGGCTTCACCAACAAAGCCCCAACATTCGGAGTTTCGGCCTGACCCGGGTAGACGGCTCAAACAAACACAAATCAACTTTGGAGGACTTCCCTGAAGAAGAAATGAAAAGAACGTAAGTAATCTGTTTAATGATCAACAGTATCAAGTTTAAGTACTTCATGTTTGTCAGTTGTGTTAAACGTGAAGCAAGAGCTGAGTACAACAGGCTGTTCCTTAGTAGCTGCACCGTTTTCGGATTCCAGTATATGCCTTATGATGACATTAGAGTGTATGCACTATTCAAGTAAGGATTCGTTGATGTATATGAGTCTGTACTTCTCGTCAAAACCAAGTCGTAACTAAATAGTACATTTAAATCACTAACAACACTGACTGATATCTCGCAGACAGTTTTGGGTGGCTATTGTACGTACACTCCACATCTATTAACACCTGTGGAGGGGTCGAAATACTGTTAGTGAAAACACTTTGACAGGAAGGTTTTCTTTTTCTATTCTAGATCGAAGAGAATTAGCGTTTATATGAAGAGGTGCTTTCTTAGCAGAGTATTTACTCGCGCGTTTTTCCTCTCTGGGCTTTGTTAACTCCTCCTACGATGGAAGGATCTGCAATGTTTCTCGTTCGAGTCGCCGCTACTGCCCTGTCTGAGGTAGACCAGGAAATGGCCACGTCTTAACTCCTCCTTTGCCTCGAGACATCTATAGAGAAACAAGTATAGAGGCACAGGAAGGCAAGACACGAGGATAACATTGGACCCAGGAAGTCTTGTACTAAAATTGAATAGCTGCACAAGATACGTAGATAACAGAAGTTTTTTCATCACCCCATGGAAATCTTTATTTTTGATCCTTCTGTCATTGTTCCATTTGTTGATATATATATATTAGAGAATGGCTTATTGTAGTTTTAGCGGTACAGTCGAGAGATCATAGAACTCAAAAATCATAGAATTCAAAAAGATGCCACGCATCCAATTTAATTATAGGATATCATGGATTTCCTTATGGATATATTCATTATTCGTCACAACGACATTTTCGTTAGACCTAGATCAAAGCTCCAAATCATCAATATGTGATGCCACAGCATTGATTCAAGAGGGTATGCTAGACTATTACGAAGGTACAAAATATGGTGGTACCGTCGGTATGTTCCAAGCACCATACTATTGGTGGCATTCCGGTACTGCATTCGGTGCCATGATCGAGAACTGGTTTCTATGTGAAAATGACACCTATGAATCGTTACTAACCCAAGCTATCATACATCAGGCTGGTGATAATTACGATTTTGTGCCTAAAAATCAAACTATGGTAGAAGGTAATGATGATCAGGGGGTTTGGGGGCTGGCATTGATGGATGCAGCAGAGAGACAATTTACACATCCAGATCAACATGGTGTACCAAGTTGGTTAAATATGGCTGAAAATATTTTCAATTCTATGTATGCTAGATGGGATAACGACAATTGTAATGGTGGTCTTAGATGGCAAATTTACACGTGGAATAACGGGTACGATTATAAAAATACCGTTTCCACTGGTTGTTTGTTCCAATTGGCTGCTAGATTAGCTAGATTTACGGGCAATGAAACATATGCAAAGATTGCTGATCAAACTTTCGATTGGTTATTAGGAGTTGGACTGGTTAAATTATCAGGTAATAATGGTTATGTCTTTGATGGTGCTGACATTTCTACCAACTGTACAAATATTAAAAAATATGAATGGTCATATAACCATGGTATTGTGTTGGGTGGTTGTGCCTACATGTATAATATGACTTCTTCATCTGTTTGGAAGGAAAGAACCACTCAATTCTTAGCGATTGCCTCAAGTTATTTCTTTGATAATGGTATCATGCAAGAAACTGAATGTCAAGCAAAGAATCTCTGTAATAATGATCAACGGTCCTTTAGAAGTATCTTTTCTCGTATGTTAGCCAAAACAAGTTTGATGGCACCATTTACCGCAGAAACTATTGATCCATTATTTCAAACTACATCTAAAGCTGCTGCTGAATCGTGTTCTGGTGGCCGTGATGGGCATACTTGTGGATTAAATTGGGTAAGTGGTGGATTTGATAACAATTACGGTCTTGGTGAACAGATTAGTGCCTTAGAAGCAATTCAAAACCTGCTCATCCATCAAAAACCTGCTCCACATTCCGAGGGCACATTAAACAATGATAATGAAGGCAGCGCTAGTAGTGCCGATTCTAGTTCTACAGTTAAGAGTAGTGCCATCAGTAAGGTCATCAACAAAACCAGCAGTACTTCTATTAAAGTGGCAACCACTAGCAAGAATAGTGCCACTCAATCTACTGCTCAAAAAAGTACCAGAACCACGTTTGTCACTGATACTGTCACTGTCCCAGTCACTGTCACTTCTACTTCAACATTAGAGGTGAAGGATGGTATTGCCATTATTACCAGTACTATCACACAAGTGTCTACTACCACTGCAACAGAAACTATCAGTAACACATTAACATTTACCACCACCATCAAGACAAAGAAGGGAAAGAAAACTAATTCCAAATCTTCTTCTTCGTCACGCCTTACAAGCTCTTTATTATCATCAACCACCATATCTTCAAGTACCATACCTTCCAATGTGACACTAAAGAATTCCACTTCCTCTGAGGGTCTATCAAACAGTGCAATTTCCACAAGTGTTTCTTCACACAATGGCACTTCTTCAGTTGCTTCTCCAACCACTGCATCAGTCGTTAATTCCGCAAATCCTAAGATATCGAGCACCACTAAGAGTTTAATCTCTGAAAGAGATATCACTAAGTCAACTAAATCTGCCACTGCCACGGAAAAAGATACATTATCTGCCGCTACCACCCAAAAAGTCAGCTCCGCAAAGTCGACTACTAAGAAAACCGACTCTACGAGTACAACAACCAAGCAATTAACTTCTGAAAGTAAATCCATCGAGAAAAGCGTATCTGAGAGTACAAAGGTCGTCAAATCTGAAATTACTGCGGCTGCAGTTGAAGAAAATCAATCATCCAGTACCATAGATGCTGTGAAATCCGAAGAAACTAGTACATAAACCATGACTGAAAGTGCCTCATGGAATTCTTAGAATATTCTCTGAGCAAGAGATAATTACGTATTTTTTTATTCGACTTATATAAAAAATTTGGTTAATCAAATAACCATTAAATAGAAAGTCACATTAATAATACACTAAATATAGCGACCTCCTTCATTTAGGATGAAATCAGAATAGTATTTGTTCGTAATAAGTTGACACATAGACAAATCGGATTTTGAAATCTGTCATCTGCTTCGTTATGACGAGTATATAGTATTTAAAGAAATTATTCTTAACTAAGCATACACCAATTACGTAATGTGGAAGAAAAAACGGCGCGGGGTTCATTTTCAAAGTAACTAAATATAGCAAGTAAATGTGGCGCTAGTTAAAAAATTCTCCATCTCAGATTTTCCTCGAGCAATGAGGAGACATTCCATGGTAATAGACAATCAAAGAGTTATTTTTGGTCGTACAGGTCGTTGTCTGGAAACAATAGACCCTATTTGTTTGCCCTAGATCTGTTAGAGGAACGCCCAATGTACTATATTTATCCTTGAATGGATATATAAAGGTATTGGAAATGAATCTAAAATCTCGACATATTTAAACCACTTTTATCAAATGCCTCTATTGTTTTCTTTTACTTATTTTCCATTCTTCGATTAGATAAAACCAAAAGAAAAAAAAAATCTTTAACTAATAATAACAAAATTTAATGATTAGAAATTTTACGAAGATAAGAGGCTTAACAGCTTCTTTTATTCTCACACTATTAACATCAATTTCATTTGCTATAGACCTTGATATTAATTCAAGTGGATCTATTTGTGATGCAACGAGTTTAATTACAAAGGGTGTTCTTGATTATTATGAAGGTACTAGGTATGGCGGTACCATAGGTATGTTCCAACAACCATATTATTGGTGGCAAGCAGGTTCTGCATTCGGTGCTATGCTTGACAATATGTATTTTTGTCAAAACGAAACTTACAAATCTTTATTGGTTGATGCAATGTTAGCCCAAGCTGGCACTGATTTTGATTTTCTACCTGAAAACCAAACTATGGTGGAAGCCAATGATGATCAGGGCGTTTGGGGATTAACTCTCATGGGTGCTGTCGAAAGGAATCTAACGGATCCTGAAGATCCAAATACTCCAGGCTGGTTAGCTATGACACAAGCTATCTTTAATACCATGTATGCAAGATGGGATACGTCTACATGTGGTGGTGGACTAAGATGGCAAATTTACACTTGGAACACAGGCTATAATTATAAGAATACAATTTCAACAGCATGTTTCTTCCAACTGGCTGCCAGACTGGGAAGATATACAGGCAATAACACATATCTCGAAATTGCAGCGGAAGCTTTTGATTGGTTATTAGATGCTGGGTTCGTCGAATTAAGAAAATCTGCTTATGTCTTTGACGGTGCCCACGATGACACTAATTGCACCGATATTACTAAGACTGAGTGGTCTTATAATCACGGAATCATATTAGCTGGTTGCGCATATATGTATAATGCCACACATTCTCCTACTTGGGGGATCAGAACTATTCAAGTCCTAAGAGGTGCAACTGATTATTTTTTCGAAGATGGCATCATGTTAGAAACTGCATGTCAGCGTTCTGATACAGTTTACTGTAATAATGATCAGAGAACTTTTAAGAGTATTTTAGCACGTATGCTTGGATTAACTAGTGTTATGGCCCCTTGGACGGCCCCAGAGATAGATTCCCTCATTAGACAGAGTGCCCAAGCTGCGGCATTATCTTGTAGAGGAGGTTCTGACAATCATACATGTGGCCTAGACTGGCTACAAGGCAAAAATGATGGTTACTACGGTCTAGGTGAACAATTAAGTGCATTAGAAACTATTCAAAATTTGCTAATCCATGAAAGACCAGCACCATTCATGCAACAAACTGACAGCAACACAGAGGGTGGGATTTCAAGGGGTGATCCTGCAGCAGGAACAAAAGAGAAACCATTACCAAATCATAAAGAATGAATACGTTTTTTTTTTTTCACTTAATGACATTGCTATCAATTACACTTCCATTTGCATTTTAACGAAATTTTTTTTAATAAAAAGGAAAAGAAAAAAAAAGTAAATTATATATTCCCATTATACATCTCTAACTTATAATATATTTGATTTTTAGTATTTCTTATTATGTAAATAACATTATCATATATCAATAGAATCCATTTTTAAATTTATTTGGAACTTTAGTTAAGTCAATTCTTGCTTCTAATTCATCATCTGTGATAAAAGTTGCCTTCTGCGCACCTCTTTGAATAGTTTCTTCATGCTCGATTTCATGTTCGTGGTGCAATAATTCATGTTCGATATCTTCTTTGTGGACGTTCTTCACGTCTGGATCACTATCCTTGTGAAATTTATTCCAGTGATGTAATTCATATTCTAATTCAAAATCAGAATGATGACCAACACCAACGCCTAAATCTGGCAATTTATTTCCCCTCTTAGCAAATTCTAAAAATTCCTCCTTCATAATCTTATTGTCATCATCCACATCCACCAATCTCATCAAAAAGTCAACGACGTTATTCGCTAGATTTTTATCAACAACTTCACTTTCGTCATGTTTACCCATACCATCACCTGCACCAATAACTTCATCACGATTCAAACCGTACATGGCCAAAACATCACTACGATCCCAAAATCCTTGTTTCTTAACATCATGCAATGCAAAAAATGTTTCAGCAGTATATTCTTTCAACTGATGCTCGTGATCCATATGCCATTCTTCCCACGTCATTCCTGCTGGTGGTTTCTCAACTTCAACATTGATCTCGGAACCTATTGCCCCCTCAGCAAGTACCCAAGCTGGTAACAACAGTGTACTTAACAACAATAATTTATTGAACAACATTATAATATTGGTTTACTTTTCGACAATTAGGTCATAAATTGAAAGTTCCTTAAATCGTCTGTAATACATCCTTTTCATATGATCTTCGACTTTTTCAATGTACTATGTTGTACAGGAGTAGGGTAATCTGTTCTTATTTTAGTAGCAACAAACCCAATCATGGGAGTGCATAAAAAAAATAATTCTAGTTAAAAAGAATAAAGATATAATAAAATTTGATAAATTATTGGGTTTTTTTAAAAGTAGCTCTATATTATACCAATTAGACAATAGTACAAGAAAACATAAAAGGGGAAAAATTAAATAGAATACATTAAATTTCTTCAACGCTGGAAGGATTAGAAATCTTCATCGGAAGAAACGTAGGCATCACCTAATTCCTTCTTCTTCTTCATTCTTTCCTTCTTCTTCTTTCTCAATTCAGCTGAAGACATCTTCTTCTTCTTCTTACCACCGGCAATCTTGTTACCCATGGCATCGAATTTATCTTCTTCATCTTCCTTCTTTTCAATTCTTGGACCAGCACCTTGACCAGAAACCCAGTTGTGACCAGATGGAGTCATCATACCATCCTTAACAGCCCAGACTTCTTCAGTCAAGTTCTTAGTAAATTCAGCAGAGTGAGTAATGATAATAACACCACCTTCGAAAGCCTTCAAAGCCTTAGATAAAGCACCTAAGGAATCTCTATCCAAATAGTTGGTAGGTTCATCCAAGACAATCAAATGAGGTCTTTGCCATGTACCAGCAGCTAACACCAACTTAACCTTTTGACCACCAGACAAACCTCTGATTCTGGAGTGAGAAACTAATTCGGCGTCCAAACCCAACATAGCACAGTGTTCTTCAATTTCCTTTCTAGTTAATGGACGGAATTGACCAGAGGCCAAAGCTTCCTTCATATCAACTTCAGCAACCATCTTAGAATGGGATTCAATCAATTCACCTCTTGGTAACCAAGCATTGTCAACAGACATCATTGGAACCCATCTTTCAGACTTCATACCAATGTTTTCACCCAATAAGAAAGAACATTCGTATTCGTAAGTGTTCTTGAACTTACGTCTAGCATGAATGCCTTGGATTCTTCTTGGAGTACCTTCGATCTTGAAGATTTTGTTCATAGCTTCAGCATCATTTTCGTTAATTTGTCTGTTAGCTCTGTCCATGGTTTCTCTATCTTCACCAGTTTGGAATCTCCATTGGATATATTCAGATGGAGTCTTATCTAAATGGGATTCAATATGAGCGAAAGCATGTTGCTTAATGTAGGCAATTCTACAGTTTTCGTGAGTGTAAACTTCACCGGTGGTTGGTAGCAATTCACCAGTTAAAACGTTAATCAATGTAGACTTACCAGCACCATTTGGACCAATAACAGCAATTCTTGAGGACAATGAACATTGGAAAGAAACGTCAGAGATTTGTGGCTTAGTGGTACCTGGGTATTGGAAAGACATGTTGGAAACCTTGACGATAGCCTTTTGCTTAGTCTTAACACCTTCCAAGTAACCTGGTTCTGGGAAAGTGAATTCCAAATCAGTAGAGCTTAATTCCTTGTAAGCCTTAGCAGCTGGACACTTCTTAACGAATTCAGTGAAATTACCCTTGTATTTTCTCAATTTCAAACCTTCATAGTTAATGATGTATTCACAAACGTTATCCAAGAAGACAGAGTCATGGGAAATAGTGATGGAAGTAATACCACAAGTGTTCAAGTAGTTGACTAACCAAGCAACGTTAACGGTATCCAAATGGTTGGTTGGTTCATCCAACAACAAAATATCAGCGTTTCTCAACACAGCTCTGGCCAAAGCCAACTTCATCTTCCAACCACCAGACAAGGCAGAGATTGGCATAGCGATCATTTCATCGGAGAAACCGAATTCGGTTAATTTAGCAGTAATAGCTTCCTTAGTACCCAAGTTACCTTCACCGTAAACGAAATCCAAGACGGAAGTTTCAGCGTGAGTACCATCGATATCGTGTTCGACGTAGACGGTTCTACATTCTTCTTGAGATGGGAAACCATCAACTTGACCGTTAGCAATAGCTCTCATCAAAGTAGATTTACCAGCACCATTTGGACCACAGACACCGTATCTTCTACCTCTCTTCAATCTCAATTGAGTCTTGTTCAACAAGATCTTAGCACCGTAAGCCAAAGAGAATTCACAGTTACATAAATCTTCACCTTCATCTTCTTCATCATCGAAGTTTGGACCAACTGGAATGTTGTCAACAGCCAACTTTCTGAAATCATCCAAGACATCCTTAGCCTTTCTTTCGTGCATGAAGATGGTCATGTATGGCAAGATGTGAGTGAACCAAGCTTGTTGATCAATGACTCTTTCATCAATCAAATCAGCACCCATAGCGGCAACATATGCAACAACGTTCTTGAATCTTGGAGCGACTTCTTCACCTTCCAATAATTTAGAAATGACACCGAATGTGGTAGAAACATCACCAGCGTGAGAAATTTCTGGTAAAGTATCATCTTCAGCAACGTTACCAACTCTTCTCAAAGTCTTTAAACCTCTCAAAGTAACATCACGGGCTTCTGGGTCAGCAATGGTAGCATAGTTAGATTTCAAACCTGGTAGCAACTTACCCAAGAAAGGAGCAACAACTTGAGGATCTTCGACCAACTTACACATGTTATCAATAATGACAGCGGATTTACGCTTGATAGAAGTTTCTCTTTCGTTCAAACCTCTGACCAACAATGGAACCATGATGGACAAAGTAGCTGGAGTGACTTCAGCGACGAAAGTGGTAGCACCTAACAAGTGAACAGTTTCAGCGGCTTCGGATGGGTTAGCGATACAGGCGATCAATTGAGGGATGAAACGTTCAATATCCTTGTTGTCGACAGTTTCGGTAGCCTTAGTGATGGTAGCGGTAGCAGCGGCCTTGACTTCCTTCTTGGTATCCCACATAGCTTCAGATAAGACTGGGATCAATTCAGGCATTCTTAGAGCGACTTGTTCCTTAGCGGCGTCAACTAAAGCAGTAATGGCGGCCAAGACGGCGACCTTTTCTTGCCATTTGTTAGTTTCTTCCAAAGCCTTGACCAAATGTGGCAATAGAGCCTTGATGGCAACTGGGTTAATGGCTTGAACAATAGCCAAAAGAGCGTTGGCAGCAATAGTTTGAATTTCTTTGTCCTTGTCACCGGCTTTAGCACAAACATCTGGAACAATGTCAACGATGTATGGTTCGACGGATGGGGACAAGTTGTTGGCGTTGGAAATATGTGCAACAGTTTCCAAGGCGTTAGCAGCAGTCTTCTTGTCCTTGACAGCATTCTTCAACTCAGCAAAGAATTTTTCTGGGATGTCATGTTCAATGATGTTGCCATTTAAGAAAGAAGCAACTTCAACAGCGACTTCTTGTCTGTTTTCGGCGGTAGCGACAGTCAATTGTTGTAAAAGTTCAGAAAGAACCTTAATAGATTGTTCGGAATCAGACATTCTTTGATAATGTTGTCGACCTAGAAAGATACACACCCTATCAGGAAATGAAGCAGAAGAGAAAGATGAAAGAGAGGAAAAGTTGTTAAAATGGAATACGTTCCGAAAAATTTCACAGATGACATTACTTATACTCGAAGAGACAAAAAAAAAAAAAAATTCAATGCGCGAAAATTTTTTTTCTGTATTGCGTCGCAAAAGAAACGTGACAAAAAAGAAAAGTTTTCTCTTCTTTCTTTCTTTTTTTTCTTGTCCGGGCCATCGTGAAATTTTTTGTTTTTTCGATCTTTGTTGTTTTTTCTGGGCGACGAACTGTCCGAGATTCTTGTTTCTTTGTTTTTTCACCCCGAGGAAGAAAAAAGAAGTTTTGTGCTTTTTTTGTTGTTTTTTTTTGTTAATTTTTAACTCACACCGGACGGGGCAGTCAAAGTGACCGTGTGGAATGATGGCATGGGACACCGGGTAACAACACTCTTTGGCGTAAATCTTGCAACAAAACAGATAAGCGGCTAATTCTGTTTGCAGTTTTTGTACAGATGGGATGGGACTTGACTTTTGTATGACTATTACTCATTTTTTTTTCTTCTACTTTTGCTTATTTACTTTATTTTCTTTCTTATCTAGTTGCTTTTATTCCTGGATGGGCTCCACGGGCATATGCTTCTTCTCTTGTCTCCTCTTTATTATGGTCGCTGAGTTCAACTTCAATTGGAACATATCTTGCTCTAGATTGTTAACTTCATTCTTATTAACTTCGTTTGAGAAACTTTCTTCCTCATCTTCTGCAAGAACATTCAATGTAGGGGTGTTCACTCTTCTGTCCTCTTCGATACGTTGCACTGCATTACTTATATCAAAGGCATCGCGCATGGCTACTGCCGCTGGTGAATACAACAACGATGCATCCTTTTGGAAGTTATGTATCTTGTGTCTATGACTTCTCCTCTTCTTAATTTCAGCCCTGGATTCCATCTCTTTCCTTTCACTTTCCGCCTTTTGCAAGCAATCAAAAGTCTGTAACCAAGGGTCCGCTAGAAATTCATCAATGTCATATCTTTTATTAGGATCCAGTTCTAATAATCTGGAAACTGCATTTTTAGCTCCGAAACTAATTTCGTCCCACCAAGGTCGTAAAAATGTATACTCGCCTCTCGAAATCTTCTCTGTTAGAATATCAATCTTCTCATCGTAAAATGGTGGGAACCCACACAACATCGTATAAAGAACACATCCAACCCCCCACATGTCAACTTGCATCGAGTAATGTTCATCCTTTACCACTTCTGGCGCAGTGTACCCCACTGTACCACAAGGTGTTTTAGTGTTCTTGGAGAATATTTGTTTGGACAACCCAAAATCCGCAAGCTTCACTTTCCCTATACCACCACCACCAATATCAGGAATAAATAAACCTTCATCAGCTTTAGTGGAAGGATCATCTGATTTTCTTAGGGCCGGTTTCTTAGATGGGATAAACTCAATTGGTTCAAATAATAAATTCTCTGGCTTAATATCTCTATGCACTACACCAAGCGAATGCAAATGCTTCACCGCTAATGCTAACTGCTTAATAACATGACGTGTTAGATCTTCACTGAAATATGTATATTTAACTATTTCTCCAAAGATTTCACCCCCATGTAATAATTCTTGTATAATGTAGTAATATGTCTTGGATTCTTGGAAATCAATAAATTGAACAATTTGAGGACATCCACTAGAAACATTTTTATGCAATGCCACTTCTTTCAACACTTGTTCTTTACTAGAAGTCTTACTATGCTTTTTCTTATGAGAATCGACAACATGAATATCACCCTGCGGATCTTCACCAATTAGGGCTGCCTTCTTAATCACTTTGATGGCCACTTCTTCATAATTCCCTGCTAAAAAGGAATTGGGTCCATCCTTTTGAGGTACGGCCCTAAACACTTTGGAAAATGCCCCTTCCCCTATCTTATCAATTAAGGTATATCCTTGTAATTCAATTTGTTCTGTATATATATTCTCCGGTTGAGGTGCATTTAAGTCATCTTCACTATTCTCAGAAAACGATGACGAATGTAAAGAGGAAACATCTGAATTGGTTTTATCTACACACACTTCCTTTTTTTCTTTATCATCACTATTAAGTTCCCCTTCGACATTATCATCAGAATGATTGCTCGTAGTTGCATCGACATTAATTACAAGATGATCACTAATCCTACTCTTTGTTTCACCACTATTTCTTTTCTCATCTGATCCTTTCACGTTCGTTATAACGTTTGCCGTTGTCATCTTTGCTGAATCCGCATTTTTCTTCTTCTTAAATATCGATTTAAATCTTTGCATTGTAAGATATCACCACTATGAACCCCTTTATATTTGATAAAATTTTTCAACGTCTTTGATTCTTCGACAAAAACTTTTCTTATATTGAAATTTCTACCAATGCAAATACAGTAAATCAAGAGAAATTTTAGCTTCCCTTCTATCAAATCATTCACTTTGATTGTTTGAATTGCTCGCGTAGAGATCTACTATCGCTCTCAGAAGTTTCAAAAAATTCAAGTTTCAAATAATATTTCAGAGAAAATTTCAAAAAATGAGAAAGTACATTAATTGATATATTAACTATTGATTACTACATTAACTTATGTCTGTGACTGTCACACATGACTTAGAAGAACAAAATATTAAATGGTTTCTTTCAGAAGCTGATCTCGTTGCTGCTGTGCTAGAAACTGGAAATTCAAAAACTGATAAGATCCATGCCACTAATGATAATATCAAGAAGAACAAAAGTAAAGATTATCAAACCATCGTGGTTTTTGATCTGAATTTAAACCTACCTAAGATGGAACAATTTGAGAAAATCTTGAATGATGTCGAATGCCCCATCTCTATAAATTATGAGAATGAAACTTTGGAAGATAAACGACCATTACTTTCCGTATCGATGGTAGACCCTGATATCAGTTTATGTGCTATAAATCTACCCACTTCTATCATTGAAGATACTAGAATACTGAAAGGTTTAGATATTGCCTCGAATAAGAGCTCAATAAACAAAATTGAAAAGATTGAGCGGGAGAATAAGAAGACCATTATAAAGAGGAGGCGAAGCAAAAAAAGAGTAGCTACAAGTCCCATATCATCTTTACAAAATTCTCTAAGGGATTATAAAGGTGTTGAATGTGACATTAAATTGAAACGAATGAATAATCAGTTTAGACTAGTTTTTTGTTTCAAGATTTTTATCATGCCTAATGCAATGAATAAATTCAGACCAAAGATTAACTCGTTTTTGGATAGTTTATTTTCGATGGATACGAATTCCAACCCACATCAAACTACACACATTGATTCTGGATTTATCCAAAGACATTTTATCAATCAAACAATCTCCTATTCCAGGGAAAGACTAAGTCAAATCAAACCTACCTTTCTCGATATTCCTTCCTTAAAGTTAAATTTGTTGCCATTTCAAAGGAAAAGTGTTCAGTGGATGTTAAATAAAGAACTGAAAAATGAATTTCCTTATCGTGGTGACCTGGGTATAACTGTCAATCACATTAATTCTTTTCTAAATGAGAATATATCTTATGGCTACGAAATTATCAATAAAGTCAGTAAACATAAAGTACTTTTTTGGAATAAATACACGGGATATATATTGACAATGGATGAGGCAAGACTAATTTATGATACACATTATGATAAAGAAATGAACCCATACCCTGTAAGAGCAAGAGGCTTATTATCTGAAGAAATGGGCTTAGGTAAAACCATTGAAGTATTAGCTTTGATTCTTTTAAATAAAAGAAAACTCATCAAAAAGAGATCGTATTTTGTTGACAATCAAAACAAGACCATTAGACAAACCAACTTGACTTTAATAGTTTGCCCAAATGCAATTCTAACCCAATGGATAAATGAAACCAACGCACACACAGATGATTTAAAAATCTATCATTACTTAGGGTCTTTAGCAACCAGAGTGGATTTTGAGACAGATAATGTAAAAAGTATTTTGGATAGGCTATGTGAGTACGATATTATCATTACTAGTTATGAGATTGTTTCTACTGAGATTCATTATGCGGAATATAACGCTAATATCAGACCACGGAGGCACAAGGAACCAAAATATGACTATTCTTCCCCATTATCCTTATTAGAATTTTTCCGGATAATTCTAGATGAAGTTCAAATGCTTCGCAGTAATAGTACCAATGCTGCAAAATGTACAAGTTTACTTCATAGAATTCATACCTGGGGTGTATCTGGGACTCCTATTCAAACTATGTATGATTTCGAAACTGTCTTATCCTATCTAAATTTCCATCCATTCTCTGAAGTTCCTGATATCATTAAAAAAATCTCATTAAATTTCAAAAATTCCGAGAAAATAATCAATGGATTAACTAAAAAAGAATTATTCAATGGTATTGATTCATCGGTACACGATCTTCTATATCTATTTATACGATTTGATATTTGCATACGCCATACCAAAGCAGAGGTCATATCTCAAATACATATTCCAAAACAACACAATATTGTTATCCCTCTAGATTTTACCCCAGTTGAATGGGATAATTATTTAGACACATGGGAAGCCTTCATTACAACATCCGGTTATGGTCCTGAGGGGAAGAATCCCCCACGCTTAACTAATCTTCAATTAAACCAGTGGCTACTAAGGCTACGATATACTTGTTCACATGCATCACTTCCTGATTCAAATACAAGAAATAAAACTTTGAATCATTTATACAACATCAACGAAATTCTTTCCATGATGATCGAAGAAGCAGATCGTAAGTTAGAGAGCTTACAGGAGGAACAATACCAACTAAAAATTCGAGCTGCCCAAGTGACTATGGAAAGAGAACATGAATACGGAATTGCACAACAAAGCTTTGAAATTGTGAGACTAAAGATTGTTGCAGATTTGAAGAATAGATTCAAGATCGATCCATTTTGTTCAGGTAAATTTTTTTCTGAAGATTCAGAATTAAATGAAACTTCCATCGAAAGTATTAGGATGTCTTTTTTGAAAATGAAAGTAAGAGCTAGAGTTGAATTATTACATCAATGTTACTTTTTCATTGGATCGGCTGCCTATCTATGCGGGAATAACCGATTAGAGAAGGCAGACAAAGAGATTCAGGAACTGGTAATACAAAATCCTGACAAGACCAAGTTAACACATTCAGACTTCTTTTCACTCGAAGAATTAGAAAAGATCCATAAAAAAAGTATAGAAGAAACTCAGTATTACGCTGGTGCGGAGCAACTAAGACAGCAATTATTATTTGATAAATTGCAAGCAGTTGACGACAAAGTTACCTACATTAAACAGTTTTTCTTAATGGGTAATCCATCAACATTAAAACTAATTGATTTTGATTTTGAAAATGATTATTCGTCTAATATAGCTATATCCAACTGTTTTAAGAATCTAAGTCATTTGTTGAAAACACTCAATGATCAAGCCAACCAATTTAATAAATTGGTGAATACTTTAAAAAGTGCACTTTTTAAACCAATTGCCAAAGACCATGAAGCAGACTCGATTGAAACCCCAGAACGTGAAGAATATGCCATTTCTATTGAGAACCAAGATCAAACATTTGCACTACTTGCCTGTCTAGAGGAAATTTTAAAAAATAGAGACACGATTATTTATGCAGAAGAGAATGTCAAAATCAACGCAAAGGAGTTGTTTCAGGGAAAGGAATTTTCCATACAACACAAGAAATTGTTTGATGATCTTATTTTGGTCCAAGGCATCCCATTTAAGCTAATATTCGAGGATCTAACTGAATCAAAGGGTATTTTTCGTAAGATCTTAAATAATAAAAAGCAAAGTTTAAAGAATATCTCCTTTGAGGATAACTTATTAAGCTACCAAGATGAAACCTTAAGAATGCTTACCGAAAACAAAAAGTTGAAGGAGACATTGAAACAATTCAATATAGTTTACAATACAAAATTAGAATATTATAGTCATTTACAAAAACTTTCTGATTCGGTAAGACCTATATCGGAACTTGACCTGGGAGCAAGAAACAATTTGTTGAAAGCTGTAAAAAATGATGACAAATACAATGAAATTCAAAGGAATATAAATACTACGCAATCAAGAATAAAGTATTTAAATGGCCTCCGTGATTTAAGAGAATCTCTCGAGACTAATAAATCATTCAAATGTTCAATTTGTCTACAAGAAATTTCTTTTGGGTCAATGCTAAAATGTGGTCATTTCTTTTGTAAGAGATGTATTGCCAGTTGGCTAAAAAATAAAAAAAATTGCCCAATGTGCAAAATGAGTACGGCTCCATCGGAAATATATAACTTTAAATTTAAAGAGGATGCGACAGATATAAAAACATCTGAAACAAATGATTGTGAAAAAACTAAGAATGAAAATATACAACCTGAAGATATCGCAGATAATGATTATTCTTTAGGAAAGTATACAATATTTTCAAATTTGAATGATTTGCAAAAACAAACAGTAAAAGAAAGTTTCGGTTCGAAGATTGATTTTGTTATAAAATTAATTGACTTTTTAAAATCTAAAGCAGAATCTGAAAAAGAACCACAACCTCAGATTTTGCTCTATTCTCAAAGTACTGATTTCTTGAAAGTATTAGGGAAGGTTTTGTCCGTAGCCAATATTGAGCATTTAACATGCTTATCTAATAGCTCATCTATTGGTAAAATGATTGCTCGTTTTAAAGCAAGTTCAAGGATTACCTGTTTGTTGCTTAATACAAAATCGTTGGGAGCTGGCTTAAACCTATTAAATGCAAGACATATATTCTTGTTAGATCCTATCATTAATCATAGCGATGAATTACAAGCTATGAACCGAAATAATAGAATTGGACAGAGGTATGAGACCTATGTGTGGAATTTTTTAATCAAGAATACCGTGGAGGAGAATATATTCAGATACAAGACAATTCTTGAAAGCGCAAAGGAGGGGAAAGTAACAAAACTTAACTTAGAAAATTATGAAGAAGTTGCCGAAGAGGAAGAAAAATTTGAAATTAATAAAAGCAATGGAGAGGAAGTTTCAGACCAACATTTATGGAATTGTCTTTTCAGAACAAGATAAAGATAATTACTTTTTAGTTAAACAAATTTATTAGGCATTACAAGAACTGCGAAATATGTTTAATATTTACGTAGCGGTAATCTGGAAAAGATTAGAACGGCTGGGTTCTAGGTATTGTATTAATGAATGCCTATCAGCAAAAGAGATAATAGTCCACTACAGGAATTGATTAAAATGTAACGTAGATCTTTTGGGATTTGACGTAATGGAGATTTTAAAAACAAAACTGGATATTGGGTTAATTGTTAAGAATGGAAAACAATGAGGAATATGATATATGTGAGAGTATAGGTAAGGTATCTATTACCGTTGCACCAACTAGTACGCTGGAGTGCAACGTTACTCCTCCCTCTCTTACAGGGAAGAATGTAAAGTAGAAAATATAGACTATATAATATTTCGAGAACGTCTTCTCTTATATATAAAAATTTCCATAAGCATATCGCATTGTACGAAAACAATACAATATTAGCCTACTTACAGTTTCAGCATACCACCCACAATGTGATATCTGTGGAATAGTAGTCTCAGAGTGAGATATTTACCAAAGTTCGGTTCTATATTTTCTATTGATAAAAAATGACATGAAATCTACCACCCGAAGCGGCTTTGAAAATGATCACAGCGTCAGAGAAAAAATTAATAGGTGATGGTCAATATAGAGAAGATATGGAAAGCCATCCTTGCATAGAAGCAAGAAGCATTTGTATAATAATGCTGAAATGTAAATGTTGCAAATTATGAATTTGCGTAAATTAGCACCGATGATGAATCCACTTGTGTGAAAAAGAGCTGCTGTCAAATGAAAGTTCTGGTGCAGAAGATTTTGTTTATTAGATGTGTTGGTAAAGAGCAGTCATCCTAAATTATTGGCTGTGTGCTAATAATAGTTGGTGTGAATTCCGTTTTGAACATAAATTTTCTCCCAATTAATATAGCTCCAAGTTAAAACAGGTCGATATTCGATACTTCTGTCAACTGAATGGCGGATTAATTTTTGCATCAGTAGGTTGCTTTATGTGTAAGCAATGTCATCTATATGTGACTTAACCAATACTGGAATGATATTATCGGCGTGAGCTGGTTCATATCGATGCATCAGTCTCCGAGTGTGAGCTGGTTCATGTTGATTCATCAGTCTCCGAGAGTGAGCTGGTTCGTGTCGATTCATCAGTCTCCGAGTGCGAGCTGGTTCAAATAGATTCATCAGTCTCCGAATGCGAGCTGGATCAGATAGATTCATCAGTCTTCAAGTGCGTCCGATTTATAATATGATGTAATTATCCTAATAAATTAATTTAAAGATAGGGTGTGTATACTCTTGATACAATGTTTCTGGAAAATATCAAACACCACTGGCATCTGCAGTCATATAATTTGGTATATTTAGCGATCAATAGTAACGACAATGAGTCAACAAAAAATCAATTCGAATAACGAAAAAGTTTGAACATCATTTGCTTTGACAACAATGATTGGGTTAGAGAATCAACATGTATCATGGAAGGAGTCATGATTCTCTGGGATTTTAAATATGGATACCACCCGACCGGGGTCACTCTGTCACATAACCACCTCTTTGCGATGTACTACCATTTCTTGGGATTCACCACCTCGGATCTTGTGTTAGACTCTGCACTTGCAAACACCGACTAAGCGCTACCATGTTAAGAATGGAAAACAATGAGGAATATGATATATGTGAGAGTATAGGTAAGGTATCTATTACCGTTGCACCAACTAGTACGCTGGAGTGCAACGTTACTCCTCTTCCCTCTTACAGGGAAGAATGTAAAGTAGAAAATATAGACTATATAATATTTCGAGAACGTCTTCTCTTATATATAAAAATTTCCATAAGCAT